>JAGIQG010000005.1:1300678-1707824 GCA_024679065.1 Sphyrna mokarran
TCCAGAGTACCTGCTTCCACCACTTTACTTGGCAGTGCATTCCATACCCCCACCACCCTCTGTGTGAAAAAACTCCCTCTAGCATCCAAATTATACCTTTCCCCCCTCACCCTAAGCCCATGATCCCTCGTGTTATTTGAGTCCATCCTAGGAAAACGCTTAACCCTGTTTACTTTAACAATCCCCTTCAAAATCTTGTACGCCTCTATCAGACCTCTTCTAAGTCTACGTCTTTCTAAGGAAAACAGTCAAATCAACAGGATCAGTAAATTTGCAGATGACACTAAAGTTGGTGGAGTGGTAGATAGTGAAGAGGGGTGTTTTAGTTTACAGAGTGACTTGGACAAGTTGCAGAGCTGGGCCGAGAGGTGGCAAATGGAGTTTAATGTGGAAAAGTGTGAGGTATGCACTTTGGCAGGAACAATAAATGTGTAGAGTATAGGGCTAATGGTAGGGCTCTTAATAGTGTTGAGGAACAGAAGGATCTTGGTGTATGTGTCAATAGATCCCTGAAAGTAGGCAGTCAAGTGGATAAAGTTGTTAAGAAGGCATATGGAGTCTTAGCTTTTATTGGTAGGGGGATTGAATTTAGGAGCCGCAGCATCATGTTGCAACTGTACAAAACTCTAGTGCGGCCGCACTTGGAGTATTGTGTGCAGTTCTGGTCGCCACATTATAAGAAAGATGTGGAGGCATTGGAGAGGGTACAGAGGAGGTTTACCAGGATGTTGCCTGGTATGGAGGGCAGGTCCTATGAAGAGAGGTTGAAGGATTTGAGGTTGTTTTCGTTAGAAAGGAGGCGGCTAAGAGGGGATCTTATTGAAGCATATAAGATGATTAGAGGTTTAGATAGGGTGGACAGTGATAGCCTTTTCCTAGGATGGAGAAAGCTAGCACGAGGGGACACAGCTTTAAATTAAGGGGTATGAGTTATAGGACGGATATCAGAGGTAGGTTCTTTACTCAAAGAGTGATTAGGGAGTGGAATGCCCTGCCTGCAGCTGTTGTAGATGCGCCAAGTTTGGTGGCGTTTAAGAGGTTAATTGATAAGTATATGGAAGAGAAGGGAATGGTTTAGTTTGGAGGGGCATTGCTTTTTATTTTGGTCGGCACAACATCGAAGGCCGAAGGGCCTGTTCTGTGCTGTAATGTTCTATGTTCTAGTCCCAATTTGCCTAATCTCTCCTCATAACTCAGACCTTCCATACCAGGCAGCATCCTGGTAAACCTCCTCTGCACTCTCTCCAGAGTCTCCACGTCCTTCCGGTAGTAAGGCGACCAGAACTGGACGCAGTATTCCAAATGAGGTCTAACCAGCGTTTTATACAACTGCAACATTAAAGGCCAGCTCTTGTACTCTATACCCCTTCCTATAAAGGCTAACATACTATCTGCTTTCTTCACAACCTTCTCCACTTGCTCTGCCACCTTCAGAGACTTGTTCACCTGCACCCCCAGGTCCCTCTGCGTTTCTATACTCTTAATAGGTCTACCCTTTATCATATACCTCCCCCCTACATTCTTTCTCCCAAAATGCATCACCTCACATTTATCAGGATTGAATTCCATCTGCCATCTATCTGCCCAAGCTACCAGCCTATCTATGTCCTGCTGTATCGCCTGACAATGCTCCTCACTATCCGCAAGTCCAGCCATCTTTGTATCGTCTGCAAACTTGCTGATCACTCCACTTACTCCCTCTTCCAAGTCATTTATATATATTACAAATAGAAGAGGTCCCAGTACCGAGCCCTGCGGCACACCACTAGTGACCGACCTCCAGCTAGAGCAACATCCTTCCACTATTACTCTCTGTCTCCTATTACCAAGCCAGTTACTTATCCATCTAGCTACCTGTCCTTGTATCCCATTTGCCTTGACCTTCTCGACTAACCTCCCATGAGGGACTTTGTCAAACGCCTTACTAAAATCCAAATAGACAACATCAACGGCTCGCCCTTCGTCCACTGATTTTGTCACCTCCTCAAAAAATTCTACCAGATTTGTAAGGCACGACCTCCCCTTAACAAATCCATGCTGCATATCCCTAATCAGATCGCAATGCTCTAAGTGCCTATACATCCTATCTTTAAGAATCCCCTACAACAGCTTCCCTGCCACTGACGTCAAACTCACCAGCCTATAATTTCCCGGTTATCCCTACTACCCTTTTTAAACAACGGTACAACATTAGCTATTCTCCAGTCCTCTGGGACCTCACCTGTGTCCAAGGAAGAGACAAAGATTTGCGTCAGAGGCAAATTCACCTCACATCTCCCTAAGCAGTCTGGGATCCATTAGTTCATTAGAATATTTATGGCTAACATTTTACAATAGATTCGGACCAGAAGTCATTGTTAGGTCTATTCAGAGAAGATAAGCTGGTGTCACCAGCTGCGTCTGCAAAGGTGCAGAAATGGGTTCTTTTGTTAGCAGCTTACAGTTGTATGTTTCAGTAGCACCTGAAACACAGTTATCACATACCCTTGCTACAAACAGTAGCATCACCACAGATTCCTCAAGGAGTTATACCTATTCTGCATTTGATAGACACTTTGTCAGTCTCAGCAAAATACAAAGTTGTGAACAGAAAGGGACGGGTTACGGGTGTGGTTCCGGAGGACTGGAGGATAGCGAATGTGGTCCCGTTGTTCAAGAAGGGGAAGAGAGACCTTCCGGGGAATTATAGGCCAGTGAGTCTTACTTCTGTTGTGGGCAAAGTATTGGAGAGAATTATTAGGGATAGGATTTATAGTTATTTAGAGAGAAATGAATTGATTGGAGATAGTCAGCATGGTTTTGTGAAGGGTAGGTCGTGCCTTACTAACCTCATTGAGTTTTTTGAAAAAGTGACTAAGGAGGTGGATGGGGGTAAGGCGGTTGATGTGGTATATATGGACTTTAGTAAGGCGTTTGATAAGGTGGCCCATGGAAGACTTCTGCAGAAAATGCAGATGTATGGGATAGAGGGTGATTTAGCTAATTGGGTTAGGAATTGGCTAGCAGGTAGAAGACAGAGGGTGGTGGTTGATGGGAGATATTCATCTTGGAGTTCGGTGACAAGTGGTGTACCTCAGGGGTCTGTTTTGGGGCCCCTGCTGTTTGTAATTTTTATAAATGATCTGGATGAGGGTATTGAAGGATGGATTAGTAAATTTGCAGATGACACTAAAGTCGGTGGAGTGGTAGATAGTGAAGAGGGGTGTTATAGTTTGCAGAGGGACTTGGACAAGTTGCAGAGCTGGGCCGAGAGGTGGCAAATGGAGTTTAATGTGGAAAAGTGTGAGGTAATGCACTATGGCAGAAATAATAAATGTGTAGAGTATAGGGCAAATGGTAGGATTCTTAGTAGTCTAGATGAACAGAGGGATCTTGGTGTGTATGTGCATAGATCCCTGAAAGTAGGCAGTCAGGTCGAGAAGGTTGTTAGGAAGGCATATGGAGTCTTGGCTTTTATTGGTAGAGGGATTGAATTTCGGAGCCGCAACGTCATGTTGCAACTGTACAAAACTCTAGTGCGGCCGCACTTGGAGTATTGTGTGCAGTTCTGGTCCCCGCATTATAAGAAAGATGTGGAGGCATTGGAGAGGGTACAGAGGAGGTTTACCAGGATGTTGCCTGGTATGGAGGGCAGGTCTTATGAGGAGAGGCTGAGGGATTTGAGGTTGTTTTCGTTAGAAAGGAGGAGGCTAAGAGGGGACCTGATCGAAACATATAAGATGATTAGAGGTTTAGATAGGGTGGACAGTGATAGCCTTTTTCCTAGGATGGAAAAAGCTAGCACGAGGGGACACAGCTTTAAATTAAGGGTGATAGTTATAGGACGGATATCAGAGGTAGGTTCTTTACCCAAAGGGTGGTTCGGGAGTGGAATGCCCTGCCTGCAGCGGTTGTAGATGCGCCAAGTTTGGTGGCGTTTAAGAGGTTAGTTGATAAGTATATGGAAGAGAAGGGAATGGTTTAGTTTGGAGGGGCATTGCTTTTTATATTGGTCGGCGCAACATCGAAGGCCGAAGGGCCTGTTCTGTGCTGTAATGTTCTATGTTCTAGGGACCCCGTATTGGTGACAGTGAAGCAGCTGGCCATGCAAGCATGACAATTTGTTATGTCCGGGTTGTTGAAACCCTACCAAAGTAGAAGGTCGGAATTAATCTGTGAAGACTGGGTGTTACTTCGTGAGGGGAGAAAGGGGAATGGCCAGGCCCACCATGCATGAGGCTACACATAAATTTTATTGGGATAATTATGGGTCACATGTTTCTTTTACTAGCAGATGCGCACTCCAAATGGTTAGATGTACAATTGAGAAGCCCACACCAGCTATGGCCACCATTGATGATTGATGAAGATATTCGCTATCTATGGTATTCCAGAAGTGGAGGTGTCAGACAGTAGCACATCATTCACCACTGACAAAGTCCAAAAATTTCTCAAGTTCAAATTTCTCAATTTGCCACGTGAGACTCAATTAAATGTTTGTAGCACCCACTCTGCCAGCCTATTTGATGTGGGGTGGAAAGGTGCCAACTTCACATGACAAATTTGTAAAACACAGTGGCGTACGGGTGGGGTGGAGCATGGTTTGAGATGCGTATACTTTAATGCAAGGAGTATTCGCAATAAGGGGGAGGAACTTGCAGCTTGGACCAGTACCTGGAACTTCGATGTTGTGGCCATTTCAGAGACTTGGGTAGAGCAGGGACAGGAATGGATGTTGCAGGTTCCGGGGTACAAATGCTTTAGTCGGAGTAGAGAAGGAGGTAGAAGGGGGGGAGGAGTGGCGTTACTGGTCAAAGACTGTATCACGGTGATCGAAAAGAAGTTTGATGAGGACTTGTCTGTTGAGGTAGTATGGGCTGAGATTAGAAACAGGAGAGGAGAGGTCACCCTGTTGGGAGTCTTTTACAGACCTCCTAATAGTTCTAGAGAGGTTGAGGAAAGGATTGCGAAGTCAATTCTGATTAGGAGTGAAAGTAGTAGGGTAATTGTGATGGGGGACTTTAACTTTGCTAATATTGATTGGAATAGCTATAGCTCTAGCTCGTTAGAGGGGTCAGTTTTCGTACAGAGTGTGCAGGAAGGTTTTTTGACTCAGTATGTAGATAGGCCAACTAGAGGTGAGGCTACATTGGATTTGGTGCTGGGCAATGAGCCAGACCAGGTGTTAGGCTTGGAAGTTAGTGAACATTTTGGTGATAGTGACCACAATTCGGTTACGTTCACCTTAGTGATGGACAGGGATAGGCATGAAGCTGGGGGCTGTAGTTATAGCTGGGGGAAGGGTAATTATGAGGCCATCAGGAGAGAATTAGGTGCGTAGATGGACTAGGAACTACAGGACTGGGAACTCTGGAATGTGGTGCTTATTCAAGGAGCAGCTGCTGAGAGTCCTTGATAAGTATGTCCCTGTCAGGCAGGGAGGAAATGGACGAGTAAGAGAGCCTTGGTGTACGAAAAGAGTTGATTTGCTGGTTAAGAAGAAAAAGGAGGCTTATGTCAGGATGAGGCTTGAAGGCTCAGGTAGTGCAATGGATAGCTATAGATTAGCTAGGAAGGAGGTAAAAAGTGAATTGAGGAGAGCTAAGAGGGGACACGAGAAGATGTTGGCTGATAGGATTAAGGAGAATCCTAAAGCTTTCTTTCGATATGTTAAGAATAGAAGATTGGTTAGGGCAAGATTAGGGCCAGTCATAGATAGCAGTGGGAAGTTGTGCGTGGAGCCTGAAGAGATTGGCGAGGCACTGAATAAATATTTCTCTTCGGTTTTCACGCAGAGTGCTGGAAATGTAGCTGTGGAGAGCACTGAGGTACAGGGTTGCAATTTGGGGAGTATTGTAGTAGATAGGGAGGATGTGTTAGAAATTCTCGAGGGTTTGAAGTTGGATAAGTCCCCTGGGCCGGACGGGATTTACCCTAGGATTCTCTGGGAGGCAAGAGAGGAGATTGCAGAGCCTCTGGCTCTGATCTTCAGGTCCTCGTTGGTTACGGGTGTGGTTCCGGAGGACTGGAGGATGGCGAATGTGGTCCCATTGTTTAAGAAGGGGAAGAGAGACCTTCCTGGGAATTATAGGCCAGTGAGTCTTACTTCTGGGGTGGGCAAGGTATTGGAGAGAATTATTAGGGATAGGATTTATAGTTATTTGGAGAGAAATGAATTGATTGGGGATAGTCAGCATGGTTTCGTGAAGGGTAGGTCATGCCTTACTAACCTCATTGAGTTTTTTGAGAAAGTGACCAGAGAGGTGGATGGGGGTAAGGCGGTTGATGTAGTATATATGGACTTTAGTAAGGCTTTTGATAAGGTGGCCCATGGAAGACTTCTACAGAAAATGCAGATGTGTGGAATAGAGGGTGATTTAGCTAATTGGATAGAAATTGGCTGGCAGATAGAAGACAGAGGGTGGTGGTTGATGGGAGATATTCATCGTGGAGTTCGGTGACGAGTGTGTGCCTCAGGGGTCTGTTTTGGGGCCCCTGCTGTTTGTGATTTTTATAAATGATCTGGATGAGGGTATTGAGGGATGGATCAGTAAATTTGCAGATGATACTAAAGTTGGTGGAGTGGTAGATAGTGAAGAGGGGTGTTTTAGTTTACAAGTGACTTGGACAAGTTGCAGAGCTGGGCCGAGAGGTGGCAAATGGAGTTTAATGTGGAAAAGTGTGAGGTAATGCACTTTGGCAGAATAATAAATGTGTAGAGTATAGGGCTAATGGTAGGGCTCTTAATAGTGTTGAGGAACAGAAGGATCTTGGTGTATGTGTCAATAGATCCCTGAAAGTAGGCATTCAAGTGGATAAAGTTGTTAAGAAGGCTTATGGAGTCTTAGCTTTTATTGGTAGGGGGATTGAATTAGGAGCCGCAGCTCATGTTGCAGCTGTACAAAACTCTAGTGCGGCCGCACTTGGAGTATTGTGTGCAGTTCTGGTCGCCACATTATAAAAAGATGTGGAGGCATTGGAGAGGGTACAGAGGAGGTTTACCAGGATGTTGCCTGGTATGGAGGGCAGGTCCTATGAAGAGAGGTTGAAGGATTTGAGGTTGTTTTCGTTAGAAAGGAGGCGGCTAGGGGGGATCTTATTGAAGCATATAAGATAATTAGAGGTTTGGATAGGGTGGACAGTGATAGCCTTTTTCCTAGGATGGAGAAAGCTAGCACGAGGGGACACAGCTTTAAATTAAGGGGTATGAGTTATAGGACGGATATCAGAGGTAGGGTCTTTACTCAAAGAGTGATTAGGGAGTGGAATGCCCTGCCTGCAGCTTTTGTAGATGCGCCAAGTTTGGTGGCGTTTAAGAGGTTAGTTGATAAGTATATGGATGAGAAGGGAATGGTTTAGTTAGGAGGGGCATTGCTTTTTATTTTGGTCGGCACAACATCGAGGGCCGAAGGGCCTGTTCTGTGCTGTATTGTTCTATGTTCTAAATTGAGAAATTTAAACTTGAGAAATTTTTAGAATTCTTCCACTGTGAATGATGTGTCTTCATCTGACACCATCACTTCTGGAATGCCATAGTTTAGGGAGGAGAAACAGTGTGTTTAAAGTGGAAGATGCAGAAATTTCACAGCAGGCCCAGCATGGGGGGGCTGGTAAAATAGAGAAGAGAAGAAGACCGGTCTCCTACGCCTTGGAGGTACAAGACAGCAGGCTTGGAAAACATGAGGATGAGAGCAGTAAAGGACACAGAGAATCCACAGGGGACTCTTGAAGATAGTTCAAGGATATCAGGTCTGGTTCCTGGGATTTTAGTAGAGAATGTGGGACCAGAGTAAATATGGTTGTGGACAGTGAGGAACCTGAAACTGCTAAAGAACTACTAGAACCTGGATTAATGCAGCTGCCTTTTTATTTGCCCTGTCTGGCCCTTTAAATGCAGATGAGCCAATAAACTGAGGCATTCGACAGAGCCAGGAAGGCTTTGGACCTTTGAAGAGTTTGCCATAACTTCTCCCTGATACCCTATGTAAGATCCTGCTGTGTGCCTAACTAATTCTGCTCTTTAATCCTGCTTTCGAGTGCTTTGAATTTGAGGAGGAAAGAGAGTAATCATGTGGCCCTCTCATGGGAGTGGTATCTTGAGGGTCATGTGATGAGCAAGGGATCCTATAGACTGTCCTGGCAGAAAGCTGAGCCAATTGGTAAGAGAGCGCAGATTGTAGGTTGAAGAAGATCTCGCAGTTGGAGTCAGGGGGTTGCATTTGTAGTCTGACCTTGCTGTATATATCTATTTCTGCTGTTGGCAATGAAACCTTTGTTGTAAAGTCGCCCTCAATCTGTTACACAAAGAAAACATACTTAATGCTGAAAGATTAGGGAGCTGTAACAAGAGTTACCTATCCTGTTACAAAAAATACACAATCAAATCTGGGAGGATGTATTGCAGGATTGCAGCAAACTGAAAAGATTGAGTACGTGGACATTAAGAAAGAGAATGTGTTGGAACTGCTAAATTTCATCAAGGTAGATAAGTCGCTGGGACCGGATGGGATGTACCCCAGATTGCTGTGGGAGGTGAAGGAAGTTATTGCAGCCTTTAATATATTCAATGATATTACAGAATTCCAAAGATTCACAACCTTATGAGTTCAGAAATCTTCCTGGCCTCAGTCCTAAATAATTAACTTCTGTTTCTGAGACTGTGTCCCCATTCTGATTCCCCAGCCAGTGGTGAGAATCTCCCACTACACCCTGTCAAGTCCCCTCATAACGTTTCAATGAGATCACTTCTCATTTTTCTAAACTCCAGACAGTATTACAGAACAGTTACAGCATGGAGAGACCAATGACCCATTGTATTTGTGCTGGCTCTCTGAAGAAGCAATTCAACATGGGCCATTTCCCTGCCTTCTTCCCCTGGCCCAGCACATTCTTTCTGTGCCCTGACGCAGGCAGGGCACATTGAATGCCCTGCCTGCATCAGTTGTAGATGCGCCAAGTTTGGTGGCGTTTAAGAGGTTAGTAGATAAGTTTATGGACGAAAAGGGAATGGTTTAGGTTAGAGGGTCATTGCTTTTTCCTAATTGGTCGGCGCAACATCGAAGGCCGAAGGGCCTGTTCTGCGCTGTAATGTTCTATGTTCTTTCAAATAATAATCAAATTCCCTCTCAATTATCTCGATTGAAACTACCTCCACCACACGCTCAGATGGAACATTCCAGATCCTAACCACCTTCTGTGTGAAAATGGCTTTCCTCATGTCACATTTTGCCAATTACTTTAAAACACAATGGTATGAAACATGGACTGGCTATGATAGGCTGAGAAACATTATTGAAAGGAACAATAATGAATAGGCAATGACAGGCATTCAAGAAAGAATAGGTGAACTCCAGAAATTGTTTGATCAAGAATGGAAAGGAATTGTGGCCAAACCATGGCTTACGAAGGAAATTAGAGATGGTACTAGATTCAAAGAAGAAACATACAAATTGGTAAGAGAAAGCAATAGGTCTGAGGATTGGGAGTAATTTAAAATTCAGCAAAGACAGACCAAGGGATTGACTAAGAAGGGGAAATACAATATGAAAGTAAGCTAGCAGGAAACATAATAATTGACTATAAATTTTTCTACAGATATATAAAGAGAAAAAAAATTGACAAAATAAATGCCAGCCTCTTATAGTCAGAAATGGGAGAATTCATAACAGGGAATAAAGAAATGACTGAGGAACTAAATTGTACTTTATTCATGTCTTC
The DNA here is from genome assembly GCA_024679065.1 of Sphyrna mokarran. Classification (NCBI taxonomy): domain Eukaryota; kingdom Metazoa; phylum Chordata; class Chondrichthyes; order Carcharhiniformes; family Carcharhinidae; genus Sphyrna; species Sphyrna mokarran. Next base: position 1,310,375 of record JAGIQG010000005.1, read on the forward strand.
CTTTGTGAAGACAGAAATAATGTACCAGGAGTGCTAAGTGAAACAAGTTTTAGTGAGGATTGAAGGGAATCAGTATTAATAGAGAAATGATTTTGGGGAAATAAATAAGATTGACGGTGATAAACCTCCAGGCTCCTCTGCTCTTAGAACAAAGAACAAAACAGCATGGGAAACAGGCCCTTTGGCCCAGCAAGCCCGCACCGCCACCTCGATGTTCCCACTTCTACCCATGATCCCTGCCATCCCTGTCTATATTTATAGATCTATGCATTAGAACCAAATTTGAGACGATTTAGGGAGAACTTGTTCTGCCAATCTTGTCCCCCCCACTTTAGAATAGTATCCTTATTTTAAGTTGTCTCTCTGCATTCTTCCTACAAAAATGAATCACTTCACACTTCTCTGCATGAAATTGCATCTTCAATTTGTCCACCCATTCCACCAAATAATGTCCTTCTGGAACTCTGCACTATCCTCTTCACAGGTTTCATACTGTCTGCAAAGTTTGAAATAGTGCCCTGTACACTAAATTCTAGGTCATTAATATACATAAACGAGATCAGACTCCTAATATAGATCCCAGGGAACTCCACAATAAACATTCCTCTAGTCTGGCAAAATCTGTTCACCATTGCTCTGTTCCCTATCACTTGGACAGTCTTGTATCTATATTGCTACTGCTCCCTCTATTCCATGAGCTCTAGCCTTTCTTACAAATGTGTTGTGCGATACTTTATCAAGTGCCTTTCTGAACTCCTAGACAATATTTCTCCTCAATCAACGTCACAAACCAGATTATCCGGTCATTATTACCCTGCTTTTTGTGGGAGCTTGCTGTATGCAAATTTCTTACAACAGGACTGTAATTCATTAAGTACCTCATTGGTTGTAAAGTGTTTTGAAATATTCAACGGTCATGAAAGGTGCTGTTTGTCTTTATCTCAAATTGTTAACAGGGTTACACTTTCCAACAGAGGATTTAAGCACAAACGAGACAACAGTCGTTTCCAAACCACCGAGCCCAGTCAATTCAGACAACAGCAGCATAGGTAACCATAAAGGTGTCAGATTTCCTGGGTTCCAAGATAATGCCTTACAACTCAAGTCTCAAAAGGAATAGAAGTTTCTGGCAGAAATTTTAAATGGGTGCAGAATAAAAATTGCACATGAAATTTACTTAGAATTACACAGCACAGAAAGAGCTAACCTATTTATCAACCCTCTGAAAAAGATACCTAGGTAGTTCCTGGCTCCCCAAGCAAAGAATCATTCCAGGCACCATACCTTAGGAAGGATATCAAGGACCTGGTGAAGCTACAGAAAAGGCCTAGTAGAATGGTACGAGAGGTGAAGAGACTGGAGAGGCTGAGATTCTTTTCCTTCAAGTACAGAAGTAAATCGCGGAACTGAAATTCATATCAGACTATTTCCTCCAGTGAGTGGGATGGTAACTAGCGATCACAGATATGAAAAAACTAGTGTGGGAATGAGGAGAAATGTTTTTCATGCAGAGGATTGTTAAGATTGTTCAGAGGCAGTTTTGTTTCTTGTGCATTTTGTTTTATTATTAGTTTTGTTTGTAATAGGCAGCTTCTGATGTTACTGCAGCAGCATAATTGTTCCTAATTGAACAAAGAACAAAACAGCACAGGAAACAGACCCTTCGGCCCAACGAGCCCACGCCGCCACCCCAATGTTCCCACCTCTACCCATCATCCCTGTCCATGTTTATAGATCTATGGATTAAAAACCAAATTTGAGTCAATTTAGGGAGAATTTATTTTGCCAATTAGCCTAAGAGCACATCTTTGGGATGTGGGAGGAAACCGGAGCACCCGGAGAAAACCCACGCAAGCACGGGGAGAACGCGCAAACTCCCACAGACACAGGTCTAAATCCATGTATCTGCACAGCACAGCGATAGTCACTGAGCTGTCGTGTTGCCCACCAAATGGTCCAGATCAAGCGTACACTAACGACGTGAAGCACTAGGATACTCTCGAAAAATAAATCCAAGAGCAGCCCTCTCACGACCCATCGCGTATATGCCCCTCGTTAGACAGCAAGGTGGACCAAAGCACCTGTAGGATAAAAACAAGTACATCAATATCATCATCTATTCACACACTTCCCAAGGACTCCTAAGGCTCATGATCCCTATTTTAAATCAGTTTTCTATACCCCTCCATTCCCATTCTGTTCATCTGTCCATCTAAGTATTTCTTAAATAACTCCAGAGTACCTGCCTCCACCAGTTTATTTGGCAGCGCATTCCATACCCCCACACCACCCTCTGTGTGAAAAAACTCCCTCTAGCATCCAAATTATACCTTACCCCCTCACCCTAAGCCCGTGACCCCTTGTGCTATTCGAGTCCATCCTAGGAAAAAGCTTAACCCTGTTTACTCTATCAATCCCCTTCAAAATCTTGTACACCTCTATCAGACCTCTTCTAAGTCTACGTCTTTCTAAGGAAAACAGTCCCAATTTGTCTAACCTCTCCTCGTAACTCAGACCTTCCATACCAGGCAGCATCCTGGTAAACCTCCTCTGCACTCTCTCCAGAGTCTCCACGTCCTTCGAGGTCTAACCAACGTTTTATACAACTGCAACATTAAAAGCCAGCTCTTGTACTCTATACCCCTTCCTATAAAGGCTAACATACTATATGCTTTCTTCACAACCTTCTCCACTTTCTCTGCCAACTTCAGAGACTTGTTCACCTGCACCCCCAGGTCCCTCTGCGTTTCTATACTCTTAATAGAACATTACAGCGCAGAACAGGCCCTTCGGCCCTCAATGTTACGCCGACCAATTAAGAAAAAGCAATGGCCCTCTAACCTAAACCATTCCCTTTTCATCCATAAACCTATCCACGGACCTCTTAAACGCCCCCAAATTTGGCACATCTACAACTGCAGCAGGCAGGGCATTCCATACCCTTACCACCCTCTAGGTAAAGAACCTACCCAGACATCCGTCCTATAACTACCACCCCTTAATTTAAAGCTATGTCGCCTCGTGCTAGCATTCTCCATCTGAGGAAAAAGGCTATTACTGTCCACCCTATCTAAATCTCTGATCATCTTGCATGCAGCAACACTAACCACTGTGCCACTTTGGTGTCATCCGCAAATTTAGTAATCCATCCTTCTATACCCTCATCCAGATCATTTATAAAAATTACAAACAGCAGTGGCCCCAAAACAGATCTCTGAGGTACACCACTTGTAACCGAACTCCATGATGAATAATTTCCATCAATCACCACTCTCTGTCTCCTATCAGCTAGCCAGAGTTGCTGTAATAGGTCTACCCTTTATCCCTTAATCGCTAGAATGATTGTTTTAATCTGGATAATGCAGATCTGTTATTTTAATGTTTTCCGTGGAATTTGCAGAGTAGGGCTTGATTAGGTGAATGACAATCATGTGATTAGACGGAGCATGGCTTACACAGAGAAATCAAGCTGAGTTTGTTGCTTGAGATTTTTAGTGAAAAGTCTCTTTTTCTGTCTGGATTATGAGATTGGGACCTGCCAGGAAATTAATCTCTGTCTGAGAGTCTGCTGTTAGAGAATGGACCTCTCTCTGGAGATTGCTGTATGAGAGTCAGAAGCCAGGTGTCTTTTTGTCCAGAGAGCTAAAAGGCTGGAAAAGTAGCACCCATATGAGCTTATCTGTTTTGTGTTGATTCTGAAGAGGACATATGTATGCAAGGACACTAGTTAAATTGGAACAATAAAGCTGGATCATTGTTAACTTTATATTAAAGCATTCTAATTGGTGAAGGTTTGCAAATTCTATTTGTTATATTCTAACTGTGTCATAGAGTCATAGAGATTTACAGCATGGAAACAACCGTTTGGCCCAATTTGTTCATGCTGCCCTTCTTTTTAAAACCTCTAAACTAATCTCAACTGCCTGCATTTGGCCCATATCCCTCTATATCTATCTCACCCATGTAACTGTTTAAATGCTTTTTCAAAGACAAAATTGTACCTGCCTCTACTACTACCCTGGCAGCTCATTACCGACACTCACCACTCTCTGTGTGAAAAAATTGCCCCTATGGACACTGGTGTATTTCTCCCCTCTCACTTTAAACCTATGCCCTCTAGTTTTACACCTCCTAACTTTTGGAAAAGATATTGACTATCTATCTGATCTATGCCCCTCATTATTTTATACACCTCTATAGACTTGCAGCGGGACATAGATAGAACATAGAACATAAACATAGAACAATACAGCACAGAACAGGCCCTTCGGCCTTCGATGTTGTGCCGACCAAAATAAAAAGCAATGCCCCTCCTAACTAAACCATTCCCTTCTCATCCATATACTTATCAACTAACCTCTTAAACGCCACCAAACTTGGCGCATCTACAACAGCTGCAGGCAGGGCATTCCACTCCCTAATCACTCTTTGAGTAAAGAACCTACCTCTGATATCCGTCCTATAACTCATACCCCTTAATTTAAAGTTGTGTCCCCTCGTGCTAGCTTTCTCCATCCTAGGAAAAAGGCTATCACTGTCCACCCTATCCAAACCTCTAATCATCTTATATGCTTCAATAAGATCCCCTCTTAGCCGCCTCCTTTCTAACGAAAACAACCTCAAATCCTTCAACCTCTCTTCATAGGACCTGCCCTCCATACCAGGCAACATCCTGGTAAACCTCCTCTGTACCCTCTCCAATGCCTCCACATCTTTCTTATAATGTGGCGACCAGAACTGCACACAATACTCCAAGTGCGGCCGCACTAGAGTTTTGTACAGTTGCAACATGATGCTGCGGCTCCTAAATTCAATCCCCCTACCAATAAAAGCTAAGACTCCATATGCCTTCTTAACAACTTTATCCACTTGACTGCCTACTTTCAGGGATCTATTGACACATACACCAAGATCCTTCTGTTCCTCAACACTATTAAGAGCCCTACCATTAGCCCTATACTCTACACATTTATTGTTCCTGCCAAAGTGCATTACCTCACACTTTTCCACATTAAACTCCATTTGCCACCTCTCGGCCCAGCTCTGCAACTTGTCCAAGTCACTCTGTAAACTAAAACACCCCTCTTCACTATCTACCACACCACCAACTTTAGTATCATCTGCAAATTTACTGATCCATCCCTCAATACCCTCATCCAGATCATTTATAAAAATTACAAACAGCAGGGGCCCCAAAACAGACCCCTGAGGCACACCACTCGTCACCGAACTCCACGATGAATATCTCCCATCAACCACCACCCTCTGTCTTCTATCTGCCAGCCAATTTCTAATCCAATTAGCTAAATCACCCTCTATTCCACACATCTGCATTTTCTGTAGAAGTCTTCCATGGGCCACCTTATCAAAAGCCTTACTAAAGTCCATATATACTACATCAACCGCCTTACCCCCATCCACCTCTCTGGTCACTTTCTCAAAAAACTCAATGAGGTTAGTAAGGCATGACCTACCCTTCACGAAACCATGCTGACTATCCCCAATCAATTCATTTCTCTCTAAATAACTATAAATCCTATCCCTAATAATTCTCTCCAATACCTTGCCCACCACAGAAGTAAGACTCACTGGCCTATAATTCCCAGGAAGGTCTCTCTTCCCCTTCTTAAACAATGGGACCACATTCGCCATCCTCCAGTCCTCCGGAACCACACCCGTAACCAACGAGGACCTGAAGATCAGAGCCAGAGGCTCTGCAATCTCCTCTCTTGCCTCCCAGAGAATCCTAGGGTAAATCCCGTCCGGCCCAGGGGACTTATCCAACTTCAAACCCTCGAGAATTTCTAACACATCCTCCCTATCTACTACAATACTCCCCAATTTGCAACCCTGTACCTCAGTGCTCTCCACAGCTACATTTCCAGCACTCTGCGTGAATACCGAAGAGAAATATTTATTCAGTGCCTCACCAATCTCTTCAGGCTCCACGCACAACTTCCCACTGCTGTCTATGACTGGCCCTAATCTTGCCCTAACCAATCTTCTATTCTTAACATATCGAAAGAAAGCTTTAGGATTCTCCTTAATCCTATCAGCCAACATCTTCTCGTGTCCCCTCTTAGCTCTCCTCAATTCACTTTTTACCTCCTTCCTAGCTAATCTATAGCTATCCATTGCACTACCTGAGCCTTCAAGCCTCATCCTGACATAAGCCTCCTTTTTCTTCTTAACCAGCAAATCAACTCTTTTCGTACACCAAGGCTCTCTTACTCGTCCATTCCTCCCTGCCTGACAGGGACATACTTATCAAGGACTCGCAGCAGCTGCTCCTTGAATAAGCACCACATTCCAGATGTTCCCAGTCCCTGTAGTTCCCTAGTCCAATCTATGCACCCTAATTCTCTCCTGATGGCCTCATAATTACCCTTCCCCCAGCTATAACTACTGCCCCCAGCTTCATGCCTATCCCTGTCCATCACTAAGGTGAACGTAACCGAATTGTGGTCACTATCACCAAAATGTTCACTAACTTCCAAGCCTAACACCTGGTCTGGCTCATTGCCCAGCACCAAATCCAATGTAGCCTCACCTCTAGTTGGCCTATCTACATACTGAGTCAAAAAACCTTCCTGCACACTCTGTACGAAAACTGACCCCTCTAACGAGCTAGAGCTATAGCTATTCCAATCAATATTAGCAAAGTTAAAGTCCCCCATCACAATTACCCTACTACTTTCACTCCTAATCAGAATTGACTTCGCAATCCTTTCCTCAACCTCTCTAGAACTATTAGGAGGTCTGTAAAAGACTCCCAACAGGGTGACCTCTCCTCTCCTGTTTCTAATCTCAGCCCATACTACCTCAACAGACAAGTCCTCATCAAACTTCTTTTCGATCACCGTGATACAGTCTATGACCAGTAACGCCACTCCTCCCCCCCTTCTACCTCCTTCTCTACTCCGACTAAAGCATTTGTACCCCGGAACCTGCAACATCCATTCCTGTCCCTGCTCTACCCAAGTCTCTGAAATGGCCGAAATGAGATGAAATGAGATAGGATGCAAGACTGGGCGGAGAAGTGGCAGATGGACTTCAATGCAGATAAATGTGTAGTGGTCCATTTTGGCAGGACCAATGGGAAGAAGCTAAAGCTAGCACGAGGTGACACAGCTTTAAATTAAGGGGTATGAGTTATAGGACGGATATCAGAGATAGGTTCTTTACTCAAAGAGTGATTAGGGAGTGGAATGCCCTGCCTGCAGCTGTTGTAGATGCGCCAAGTTTGGTGGCGTTTAAGAGGTTTAATTGATAAGTATATGGAAGAGAAGGGAATGGTTTAGTTTGGAGGGGCATTGCTTTTTATTTTGGTCGGCACAACATCGAAGGCCGAAGGGCCTGTTCTGTGCTGTAATGTTCTATGTTCTAAGGAGTACAATATTAAGGGTAGGAGTCTTAGCTGTGTTGAAGAGCAGAAGGATCTTGGGGTCCGGGTCCATAGGACTCTTAAATCAGCCTCACAGGTGGAGGATGTGGTCAAGAAGGCATATGGTGTACTGGCCTTCATTCATAGAGGGATTGTGTTTAGGAGTCGGGAGGTAATGCTGCAACTTTATAAGACCCTTGTCAGACCACACTTGGACTACTATGCGCTGTTCTGGTAGCCTCACTATAGGAAGGATGTGGAAGCTATTGAAAGTACAGAGGAGATTTACAAGGATGTTGCCTGGATTGGGAGGCACGCCTTATGAAGATAGGTTGAGGGAGCTGGGACTCTTCTCCCTGGAGAGACGAAGGTTGAGAGGCGACCTGATAGAGGTTTATAAAATGTTGAGAGGAATAGATAGGGTGGATTCTCAGTGGCTATTTCCCCAGGCTGAAATAGTAGCCACCAGAGGACACAGATTTAAGGTGCAGGGAAGCAAGTACAGAGGAGATGTTAGGGGTAAATTTTTCACTCAGAGGGTGGTGAATGAATGGAATCGGCTGCCGTCAGTGGTGGTAGAGGCGAACTCGCTGGGGTCTTTTAAAAGACTTATGGATGAGTATATGGGATCCACTGGGATTGGGGGTTATAGATAGGTCTATGGCTTGGTAGGTATAGATGTGATCGGTGCAACTTTTGGGCTGAAGGGCCTGTTTGTGCTGTAGTGTTCTATGTTCTAAGATCACCCTTCAGCCTTCTATGCTCCGGAGAAAAAAGTCCCAGTCCAGCTTCTCCTTATATCTTAATCCATCAAGTCCCCGTAGCATCCTCGTAAATCTCTTCTGCACTCTTTCTAGTTTAATAATATCTTTTCTATAATAGGGTGACCAGAACTGTACACAGTATTCCAAGTGTGGCCTTACCAATGTCTTGTACAACTTCAACAAGTTGTCCCAACTCTTGTATTCAATGTTCTGACCAATGAAACCAAGCACGCTGAATGCCTTCTTCACCACTCTGTCCACCTGTGACTCCACTTTCAAGGAGCTATGAACATGTACCCCTAAATCTCTTTGTTCTGCAGTTCTCCCCAACAACCTACCATTAATTGAGTAAGTCCTGCCCTCATTCAATCTACTAAAATGCATCACCTCCCATTTACCTAAATGAAAATCCATCTGCCATTAGTCAGCCCACTTGCCCAATTGACCAAGATTCTGTTGCAATTGGAGATAACCTTCACTGTCCACTATGCCATCTACAAATTTACTAACCATGCCACCTATATTCTCATCCAAATCATTAGTATAAAATGACAAATAACAGGCCCAACACTGATCCCTGAGACACACCGCTACTCACAGGCCTCCAGTTTGAAAAATAACCCACTTCAACCACCCTCTGGCCTCTGTCAAGAAACTAATTTTGTATCCATTTAGAAATCTGACCCTGGATCCTGTGAGATTTAACCTTATGCAACAACCTACCATGCATTACCTTGTCAAAGGCCTTGCTAAAGTCCATGTGGACAACATCAACCGCACTGCCCTCATCTACCTTCTTGGTCACCCCTTCAAAAAACTCAATTAAATTTGTGAGACATGATTTTCCACTCACAAAATCATGCTGACTATCCCTAATCAGTCCTTGAGTCTCTAAATGCCTGTAGATCCTGTGGCCAAACGGGCCATTAAAATGGTGATCTGTAAAGCACTCTGGGACAACTGGACAAGAACTAAAATGACAGGCTGCAGTTTAAAGACAGACAGGATACAATCCTCACCAGTGAATAAACAGGATATGGGTCATCTCCAGGATGAAAGAGACTTTATAGTCATACTAGCTTGTTTCATCTCCAGGATGAAAGAGACTTTCTGGACACACTGGATTGTGCACCAGACATAGGGGCACCATGACCCCTTATTTAGAAGATGGTGTGTGCCTCCAGCACCTACAGACACGGCCGTTGGGGACACACCCAGAGATCGGTGTGGTAGCACCTGATTGGACTCTTATCGATCAGGGGGATCAAGTCCTGATCTATTGAATGGCAATGGCCAAAAGGGGCGCGAAACCCAACAGGGTATAAAGGGTGCTGCACAACCACGAATCTCTCCCTCTCTCTCTCTCTGACCCCACAAACGAACTACAGCAATGGTGAACATAACCAGTGATGACCAGCTCGAGGAGAGCCACCACACCCAAGAAGGAAGAAAGACCAGAGCCAGAGTGCCAGACCAAAAGACCAAACTCCGCAAATGACTACTGAGACCAACACGTATATAAAGGCCAATATCTGCTTGGTTACTGGCCAATCTCGTAAAGTTAAGCCAAAGTCTCTTATTGGGTTTTAACTTTAGTATTTTCCTGTAAGATAACTTATTGTTGGTCAGTTGGGTGTGGGTTTAAATAAGTATTAGTTGTACTAATAAGACATTTACTCGTAGTTACTTGTCTACCATATAAGGGTTAAAATGGACTTTACAGCAGGCAACAATCCTGTATCTCAAAATATCTTTCTACAACTTACCTGCCATAGATGTGATGCTCACTGGCCTGTAGCTCCCTGTGTTTGTAAATAAAGTTTGTTTTGGTTAAAGCTTCCTAGTGGGTTAATTCAATCATATCTGGAGCAAAATACCTTATGCTCACCATGATGCCAAAATAAAAGAAGTTAGTGTCTCGCCCAACACAGACAACAAAGGGATGAATGGACTCCTTCTGGTCTATAAAACTCCATGATTCTAAGCTTCAGCTGAAATGGTTCAATACAGCCTCAAAGACAGGCAATTTAACTGCTGCTACTGCTTTCCAGAGAATGATTTTTACAGGGTTTTCCTGGTACTTTACACGTTTTTATATAAACAAAAGTTAGGTGGGCTGCTAAAGGCGAGATTAGTGTAGTGCCATAAAATATGTAATAGTCAAAAGACAGTCCAATTTACACTCTTCAAAATGAAGTTAATGAGAGAGGGAATCAGCAAAGGATTAAAGCAGATTCCTGCCCCCAAGGCCAAAGATAGATTTCAGACTATTCTGATAGAAGCACTGAACAGACAAAATCTTTGTTTTAAAACCCTTTATGTGTTTGTTGCTTTGTAATCTGATACTCAGAGCTGAGTAAAATATGTCTTGACTCTTGTTCTGCTGACTGCTTCATTTGCTGCTTGAACCACAAGACCAAGCGCACAGTGAAATGATAGTAAAGCACAAGCTTGGCATTTGATCAAGCACTGGGATCCAAAGCGCATAGTCTGATCAATGGAAGATGTCTTTGGGTTTCAGAATCCAGTCCACTGGCCTTTACTTAAATGGTTGCAGGCACAAGTCAATCTGGGACTTGTTATCCAGGCTCGCAAAAGGCTGGGAAGAGTTTGCAATTTTTTCCTATTAAGCACTTCCTTTAAATATTTGATTCCCTCTACAATTCTAGTCTGTAAGATCTGGACAAGGAGCCTGGAGTGTCATTATCAAACAACAGGATTAAGATAAGGAACTCACCATGAAGGAATGTGGCTTTTGTATAGCAGTTTTAACACTGCAAAATGTCACAAGATGCTTCACAGGAGCAAACCCAATCACTTCAGAAGATATTAGCAGACTGTGACCAAAAGCTGAACAAGGACCAAGAAGCATCTTAGAACATAGAAAAACTACAGCACAAACAGGCCCTTCGGCCCACAAGTTGTGCCAATCACATCGCTGCCTATTAGCCTTACCTATAACCCTCAACCCTATTAAGTCCCATGTACTCATCCAGAAGTGTCTTAAAAGACCCTATCAAACTTGCCTCCACCACCACTGACAGCAGCCAATTTCACTCACCCACCACCCTCTGAGTGAAAAACTTACCCCTGACAACTCCTCTGTACCTATTCCCCAGCACCTTAAACCTGTATCCTTTTGTGGCAGCCGTTTCAGCCCTGGGAAAAAACTCAGAGTCCACCCGATCAATACCTCTCAACATTTTATACACCTCTATCAGGTCACCTCTCATCCTTCGTCTCTCCAAGGCGAAAAGACCGAACTCCCTCATAAGGCATTGCCATCTTATCTAGGCAATCTTCTGAAGTGAGTGGATTTGCTCCTGTGAAACATCTTGTAACATTTTGCAGTGTTAAAACTCTGCACCCTTTCAATAGCTTCCACATCCCTCCTGTAATGAGGTGACCAGAACTGAGCACAGTACTCCGAGTCTGACCAGGGTCTTATAAAGCTGCAGCATTATCTCCCGACTCCTAAACTCAATCCCTCGATTGATGAAGGCCAGTACACCATATGCCTTCTTAACCACATCCTCTATCTGCGAGGCCAATTTAAGAATCCTGTGGCCCCAAAGTCCTTCTGATCCTCTACATTGCTAACAGTCTTACCCTTGATATTATACTCCTTCATCCCATTTGACCTGCCAAAATGGACCACTACACATTTATCCAGATTGAAGTCCATCTGCCACTTCTCCGTCCAGTCCCGCATCCTATCTATGTCACACTGCAACTTCTGACATCCCTCCAAACTATCCACAACACCACCAACCTTCGAGTCGTCGGCAAGCTTACCAACCCATTCCTCCACCTCCTCATCTAGGTCATTTATGAAAATTACAAACAGCAAGGGTCCCAGAACAGATCCCTGGCACACCCCACTGGTGACCAACTTCCATGCAGAAAATGTCCCATCTACCACTACTCTCTGCCTTCTGCAGGCAAGCCAGTTCTGGATCCACAAGGAAACAGCTCCTTGGATCCCATGCCCTCTCACTTTCTCAAGAAGTCTTGCATGGGGGACCTTATCAAACGTCTTGCTGAATTCCATATAAACCACATCCACTGCTCTTATCAATGTGCTCAGTCACATTTTCAAGGAACTCAACCAGGCCCATAAGGCACGATCTGCCTTTGACAAAGCCGTGCTGACTACTTTTGAGCACATTAGACTTGTCTAAATGCTCATAAATCCTGTCTCTCAGCATCTTCTCCATCAACTTACCAACCACTGAGGTTAGACTCACCGGTCGATAATTTCCTGGGCTATCTCTATTCCTTTTCTTGAATATAGGAACCTATATATTAATACACAATGAAAAGTATTGTTTCTTGCATGCTCTGTAGACAAAGCATACTGTTCATAGAGAAGGAAATGAGAGAGAGCAGAATTAGTGTTACAGTCATAGCTAGGCTGTAGAGAAAGATCAACTTAATGCAAAGTATGTCCATTCAAAAGTCTGACAGCAGCAGGAAGGATGCTGTTCTTCAGTTGGTTAGTACGTGACCTCAGACTTTTGTGCCTTTTTCCCGATGGAAGAAAATGGAAGTGTGTGTGTCCGCGGTGCGTGGGGTCCTTAATTATGCTGGTTGCTTTGCCAAGGCAGCGGGAAGTATAGACGTATATATATATGCTTGATACAACTATGTGTAAAAAAAATCCTGTAATTCCTGAAATATTCTTAAAGTATTATAAATAAATCTGTTATAGGTTTGGAACTAGTATTATCTCTCTCTATTGGTCTGAAATAAGTGAGACATATAATATGTTCAGCAAATAAGCATTTTAAACAATTTATGCATTTGTAAAATGAGGACATTGCTGCCTGGGCTATCATTTATTACCCATCCCTAATTGCACTTGAACTCAGCAGCTTCCTGGGCCATTTCAGAGTTAACCACATTGCTCTGGATAAACAAACAAAGAACAAAGAACAAAACAGCACAGGAAACAGGCCCTTCGGCCCAACGAGCCCACGCTGCCACCCCGATGTTCCCACCTCTACCCATGATCCCTGTCAATGTTTATAGATCTATAGATTAAAAACCAAATTTGAGACAATTTAGAGAGAATTTGTTTTGCCAATTAGCCTAAGAACACATCTTTGGGATGTGGGAGGAAACCGGAGCACCCGGAGAAAACCCATGCAAGCACGGGGAGAATGCACAAACTCCCACAGACACAGGCCCAAATCCATGTATCTGCACAGCACAGCGATAGTCACTGAGCTGTCGTGTTGCCCATCAAATGGTCCAGGTCAAGCGTACACTAACGATGTGAAGCACTAGGATACTCTCGAAAAAAATCCAAGAGCAGCCCTCTCACGACCCATCGCGTGTATGCCCCTCGTTAGACAACAAGGTGGACCAAAGCACCTGTAGGATAAAAACAAGTACATCAATATCATCATCTATTTACACACTTCCCAGGGACTCCCAAGGCTCAAGATCCCTATTTTAAATTAGTTTTCTATACCCCTCCATTCCCATTCTGTTCATGTGCCCATCTAAATATTTCTTAAATAACTACAGAGTGCCTGCCTCCACCACTTTACTTAGCGGCACATTCCATATCCCCACCACCCTCTGTGTGAAAAAAACTCCCTCTAGCATCCAAATTATACCTTATCACGTCATTATGTCATTAAGACGTTAGAACGGCGGCGTGGGCTCATTGGGCCGAAGGGCCTGTTTCCCGTGCTGTGTTGCTCTTTGTTCTTATCCCCCCTCACCCTAAGCCTGTGGCCCCTCGTGCTATTCGAGTCCACCTTAGGAAAAAGCTTAACTCTGTTTACTCTATCTAGAACATAGAACAATACAGCACAAACAGGCCCTTCGGCCCACGAGTTGCGCCGATCACATCTACCAATCCACAGACCTATCTATAACCCCCTGTCCTATTTTTTTCCATATACTCATCCAGAAGTCTCTTAAAAGACCCCAGTGAGTTTGCCTCAACAACCTCCAACGGCAGTCGGTTTCATTCATTCACCACCCTCTGAGTGAAAAACCTACCCTTGACATCTCCTTTGTATTTGCTTCCCTGCACCTTAAATCTGTGTCCTCTTGTAGTGACCATTTCAGCTCGGGGAAATAGTCTCTGAGAGTCCACCCTATCTATTCCTCTCAACATTTTATAAACCTCTACCAGGTCGCCTCTCAACCTACGACTCTCCAGTGAGAAGAGTCCCAGCTCCCTCAACCTATCTTCATAAGGCCTGCCTCCCAATCCAGGCAGCATCCTTGTAAATCTCCTCTGAACTCTCTCAATAGCCTCTACATCCTTCCTATAACGAGGCGACCAGAACTGTGCAGAATACTCCAAGTGGGGTCTGACAAGAGTCTTATAGAGCTGCATCATTACCTCCTGACTCCTAAACTCTATTCCTCGATTAATGAAGGCCACTACACCATACGCCTTCTTGACCACTTCCTCCACCTGCGAGGCCGATTTAAGAGTCCTATGGACTCCAATTTGGCTAACCTCTCCTCGTAACTCAGACCTTCCATACCAGGCAGCATCCTGGTAAACCTCCTCTGCACTCTCTCCAGAGTCATGGAGTCATGGAGGTTTACAGCACGGAAACAGGCCCTTTGGCCCAACTTGTCCATGCCGCCCAGCTATGCTAGTCCCAATTGCCCACATTTGGCCCAAAGCTCTCTATACCCATCTTATCCATGTACCTGCTAAATGTTTTTTTAAAAGACAACATTGTATCTGTCTCTACTACTGTCTCTGGTTCCAGATGCTCTGCATCTCTGAGTGAATAAATTGCCCTTTGGACTCTTCTGTATCTCTCCCTTAAACCTATGTCATCTAGTTTTGGACTTCCCTAGCTTTGGGAAAAAGATATTGACTATCTAGCTGGTGTGTGCCCCTCATTATTTCATAGACCTGTATAAGATCACCCCTCAGCCTTCTACGCTCCAGAGAAAAAGTCCCATTCTATCCAGCCTTTTCTTTCTCCCTCAAGATCCATCAAGTCCCAGTCGCACCCTCCACATCCTTCCGGTAGTAAGGCGACCAGAACTGGATGCAGTATTCCAAATGAGGTCTAACCAATGTTTTATACAACTGCAACATTAAAGACCAGCTCTTGTACTCTATAACCCTTCCTATAAAGGCTAGCATACTATATGCTTTCTTCACAACCTTCTCCACTTGCTCTGCCACCTTCAGAGACTTGTGCACCTGCACACCCAGGTCCCTCTGCGTTTCTATACTCTTAATAGGTCTACCCTTTATCATATACCTCCCCCCTACATTCTTTCTCCTGAAATGCATCACCTCGCATTTATCAGGATTGAATTCCATCTGCCATCTATCTGCCCAAGCTACCAGCCTATTTCCTGCTGCATCGCCTGACAATGCACCTCACTATCAGCAAGTCCAGCCATTTTGAGGCTTCAATCAGATAGCCTGATCTTACTGAATAGCAGATGTATGTTAGCAGCGCTGAACAGCCTAATTCAGCTCTTGTGTTTGGATCCCTGTAGTCCCAGATCCCCTTTGCTTCCCACCTGCAAGGCACTGAGGAACTTCCCTGGAACCAATTCTCCATCGTGGAAAGGCAACCTTGCTGAGTGCAGATGGATCCTAGGAGATCACAAATTGCCAATGGTGGAAGGAGATTGTCCCATCTGCCCAAAGCCCATAGCCAGTTAAAGATACTTTTTTGAGGGATTACTACCACATGCTTTTGACATTTAAGCAGTGACCACACTTCATAAGTACCTCGTTTATGTCAAAAGCTTTGGGACAGAGATCCTGAGTTTGGTGAAAAGTGTTATATAAATGCAAGCCTTTCTTTTGACTAAAGGGTCTGAAACTGGGTTATTAAATTCCCCTGCATCTTCAGAAAAAATGTAATTGTGAATGATTTCTCTTCAGAATCCCATTATATCAGAAAAGAAATGAAGTAATTAAGCTCTCAAGGGTCTGTGGAAAGATTTAAACAAGGATTCTCCATTCTGCAGATGATTCTTTAATCTGTCAATGTTTGGTCTTACACTGTATAAGACTGCATTTCACTGAATGGGACATTCTCCAGGGATAATGACAGAACTGGCAACTGAATCCAATTCTGTCATCTCACAAGAGGGAAATGAATTATATAGATAAAAAAGTTTGATAGAAAGTGATGACAGAATATTGCTTAAGAGAGTATGTCTGATGATTATCTTTAATTAATTTCTAATTTATCAAGTTCGGATCAGGTACCAATTCTTTTTATCAGTAGATAGAAACCTTGGGATTTTCTTTTAAGATTCCTGCGCATTTTCTAACAGAAATGGAAGAGAGCAAGAAAACTCTTTTACACAACAGTGACATCGTCAATGTTATCAACAGTAAAATTAAAATTAACCAGAAACTAAATTCAGTGGGATTCAAATAGAAAAATATTACAACCAAAGAAAACTATTTTAGATGTATTCAATGTTCAACACTTAAAAGAACAGAAGGAGACCATTTAGCCCTTGAGCCTGTTACAGTATTCAATAAGATCATAGAACATAGAACACTACAGCACAAACAGGTCCTTCGGCCCACAAGTTGTGCCGAACACATCAAAACCTACCCAGCCATAGACCTATCTATAACCCCCAATCCCATTGGATCCCATACACTCATCCAGAAGTCTTTTAAAAGACCCCAGCGAGTTCGCCTCAACCACCACCGACGGCAGCCGATTCCATTCACTCACCACCCTCTGAGTGAAAAACTGTCCCCTAGCATCCCCTCTGTACTTGCTTCCCTGCACCTTAAATCTGTGCCCTCTCGTCGCGACCATTTCAGCCCTGGGAAATATTCTCTGAGAGTCCACCCTATCTATTCCTCTCAACATCTTGTAAACCTCTATCAGGTCGCCTCTCAACCTTCTTCTCTCCAGGGAGAACAGTCCCAGCTCCCTCAACCTGTCTTCATAAGGCATGCCTCCCAATCCATGCAACATCCTTGTAAATCTCCTCTGCACCCTTTCAATAGCTTCCACGTCCTTCCTATAGTGAGGCGACCAGAACTGCGCACAGTACTCCAAGTGTGGTCTGACAAGGGTCCTATAAAGCTGCAGCATTACCTCCTGACTCTTGAACTCAATCCCTCCATGAATGAAGGCCAGTACACCGTAAGCTTTCTTAACCACATCCTCCACCTGGGAGGCCGATTTGAGAGTATTATGGACACGGATCCCAAGATCCCTCTGCTCTTCCACACAGCTAAGACTCCTACCTTTGATAGTGTACTCATTCATCCCGTTGGATCTGCCAAAATGGACCACAACACATTTATCCGCGTTGAAGTCCATCTGCCACTTCTCCGCCCAGTCTTGCATCCTGTCGATGTCCTTTTGACATCCCTCCAGACCATCCACAACACCACCGACCTTCGTGTCATCGGCAAACTTACTCACCCATCCCTCCACTTCCTCATCCAGGTCATTTATGAAAATGACAAACAGCAAGGGTCCTAGAACAGATCCCTGGGGCACTCCACTGGTGACCGACCTCCATGCAGAAAAAGAGCCATCCACAACCACCCTCTGCCTTCTGCAGGCAAGCCAGTTCTGGATCCACAAGGCCAAAGCCCCTTGGATCCCATGGCCTCTCACCTTCTCAAGAAGTCTTGCATATGTCAAATGCCTTGCTGAAGTCCATGTACACCACGTCCACTGCTCTTCCTTCATCAATGTGTTCAGTCACAGTCACAGTCACAGATCAGTCATGTGTTCAATCATGACTGATCTGTGACCTAACTCCAGCCTTTGATACTCACAATGATGTTAGGAAGCGACTTCTAGGATAGTGAAAGAACACTAATATCACAATGGTGTGTGACTTGGAGGAAAACTTAGAGGTGGTGGCGCTTCCAGAATCTGCTGCCCTTCTCTATCTAAGATTGCAGGTATGGAAGATGCTGTCTAAAGAGCTCTGATGATTGTTGAAGTTCATCCTGTAGATGGAAAACAGTATTGCTACTGTACTTCCCAGCACTTTCAGGTTTCAATTAAATCTCCAACAGCCATCCTACTTTGGTTCTATTCTACTGTCACTGTGCATCAGCAGTGAAGGAAGTTAATGTTTAAGGTAGTGTATGAGCTGCAAATCAAGTCGGTTGCTTTGTCCTGGATGGTGTTGAGTTTCTTGTGTATTTGGAACCGCACTCATCCAAGGAGACCATTTAGCCCATTATGTCTGCATTGGTTCTCCAAATGAGCATTGATTGAAGCTGCCTTCCAGACTTTCAGGCAGTGCATTCCAGATCCCAACCGCTCACTATAGGAACAAGGTTTTGCTCATGTTGCATCCCTATTCACTGTGTCAGCCTCTTCTTGATTTTGAACATCTCTATCAAATCCTCCTTGCCATCTTCTCTCCAATTTCTCTAATCTATCTTCATAACTGAAGTTCCTCATTTCTGGAAATATTTTCATAAACCTCTTCTGCATTCTCTCCAAAGCCTTCACACCTTTCCTCTGGTTTGGCACCCAAAACTGAAGACAATATTCCAGCAGAGGCCTAACTGGCAACCTATAACCTCCTCCTTCTTGTACTCTATGCCACTATTAATAATGTAAGAAATCTCATGATACCAGGTTAAAATTCAATAGGTTTATTTGGAATTGTAAGCTTTCAGAATGCTGCTCCTTCATCAGGTGAATGGAGAAATAGGTTTCAGAAACACAGCATATATAGGCAGAGATACAATTGCAAGATCATGATTGGAATGCGAGTCTTTTCAGGTAATCAAATCTTTACAGGTACAGACTGGGTGAGTGGACACAGGGATAACCACAGGTTAAAGCAGTGGGAATTGTCTCAAGCCAGGACAATTAGTAAGATTTTGCAAGCCCAGGCCAAAATGATGGGGGGGGGTGGGGTTTACACATAGTGTGACATGAACCCAAGATCCCGTTTGAGGCCGTTCTTGGCTTGCAGAACTTGGCAATCAGTTTCTGCTCAGGATTCTGCATTGTGTCTTGAAGACTGCTTTGGATAACATTTACCTGAAGACTGAAGACTGAATGCTCTTGACTGCTGACAGAAAAGGAACACTCCTGCCTGGTGATTGTCACGTGGTGTTGTAACGTCTGCATGATCTCCCCAATGTACCATTCTCGGGACATCCTTTCTGACAGTGTTTCAGGTAGACAACGTTGGCCGAGTATGCAAGAGTATGTACTGTGTACCTGGTGGGTGGTGTTCTCACATGCGATGATGATATCCGTGTCGATGCTCCAGCATGTCTTGCAGATTGCTGTAGCAGGGTTGCAGGGCGTCATGGTCACTGTTCTCCTGAAGGCTGGGTAGTTTGCTGTGAACAATGATCTGTTTGAGATTGTGCAATTGTTTGAGGGCATGCAATTGTTTGAGGCAAGCAGTGAGGGTGTGCGGGTGGCCTTGGCAAAATATTTGTCTCCATCGATGACAGGTTGAAGGCTCCAAAGAAGACATTGCAGTTTCTCTGCTCTGGGAAAGTACTGGATGAGGAAGGGTACTCTATCGGTCGTGTCCTGTGTTTGTCTTCTGAAGAGGTTGGTGCAGTTTTTCACTACGGCAAAGGGGATCAATGAGGCGAGTGTCATATCCTGTTCTTACGAGGGTGTCTTTCAGTATCTGTAGGTGTCTATTGCAATCCTCCTCATCTGAGCAGAAACTGTGTATACAGAGGGCTTGTCCATAAGGGATGGCTCCTTTAACGTGTTTAAGGTGGAAGCTGGAGAAGTGGAGCATCATGAGATTATCCATGGGCTTGTGGTACAGTGAAATACTGAGGTGACTGTCTTTGATGGAGATGTATGTGTTCAAAAATGCAACCGATTCCGGAGAGTAGTCCATGGTGAGTCTGATGATGGGATGGAACTTGTTGATGTCATCATATGGTTGTTTCAGTGATTCTTCACAATGAGTCCAAAGGAAGAAAATGTCATCAATGTATCTAGTGTATAGCATCAGTTGAAGTTTCTGTGCGATGAAGAGGTCTTATTCAAACCTATACATGAAGATGTTGGCATATTGAGGTGGAATTTGGTCCCTATGGCTGTTCCGTGTGTCTGGATGAAGAACTGGTTATTGAAGGTGAAGATGTTGTGGTCCAGGATGAAGCGGATGAGTTGTAAAATTGCGTCTGAAAATTGACAGTTGTCAGCACTGAGTGCTGAGGCAGTTGCACCAAAGACATCGTTATGTGGGATGCTGGTGTACAGCACCGAGACATCCATTGTGACAAGGAGTGTTCCTGGTTCAACTGCTCAATAAATGCTGAGTTTCTGTAAGAAATCCGTAGTGTCGCAACAGAGCTGGGAGTTCCTTGTACAATGGGTTTTAGGATGCCCTTGACTGGAGAGGTTTTCACACAGGTCATTGCCTGATAGGATGGGACAGCCAGGTGTGTTGGCCTTTTGTATTTTCGGGAGGCAGTAGAGATCTCCAACACAGGAATTCCATGGGATGGGAGCCCGGAGTTCTGAAGGTCTGGATCAAAAGTCTCGATTAGTTTGAGTTGGTGGGAGTGCTCTATGGCCAGGGTATATCCAGGTACAGAATCCATTAGTACTATTCAGTAAATATGTGTGAATGATTCTAGACATTTAGTTTCATAAATTATCCAACAATACACATGTTTAGCCAATTGGCTAAACCAGACTTTGTTAAATGATCTTTGTTCAAATCAAGACTGCCCACTTACTAACAATAAATATTCATGTTGGAGATAACTTTGCCTAATTTCAAAGAAAATATTACACATATACACACAGTTGTATTTGCGCCAAGTTTGGGGGCGTTTAAGTGGTCAGTGGATAGGTTTATGGATGAAAAGGGAATGGTTTAGGTTAGAGGATCATTGCTTTTTCTTAATTGGTCGGCGCAACATCGAGGGCCGAAGGGCCTGTTCTGCGCTGTAATGTTCTATGTTCTATAATAATGGGAAAAGTATATTAATCAATTGAAACACTTTGGCACCATGATTGTAAAGGTCCCAGCCTGGTTCAGCTGTTTGCAATGCAGTCACAGTGAGACACTCCCTGCAATTGGCGATATCAATGGTTGATGCTACAGTTGACAAAGAACAAAGAAAATTACAGCACAGGAACAGGCCCTTTGGCCCTCCAACCCTGCGTCGACCATGCTCCCTGACTTAACCAAAACCTCCAACCCTTCTGGAGACCATATCCCTCTAATCCCATCCTATTCACGTACTTGTCAAGACACCCTTAAAACTCACTACCGTATCCGCTTCCACTACCTCCCCCGGCAAAGAGTTCCAGGCACCCACCACCCTCAGGATAAAAAATCTGCCTATTCCATTTTCTTTAAACGCTGTCCCTTACCTTTACAAATCTGCAAGAAGTATCTGCGATCAGTTTCATGTGGGAAGAGGGGCGTTCCTTTCAATATGTAATGGCAATCTGGTGCTCCACTGATTAGTATCCATAGAACATAGAACAATACAGCACAAACAGGCCCTTCGGCCCACGAGTTGCGCCAATCACATCTACCAAACCACAGACCTATCTATAACCCCCTATCCTATTCCTTTCCATATACTCATCCAGAAGTCTTTTAAAAGACCCCAGTGAGTTTGCCTCAACAACCTCCAACAGCAGTCGGTTCCATTCACTCACCACCCTCTGAATGAAAAACTTACCCCTGACATCTCCTTTGTATTTGCTTCCCTGCACCTTAAATTTGTGTCCTCTCGTAGTGACCATTTCAGCTCGGGGAAATAGTCTCTGAGAGTCCACCCTATCTATTCCTCTCAACATTTTATAAACCTCTATCAGGTCGCCTCTCAACCTACGTCTCTCCAGTGAGAAGAGTCCCAGCTCCCTCAACCTATCTTCATAAGGCCTGCCTCCCAATCCAGGCAGCATCCTTGTAAATCTCCTCTGAACTCTCTCAATAGCCTCTACATCCTTCCTATAATGAGGCGACCAGAGCTGTGCACAATACTCCAACTGGGGTCTGACAAGAGTCTTACAGAGCTGCATCATCACCTCCTGACTCCTAAACTCTATTCCTCGATTAATGAAGGCCAGTACACCATACGCCTTCTTGACCACTTCCTCCACCTGTGAGGCCGATTTAAGAGTCCTATGGACCTGGACCCCGAGATCCTTCTGCTCTACAACACAGCTAAGACTCCTACTCCTTATATTGTACTCCTACATCCCATTATTTCTGCCAAAATGGACCACTACACATTTATCTGCATTGAAGTCCATCTGCCACTTCTCCGCCCAGTCTTGCATCCTGTCTATGTCCCGCTGCAACTTTTGGCTTCCCTCCAGACCATCCACAACACCACTGACCTTTGTATCGTCGGCGAACTTACTAACGCATCCCTCCACGTCCTCATCCAGGTCATTTATGAAAATGACAAACAGCAGGGGTCCCAGAACAGATCCCTGGGGCACTCCACTGGTTACCGACCTCCATGCAGAACAAGACCCATCCACAACCACTCTCTCCTTCTGCCGGCAAGCCAGTTCTGGATCCACGAGGCCAAAGCCCCTTAGATCCCATGCCCTCTCATCTTCTCCAGAAGCCTTGCATGGGGGACCTTATCAAACGCCTTACTAAAGTCCATGTACACTACGTCCAAAGCCCTTCTTTCGTCAATGTGTTCAGTCACATTTTCGAAGAACTCAACTAGGCTCATAAGGCATGACCTGCCCTTGACAAAACCATGCTGACTATTTCTAATCAGTCCAAACTTCTCCAAATGTACATATATTTTATCCCTCAGAAGCCTCTCCATCAGCTTACCAATCACTGAAGTCAGACTCACCGGTCGGTAATTTCCTGGACTATCCCTTTCTCTTTCTTAAAGATAGGAACCACATCCGCAATCCTCCAATTCTCCGGAACCTTTCCCGTTTCCATGGACGACGCAAAGATCATCGCCAGGGGCTCTGCAACCACTTCCCTCACCTCCCACAATAACCTGGGGTACATCCCATCCGGTCCCGGCGACTTGTCTATCTTGATAGAATTTAACAGGTCTAACACATCCTCTTTCCTAACATCCACATACTCAATCTTTTCCGTATGCCTCAAACCTGCAGTGCAATCTCCCAGTTCACTTTCCACCGTGAATACCGAGGCAAAGTACTCGTTAAGCACCTCTGCCATTTCTTCCGGATTCACACAGACTTTTCCCCCTTCACCTTTTATAGGCCCTATCCCTTCTCTTCTCATCCTTTTACTTTTCACATATTTGTAGAAGGCCTTGGGATTCTCCTTAATCTTACCTGCCAAGGCCTTCTCATGACCCCTTCTGGCTCTCCTAATTTCCTTTTTAAGTTCCCTTCTACACACCTTATACTCCTCTAGATCCCTAACATCCCCTAGCTCTCTGAACCTTTTATATACCATTTTTTTCTTCCTAACTAGGTTCACCACTACCTTCGTGCACCACGGTTCCCGCGTCCTACCAGAACCTCCTTGACTCCTCGGAACGTTGTCTTGCAGTGCCCCAGACAAACATTCCTTGAAAATCCGCCACTTTCCTTCTGTACTCTTCCCCAAGAACACCTCCTTCCAGTTTATACGTCCAATTACCTGCCTAATGTTTTCATATTTCCCCTTACTCCAGACATACACCTTCCTAGCCTGCCTGATCCTATCTCTTTCCATCGCTATCGTGAAAGAGATAGAATTATGATCTCCATTCCCAAGATGCTCATCTACCGTGAGATCCGACACCTGCCCTGGCTCATTAGCAAGCACCAGGTCAAGTACAGCCTCTCCTCTCATAGGCTTTACCACGTACTGTGTCAGAAAACCTTCCTGAACACACCTTACAAACTCCACACCATCCAAACCCCCCTTACCCTTGGGATATTCCAGTTGATGTTTGGGAAATTGAAATCTCCCATCACGACAACCCTGTTATTTCTACATCTGTCTAGGATCTGTTTCCGTATCTGCACCTCAAGTTCCCTGTCGCTATTGGGCGGCCTATAGAATACACCCAGCAAAGTTATTGAGCCTTTGCTGTTCCTAACTTCCACCCACAGAGACTCTGTAGACATTCCCTCCCCGTCTTCCACCTTCTCTACAGCCATGACACTGTCCCTGATCAACAGTGCCACACCACCTCCTCTTTTGCCCCCAACCCTGTCCCTTTCTTTTCTCTTTCATGTTTCACTGAACAGTATTTTCACAAAGGAACCTGTTTTCTGTCCTCCACGTTCTGTGGCCTCTTGTGGGGTTTTGGGGGGGGGGGGGGGGTTTGGAGGTGAAGAGGGAGGAAGGAGAAATGTGCAAAGATTTGTAGATTTAAATGCTGCTCCCTCAATGACAACAGGACAGTTAAAATGGCTGGATTGATCAGCCATTGGATCAATGCAGATCAAATCATCTGCATTGATGTTCCTCCATGGGCCACAATTTCTGTGGCTTCATACAATTGACGACCTGCCATTGGTTGAGACTGGAAAATTGGGACTTAGGTTACAAATATTGTGTCTATTCCACACAGCCCTCTATTCTGTCCTATTAGAAAGCTCTCCTCTCCCCTTGCTTCTTGTCTCTGCATACATTTTACAGCATGATTGTGAAGGAACAGTGAGTTCTGGCCAACATTCTTCTTTCAACCACCAGAACAACTTAACTAGCAATTTATCACACCACTGTTTGTGGGAGCTTGCAAAATAGTTGCTATGTTATCTAAATAACAACCGTCACACTTCACCATACACCGAGCTGTTTCAGAATATAAGCTGCAATAAAAATGAAAATCATTATCGTGTATAAATTAATTAAATTTTAAATGGATCCCAGGCTGAGACTCTGTTATAAATCCATGAGAGTCTGGCAACACCAATTTTAAATCCAACTGATTTATTTGATAGTAAATCTGCTAGCTTTCGGCCTTTGTAGCCTTCATCAGGTGAATGAGATGTTCTGGTCTCCAAAAGCACACATATCAGCACAGACAGTTAACAGATTGCTGATTAGAATGCGAATCCTTACACCTAACCTGCTATTCAAGTCTTAAACTGGCTAACAATGAGGGTGGGAGAAATATTGAGAACTCAGTAAGAATCTAGCAACACCAATTTTAAATCCAATCCATTTACTTGACAGTAAATCTGCGAGCTTTCGACCTTTTCGTCTTTGTCAGGCAAATGCAGTGTTCTGGTTTGCAATAGCACACATATCAGCACAGACAGTCACAGATTGCTGATTAGAATGCGAATCCTTACATCTAACCTGCTATTCAAGTGTTAAAGTGGCTAACAACGTGTGTGAAGAGAATCCTGAGCATTGGTTAGAGAAATGTGTATTTTCTCCAGACAGCTCAGTAAGTGAGGTTTTTTGCTAACCCAGGCAAGTTACGGGGGTTACAGATAGTGTGACATGAAGCCAAGATCCCTGTTAAGACCGTCCTCATGTGTGTGGAACTTGGCTATCAGTCTCTGCTCAGCAACTCTGCACTGTCGTGTGTTATCAAGGCCCCCTTGAAGAACATTTACCCGAAGGTCGGAGGCCGAATGCCCGTGACTGCTGAAGTGTTCACCCACAGGAAGGGAACAGTTTTGCCTGGTGATTGTTGAACGATGCTCATTCATCCGCTGTCGTAGTGTCTGCATGGTCTCCCCAATGTACCATGCTTCGGGACATCCTTTCTTGCAATGTATTAGGTAGACAACGTTGGCTGAGTTGCAAGAGTATGTACCGTGTACCTGGTGAATGGTATCCTCACGTTTGATGATGTCGTCCATGTCTATGATCTGGCATGTCTTGCAGAGGTTGCTGTGGCAGGGTTGTGTGGTATTGTGGTCACTGTTCTCCTGAAGGTTGGGTAGTTTGCTGCGAACAATGATCCGTTTGAGGTTGTGCGGTTGTCTGAAAGCAAGAAGTGGGGGGGTGGGGATGGCCCTAGCGAGATGTTCATCGTCATCAATGACATGTTGAAGACTCCGGAGAAGATGTCGTAGCTTCTCCGCTCCGAGGAAGTACTGGACAACAAAGGGTACTCTGTCCACCGTGTCCCGTATTCGTCTTCTGAGGGGGGTCAGTGCGGTTTATCGCTGTGGCACGTCGGAACTGTCGATCGATGAGTTGAGCGCCATATCCTGTTCTCACGAGGGCATCATTCAGCGTCTGGAGGTGTCTGTCACGATCCTCCTCATCTGAGCAAATTCTGTGTATACGGAGGGCTTGTCCATAGGGAATGGCCTGATAAATGTGAGGTGATGCATTTCGGGAGAAGGAATGTAGGGGGGAGGTATATGATAAAGGGATAGACCTATTAAGAGTATAGAAACACAGAGGGACCTGGAGGTGCAGGTGAACAAGTCTCTGAAGGTGGCAGAGCAAGTGGAGAAAGTTGTGAAGAAAACATATAGTATGCTAGCCTTTATAGGAAGGGGTATAGAGTACAAGAGCTGGCCTTTAATGTTGAGTTGTATAAAACGCTGGTTAGACCTCATTTGGAATACTGCGTCCAGTTCTGGTCGCCTTACTACCGGAAGGACATGGAGACTCTGGGGAGAGTGCAGAGGAGGTTTACCAGGATGCTGCCTGGTATGGAAGGTCTGAGTAACGAGGAGAGGTTAGACAAATTGGGACTGTTTTCCTTAGAAAGACGTAGACTTAGAGGAGATCTGATAGAGGTGTACAAGATTTTGAAGGGGATAGATAGAGTAAACAGGGTTAAGCGTTTTCCTAGGATGGACTCAAATAGCACGAGGGGTCACGGGCTTAGGGTGAGGGGCTAAGGTATAATTTGGATGCTAGAGGGAGTTTTTTCACACAGAGGGTGGTGAGGGTATGGAATGCACTGCCAAGGAAAGTGGTGGAGGCAGGTACTCTGGAGATATTTAAGAAATACTCAGATGGGCACACAAACAGAATGGGAATGGAGGGGTATAGAAAACTGATTTAAAATAGGAATCATGAGCCTTGGGAGTCCCTGGGAAGTGTGTAAATAGATGATGATATTGATGTACTTGTTTTTATCCTACAGGTACTTTGGTCCATCTTGTTGTCCAACGAGGGGCATACACGCGATGGGTCATGAGAGGACTGCTCTTGGATCTTTTTCGAGAATATCCTACTGTTTCACGTCGTTTGTGTATGCTTGACCTGGATCATCTGATGGGCAACACGACAGCTCAGTGACTATCGCTGTGCTGTGCAGACACATGGATTTGGGCCTGTGTCTGTGGGAGTTTGCGCATACTCCCCGTGCTTGTGTGGGTTTTCTCCGGGTGCTCCGGTTTCCTCCCACATCCCAAAGATGTGCTCTTAGGCTAATTGGCAAAACAAATTCTCCCTAAATTGACTCAAATTTGGTTTTTAATCCATAGATCTATAAACATGGACAGGAATCACGGGTATCATGGGTGGGAACATCGGGGTGGCGGCGCGGGCTCATTGAGCCGAAGGGCCTGTTTCCCGTGCTGTTTTGTTCTTTGTTCTTTAACGTGTCTAGGGTGGAAGCTGGAGAAGTGGAGGTTGTCTATCGGTTTGCGGTACAGTGAGGTGCTGAGGTGACTGTCGTTGATGGAGATGCATATGTCCAAGAATGCAACTGATTCTGGAGAATAGTCCATGGTGAGATGGAATTTGTTAATATCATCATACAGTTGTTTCAATGATTGTTCACCATGAGTCCAAAGGAAAAAAATATCATCCATGTTCCCTTGGAGCAGCACGGAGAGGCAGCGATTTGGGAGAGCGTAAAGTTCGAGTGTTAAGTAGTTTTTAACTTTTCTCTTTGTTTCAAAAAGCGAGCGGGGGTAGTTTTTTGCTGTTTTTATTTAAACTAAGTGGAAACCGAAGTCGTCATTAGGAGGCTGCCGGTAGTTGTAGTTTTTCTCTCTGACTCTACAAATTAGTAAGAATTTAGCAACACCAATTATTAATCCAACCGATTTATTTGATAGTAAAAAAGCGAGCTTTGAACACTCTTGTGTCTTAGAACATAGAACATAGAACATTACAGCACAGAACAGGCCCTTCGGCCTTCGATGTTGTGCCGACCAAAATAAAAAGCAATGCCCCTCCAAACTAAACCATTCCCTTCTCTTCCATATACTTATCAATTAACCTCTTAAACGCCACCAAACTTGGCGCATCTACAACAGCTGCAGGCAGGGCATTCCACTCCCTAATCACTCTTTGAGTAAAGAACCTACCTCTGATATCCGTCCTATAACTTATACCCCTTAATTTAAAGCTGTGTCCCCTCGTGCTAGCTTTCTCCATCCTAGGAAAAAGGCTATCACTGTCCACCCTATCTAAACCTCTAATCATCTTATATGCTTCAATAAGATCCCCTCTTAGCCGCCTCCTTTCTAACGAAAACAACCTCAAATCCTTCAACCTCTCTTCATAGGACCTGCCCTCCATACCAGGCAACATCCTGGTAAACCTCCTCTGTACCCTCTCCAATGCCTCCACATCTTTCTTATAATGTGGGGACCAGAACTGCACACAATACTCCAAGTGCGGCCGCACTAGAGTTTTGTACAGTTGCAACATGATGCTGCGGCTCCTAAATTCAATCCCCCTACCAATAAAAGCTAAGACTCCATATGCCTTCTTAACAACTTTATCCACTTGACTGCCTACTTTCAGGGATCTATTGACACATACACCAAGATCCTTCTGTTCCTCAACACTATTAAGAGCCCTACCATTAGCCCTATACTCTACACATTTATTGTTCCTGCCAAAGTGCATTACCTCACACTTTTCCACATTAAACTCCATTTGCCACCTCTCGGCCCAGCTCTGCAACTTGTCCAAGTCACTCTGTAAACTAAAACACCCCTCTTCACTATCTACCACACCACCAACTTTAGTATCATCTGCAAATTTACTGATCCATCCCTCAATACCCTCATCCAGATCATTTATAAAAATTACAAACAGCAGGGGCCCCAAAACAGACCCCTGAGGCACACCACTCGTCACCGAACTCCACGATGAATATCTCCCATCAACCACCACCCTCTGTCTTCTATCTGCCAGCCAATTCCTAATCCAATTAGCTAAATCACCCTCTATTCCACACATCTGCATTTTCTGTAGAAGTCTTCCATGGGCCACCTTATCAAAAGCCTTACTAAAGTCCATATATACTACATCAACCGCCTTACCCCCATCCACCTCTCTGGTCACTTTC
The DNA here is from genome assembly GCA_024679065.1 of Sphyrna mokarran. Lineage (NCBI taxonomy): Eukaryota > Metazoa > Chordata > Chondrichthyes > Carcharhiniformes > Carcharhinidae > Sphyrna > Sphyrna mokarran. The sequence goes on from JAGIQG010000005.1 coordinate 1,339,665, forward strand.
TCAAAAAACTCAATGAGGTTAGTAAGGCATGACCTACCCTTCACGAAACCATGCTGACTATCCCCAATCAATTCATTTCTCTCTAAATAACTATAAATCCTATCCCTAATAATTCTCTCCAATACCTTGCCCACAACAGAAGTAAGACTCACTGGCCTATAATTCCCTGGAAGGTCTCTCTTCCCCTTCTTAAACAATGGGACCACATTCGTTATCCTCCAGTCCTCCGGAACCACACCCGTAACCAATGAGGACCTGAAGATCAGAACCAGAGGCTCTGCAATCTCCTCTCTTGCCTCCCAGAGAAAGAGGCAAGATCCCTTTCGTGATACACGACAGCGCAGAGTCGCTGAACAGAGACTGATAGCCAAGCTCCGCACACATGAGGACGGTCTTAACAGGGATCTTGGCTTCATCTTGTCTTCCTCAGGCAAGTGCAGTGTTCTGGTCTGCAATAGCACACATCAGCACACACAGTCAGAGATTGCTGATTAGAATGCGAATCCTTACATCTAACCTGCTATTCAAGTGTTAAAGTGGCTAACAATGTGTGTGAAGGGAATCCTGAGCATTGTTAGAGAATTGTGTATTTTCTCCAGACAGCACAGTAAGTGAGGTTTTTTGCTAACCCAGGCAAGTTACGGGGGTTACAGATAGTGTGTCATGAAGCCAAGATCCCTGTTAAGACCGTCCTCATGTGTGCGGAGCTTGGCTATCAGTCTCTGTTCAGCGACTCTGCGCTGTCGTGTATCACGAAAGCCCCCTTGAAGAACATTTACCCGCAGGTCGGAGGCCGAATGCCCATGACTGCTGAAGTGTTCGCCCACAGGAAGGGAACTGTTTTGCCTGGTGATTGTTGAGCGATGCTCATTCATCCGCTGTCGTAGTGTTTGCATGGTCTCCCCAATATACCATGCTTCGGGACATCCTTTCTTGCAACGTATTAGGTAGACAACGTTGGCCGAGTTGCAAGAGTATGTACCGTGTACCTGGTGAATGGTATCCTCACGTTTGATGATGTCGTCCATGTCTATGATCCGGCATGTCTTGCAGAGGTTGCTGTGGCAGGGTTGTGTGGTATTGTGGTCACTGTTCTCCTGAAGGTTGGGTAGTTTGCTGCGAACAATGATCTGTTTGAGGTTGTTGAGGTCACCAGGCAAAACAGTTCCCTTCCTGTGGGCGAACACTTCAGCAGTCATGGGCATTCGGCCTCCGACCTGCGGGTAAATGTTCTTCAAGGGGGCTTTCGTGATACACGACAGCGCAGAGTCGCTGAACAGAGACTGATAGCCAAGCTCCGCACACATGAGGACGGTCTTAACAGGGATCTTGGCTTCATGACACACTATCTGTAACCCCCGTAACTTGCCTGGGTTAGCAAAAAACCTCACTTACTGTGCTGTCTGGAGAAAATACACAATTCTCTAACAATGCTCAGGATCCCCTTCACACACATTGTTAGCCACTTTAACACTTGAATAGCAGGTTAGATGTAAGGATTCGCATTCTAATCAGCAATCTCTGACTGTCTGTGCTGATGTGTGCTATTGCAGACCAGAACACTGCACTTGCCTGATGAAGACACAGGAGTGTTGAAAGCTCGCTTTTTTACTATCAAATAAATCGGTTGGATTAATAATTGGTGTTGCTAAATTCTTACTGAGTTCTTACCACTCCAATCCAACGCCGGCATCTTTACATCATGTCTATAAATTGGTCCAGAGAGGAAACCCGATACTCTACACAGGTAGAGTATCCCACCCTCCCCCCTCCTCTAACCTAATAATAAAAGTGTGTGGGAAGTTTTTTTTTCTCTCCTTAAAGTAAATTAAAGTATCAGGGATGGCAGTGCAGGCAGTACGTTGCACCTCCTGTAGTATGTATGAGGTGAGGGACACCAGTAGTGTTCCTGCTGATTATACCTGCAGGAAGTGTGCACATTTGCAGCTCCTTGAGGATCGTGTTAAGGAGCTGGAGCTGGAATTAGAGGAACTCAGGATAATTCGAGAGGTTGAGGAGGATATTGGCAGGAGTAACAAGGAGATAGTCACTCCTAAAAATGATTCTTGGGTAACTATTAGGAAGAGGGGTAAGAAGCAATCGGGTAGACAATCCCCTGGGGCTGTTTCCCTCCAAAACAAATTTTCTATCCTGGAGGCTACAGTTGAGGAAGAATCAACTGGAGATGACCAAAGGGAGCAGGTCTCTGGGGGTGAGCCTGCTGAGAATGCTCAGGTGGGTAGGGGGAATAAGAGATTGGGCCTGGTAATTGGAGACTCCATAGTTAGCGGAACAGATAGGAGAGTAAATAGTAATAAAAGGGACTCAGGGCTGGTGTGTTGCCTCCCAGGGGCTGGGGTCCAGGATGACGCGGAGCGGGTTTTTAAGATTCTTAATGGAGAGGGGAGTCAGCCCCAAGTCATAGTTCGTGTAGGGATACATGATATAGATAGGATAAGGGAAGGGGATATTAAACACAAATTTATGGAGTTGGGGTGGAAGCTTAGGGCCAAAACTGGCAGAGTGGTTATCTCTGGACTCTTGCCTGTGCCAAGGGATAGTTTAGAGAAGAACAGAGAGAGGGAATGTTTGAACTCGTGGCTGCGGGGATGGTGCAGGAGGGAGGGGTTCAGGTTCCTGAACAATTGGGACTCATTCTGGGATAGGTGGGACCTCTACAAGAGAGATGGTCTACACCTGAACCAGAGGGGAACTAATATCTTGGGGGGAAAATTTGCAAAGGCTATGCAGGGGACTTTAAACTGATTCAGAGGGGGGGGGTGGGATCCTGAGTAGTTGGGGTGGTAAGAGGGATGAGAGTAGGGGGGTCATAGAGGAAAGCTGTAAAACACAGCAGCGTACGGGTGGAGTAGGGCATGGTTTGAAATGCGTATACTTTAATGCAAGGAGTATTCGCAATAAGGTGGAGGAACTTGCAGCTTGGACCAGTACCTGGAACTTTGATGTTGTGGCCATTTCAGAGACTTGGGTAGAGCAGGGACAGGAATGGATGTTGCAGGTTCCGGGGTTCAAATGCTTTAGTCGGAGTAGAGAAGGAGGTAGAAGGGGGGGAGGAGTGGCATTATTAGTCAAAGACTGTATCACAGTGACAGAAAAGAAGTTTGATGAGGACTTGTCTGTTGAGGTAGTATGGGCTGAGATTAGAAACAGGAGAGGAGAGGTCACCCTGTTGGGAGTCTTTTATAGACCTCCTAAAAGTTCTAGAGAGGTAGAGGAAAGGATTGCAAAGTCAATCCTGGACAGGAGTGAAAGTAATAGGGTAATTGTTATGGGGGACTTTAACTTTACTAATATTGATTGGAATAGCTATAGCTCTAGCTCGTTAGAGGGGTCAGTTTTCGTACAAAGTGTGCAGGAAGGTTTTTTGACTCAGTATGTAGATAGGCCAACTAGAGGTGAGGCTACATTGGATTTGGTGCTGGGCAATGAGCCAGACCAGATGTTAGGCTTGGAAGTTGGTGAGCATTTTGGTGATATTGACCACAATTCGGTTACGTTCACCTTAGTGATGGATAGGGATAGGCATGAAGCTGGGGGCAGTAGTTATACCTGGGGGAAGGGTAATTATGAGGCCATAAAGAGAGAATTGGGGTGCGTAGATTGGACTAGGAAACTACAAGGACTGGGAACATCTGAAATATGGAGCTTATTCAAGGAGCAGCTGCTGCGAGTCCTTGATAAGTGTGTCCCTGTCAGGCAAGGAGGAAATGGTCGAGTAAGGGAACCTTAGTGTACGAAAAAAGTTGATTCGCTGGTTAAAACGAAAAAGGAGGCTTATGTCAGGATGAGGCTTGAAGGCTCGGTTAGTGCAATGGATGGCTATAGGTTAGCCAGGATGGAGCTAAAGAGTGAGTTGAGGAGAGCTAAGAGGGGGCACCAGAAGACTTTGGCTGATAGGATTAAGGAGAATCCTAAAGCTTTCTATAGATATGTTAAGAGTAGAAGATTGGTTAGGGCAAGATTAGGACCAGTCATAGACAGCAGTGGGAAGTTGTGCGTGGAGCCTGAAGAGATTGGAGAGGCACTGAATAAATATTTCTCTTCGGTATTCACGCAGGGTGATGTAAATGTAGTTATGGAGAACACTGAGGTACAGGGTTGCAAACTGGAAAGTATTGAAGTAGATAGGGAGGATGTGCTAGATATTCTCGAGGGTTTGAAGTTGGATAAGTCCCCTGGGCCGGACGGGATTTACCCTAGGATTCTCTGGGAGGCAAGAGAGGAGATTGCAGAGCCTCTGGCTCTGATCTTCAGGTCGTCGTTGGTTACGGGTGTGGTTCCGGAGGACTGGAGGATAGCGAATGTGGTCCCATTGTTCAAGAAGGGGAAGAGAGACCTTCCAGGGAATTATAGGCCAGTGAGTCTTACTTCTGTTGTGGGCAAAGTATTGGAGAGAATTATTAGGGATAGGATTTATAGTTATTTAGAGAGAAATGAATTGATTGGGGATAGTCAGCATGGTTTTGTGAAGGGTAGGTCGTGCCTTACTAACCTTATTGAGTTTTTTGAAAAAGTGACCAAAGAGGTGGATGGGGGTAAGGCAGTTGATGTGGTATATATGGACTTTAGTAAGGCGTTCGATAAGGTGGCCCATGGAAGGCTTCTGCAGAAAATGCAGATGTATGGGATAGAGGGTGATTTAGCTAATTGGATTAGGAATTGGCTAGCAGATAGAAGACAGAGGGTGGTGGTTGATGGGAGATATTCATCGTGGAGTTCGGTTACAAGTGGTGTACCTCAGGGGTCTGTTTTGGGGCCCCTGCTGTTTGTAATTTTTATAAATGATCTGGATGAGGGTATTGAAGGACGGATTAGTAAATTTGCAGATGACACTAAAGTCGATGGAGTGGTAGATAGTGAAGAGGGGTGTTATAGTTTGCAGAGAGACTGGGACAAGTTGCAGAGCTGGGCCGAGAGAGGTGAATGGAGTTTAATGTGGAAAAGTGTGAGGTAATGCACTTTGGCAGGAACAATAAATGTGTAGCGTATAGGGCTAATGGTAGGATTCTTAATAGTGTTGATGAACAGAGGGATCTTGGTGTATTTGTGCATAGATCCCTGAAAGTAAGCAGTCAAGTCGACAAGGTTGTTAAGAAGGCATACGGAGTCTTAGCTTTTATTGGTAGGGGGATTGAATTTCGGAACCGCAACGTCATGTTGCAACTGTACAAAACTCTAGTGCGGCCGCACTTGGGAGTATTGTGTGCAGTTCTGGTCCCCACATTATAAGAAAGATGTGGAGGCATTGGAGAGGGTACAGAGGAGGTTTACCAGGATGTTGCCTGGTATGGAGGGCAGGTCTTATGAAGAGAGGATGAGGGATTTGAGGTTGTTTTCGTTAGAAAGGAGGCGGCTAAGAGGAGACCTTATCGAAGCATATAAGATGATTAGAGGTTTAGATAGGGTGGACAGTGATAGCCTTTTTCCTAGGATGGAGAAACCTAGCACGAGGGGACACAGCTTTAAATTAAGGGGTGATAGTTATAGGACAGATATCAGAGGTAGGTTCTTTACCCAGAGGGTGGTTAGGGAGTGGACAGCCCTGCCTGCGGCAGTTGTAGATGCGCCAAGTTTGGTGGCGTTTAAGAGGTTAGTTGAGAAGTTTATGGAAGAGAAAGGAAGGATTTAGTTTGGAGGGTCATTGCTTTTTATAATGGTCGGTGCAACATCGAAGGCCGAAGGGCCTGTTCTGCGCTGTAATGTTCTATGTTCTATGTATCTAGTATATAGCCTTGGGTGAAGATCCCGTGTGGTGAAGAAGTCCTGTTCAAACCTGTGCATGAAGATGTTGGCATATTGAGGTGCGAATTTGGTCCCCATGGAAGTTCCGTGCGTCTGGATGAAAAGCTGATTGTTGACGGTGAAGACATTGTGGTCCAAGGTGAAGCGGATGAGTTGTAAAATTGCATCCGGAAACTGGCAGTTGTTGGCATTGAGTACTGAGGCAGTTGCAGCAATACCATCGTCGTAGGGGATGTTGGTGTAGAGCGCCAAGACATTCATTGTGACAAGGAGGTTCAGCTGCTCCATTTAGAGAGAAATGAATTGATTGCGGATAGTCAGCATGGTTTTGTGAAGGGTAGGTCATGCCTTACTAACCTTATTGAGTTTTTTGAAAAAGTGACCAAAGAGGCGGATGGGGGTAAGGCAGTTGATGTGGTATATATGGACTTTAGTAAGGCGTTCGATAAGGTGGCCCATGGAAGGCTTCTGCAGAAAATGCAGATGTATGGGATAGAGGGTGATTTAGCTAATTGGATTAGGGATTGGCTAGCAGATAGAAGACAGAGGGTGGTGGTTGATGGGAGATATTCATCGTGGAGTTCGGTGACAAGTGGTGTACCTCAGGGGTCTGTTTTGGGGCCCCTGCTGTTTGTAATTTTTATAAATGATCTGGATGAGGGTATTGAAGGATGGATTAGTAAATTTGCAGATGACGCTAAAGTCGGTGGAGTGGTAGATAGTGAAGAGGGGTGTTATAGTTTGCAGAGAGACTTGGACAAGTTGCAGAGCTGGGCCGAGAGGTGGCAAATGGAGTTTAATGTGGAAAAGTGTGAGGTAATGCACTTTGGCAGGAAAAATAAATGTGTAGAGTATAGGGCTAATGGGTGGATTCTTAATAGTGTTGATGAACATAGGGATCTTGGTGTATTTGTGCATAGATCCCTAAAAGCAGGCAGTCAAGTCGATAAGGTTCTTAAGAAGGCATACGGAGTCTTAAGCTTTTATTGGTAGGGGGATTGAATTTCGGAGCCGTAATGTCATGTTGCAACTGTAAAAAACTCTACTGCGGCCACACTTGGAGTATTGTGTGCAGTTCTGGTCCCCACATTATAAGAAAGATGTGGAGGCATTGGAGAGGGTACAGAGGAGGTTTACCAGGATGTTGCCTGGTGTGGAGGGCAGGTCTTATGAGGAGAGGCTGAGGGATTTGAGGTTGTTTTCGATAGAAAGGAGGCGGCTAAGAGGAGACCTTATCGAAACATATAAGATGATTAGAGGTTTAGATAGGGTGGACCGTGATAGCCTTTTTCCTAGGATGGAGAAGAGGGGACACAGCTTTAAATTAAGGGGTGATAGTTATAGGACGGATATCAGAGGTAGGTTCTTTACCCAGAGGGTAGCTAGGGAGTGGAATGCCCTGCCTGCGGCAGTTGTAGATGTGCCAAGTTTGGTGGCGTTTAAGAGGTTAGTAGATAAGTTTACGGAAGTGAAGGGAATAGTTTAGTTTGGAGGGTCATTTTTTTCATAATTGTTCGGCGCAACATCGAAGACCGAAGGGCCGGTTCTGCACTGTAATGTTCTATGTTCTATGTGTGCTGAGTTTCTGTAGGAAGTCCGTAGTGTCAAGACAAAAGCTGATGGTTCTTTGTACAATGGGTTTCAGGATGCCCTTGATATAGCCGGAGAGGTTCTCACACAGGGTCTCATTGTCCGATACGATGGGACGGCTGGGTATGTTTGCCTTGTGTATCTTTGGGAGGCAGTCGAGATCTCCAATGCGGGGAGTACGTGGAATGAGAGCCCAGAGGGTGTTCTGAAGGTCCCGATCAAAAGGTTTTGATCAGAGTGTTGAGTTGACAAGTGTGTTCTTTGGTTTGATCCGCTGGTAACTGTCTGTACTGTTTCACATTGTTTAGTTGTCGGTACACTTCTTCACAGTAGTCCGTTCTGTTCAGTATGACGGTAGCGCCTCCTTTGTCTGCTGATTTGATGACAATGTTGCGGTTGGTCTTGAGAGCACGGATGGCCTTGCTTTGTGCTTGGGTGATGTTCGGGACTGTCTTCTAAGTGCAGTTGATGAATCTGGTGTTCACGCACCTCCTGATGGCTTGGGCATACATGTCCAGTCGGGGGTAGCGGTCTTCCGGGGGAGTCCAATTGGATTCATTCCTCTTTGGTTGCTGCACTGCGGATCCCTCTGTCGGCTGTTCTGGTTCGTTAGCTGTCTCATTGAGTTCGCTATTGGCCTCTTGGGGTTTGTGGAAGAACTCACGCAACCTCATTCGCCTGATGAATTCCTCTGTGTCCGCTGCGAGACTGATGGGGTCCATTTTGGTGGTGGGACAGAAATTGAGCCCTCGGCTGAGAACTTCGATTTCCTCTGCTGAAATGTGTGTTAAAGAAGCCATTCCCTATGGACAAGCCCTCCGTATACACAGAATTTGCTCAGATAAGGAGGATCGTGACAGACACCTCCAGACGCTGAAAGATGCCCTCATGAGAACAGGATATAGCGCTCGACTCATCGATTGACAGTTCCGACGTGCCACAGCGATAAACCGCACTGACCTCCTCAGAAGACGAACACGGGACACGGTGGACAGAGTACCCTTTCTGGTCCAGTACTTCTCCGGAGCAGAGAAGCTACGACATCTTTTCCGGAGTCTTCAACATATCATTGATGACGATGAACATCTCGCTAGGGCCATCCCCACCCCCCCACTTCTTGCTTTCAGACAACCGCACAACCTCAAACGGATCATTGTTCGCAGCAAACTACCCAAACTTCAGGAGAACAAACACCACAATACCACACAACCCTGCCACAGCAACCTCTGCAAGACATGCCGGATCATAGACATGGACGACATCATCAAATGTGAGAATACCATTCACCAGGTACACGGTACATACTGTTGCAACTCGGCCAACGTTGTCTACCTAATACATTACAAGAAAGGATGTCCTGAAGCATGGTACATTGGGGAGACCATGCAGACACTCCGACAGCGGATGAATGAGCATCGCTCAACAATCACCAGGCAAAACTGTTCCCTTCCTGTGGGCGAACACTTCAGCAGTCACGGGCATTCGGCCTCCGACCTTCGGGTAAATGTTCTTCAAGGGGGCCTTCATAACACACGACAGTGCAGAGTCGCTGAACAGAGACTGATAGCCAAGTTCCACACACAAGGACAGTCTTAACAGGGATCTTGGCTTCATGTCACACTATCTGTAACCCCCGTGACTTGCCAGGGTTAGCAAAAAACCTCACTTACTGTGCTGTCTGGAGAAAATACACAATTCTCTAACCAATGCTCAGGATCCCCTTCACACACAGTGTTAGCCACTTTAACACTTGAATAGCAGGTTAGATGTAAGGATTCGCATTCTAATCAGCAATCTGTGACTGTCTGTGCTGATATGTGTGCTATTGCAGACCAGAACACTGCATTTGCCTGACGAAGACGAATAGGTCGAAAGCTTGCAGATTTACTATCAAATAAATCGGTTGGATTTAAAATTGGTGTTGCTAAATTCTTACTGAGTTCTTACTACCCCAGTCCGACGCCGGCATCTCTACATCAGGAATATTGAGCACAGGTTAGAAAGATGTGTATTGTCTCCAGACAGCACAGTAAGTGAGGTTTTTTGCTAACCCAGGCAAGTCACGGGGGTTACAGATAGTGTGACATGAAGCCAAGATCCCTGTTAAGACCATCCTCATGTGTGCGGAACTTGGCTATCAGTCTCTGCTCAGCGACTCTGCGCCGTCGTGTGTCGTGAAGGACACCTTGAAGAACGTTTACCCGAAGGTCGGAGGCCGAATGCCCATGACTGCTGAAGTGTTCGCCCACAGGAAGGGAAGTGTTTTGCCTGGTGATTGTTGAGTGATGCTCATTCATCCACTGTCGTAGTGTCTGCATGGTCTCCCCAATGTACCATGCTTCAGGACATCCTTTCTTGCAACGTATTAGGTGGACAACATTGGCCGAGTTGCAAGACTATGTACCATGTACCTGATGGATGGTATTCTCACGTTTGATGACGTCATCCATGTCAATGATCCGGCCTGTCTTGCAGAGGTTGCTGTGGCAGGGTTGTGTGGTATTGTGGTGTTTGTTGTCCTGAAGGTTGGGTAGTTTGCTGCGAATAATGATCTGTTTGAGGTTGCGCAGTTGTCAGAAAGCCGGGGTGGGGGTGATGGCCCTAGCGAGATGTTCATCGTCATCAATGATATATTGAAGACTCTGGAGAGGTAGCTTCTCCGCTCCGGGGAAGTACTGGACAACAAAGGGTACTCTGTCCACCATGTCCCGTGTTCGTCTTATAGAACATAGAACACTACAGCACAAACAGGCCCTTCGGCCCACAAGTTGTGCCGAACACATCAAAAACCTACCCAGCCATAGACCTATCTATAACCCCCAATCCCCTTGGATCCCATATACTCATCCAGAAGTCTTTTAAAAGACCCCAGCGACTTCGCCTCGACCACCACCGACGGCAGCCGATTCCATTCACTCACCACCCTCTGAGTGAAAAACTTTCCCTAGCATCCCCTCTGTACTTGCTTCCCTGCACCTTAAATCTGTGCCCTCTCGTCGCGACCATTTCAGCCCTGGGAAATAGTCTCTGAGAGTCCACCCTATCTATTCCTCTCAACATCTTGTAAACCTCTATCAGGTCGCCTCTCAACCTTCGTCTCTCCAGGGAGAACAGTCCCAGCTCCCTCAACCTGTCTTCATAAGGCATGCCTCCCAATCCAGGCAACATCCTTGTAAATCTCCTCTGCACCCTTTCAATAGCTTCCACATCCTTCCTATAGTGAGGCGACCAGAACTGCGCACAGTACTCCAAGTGTGGTCTGACAAGGAGGTCTTCTGAGGAGGTCAGTGCGGTTTATCGTTGTGGCACGTCGGAACCGTCGATCGATGAGTCGAGCGCCATATCCTGTTCTCACGAGGGCATCTTTCAGCGTCTGGAGGTGTCTGTCACGATCCTCCTCATCTGAGCAAATTCTGTGTATACGGAGGGCTTGTCCATAGGGAATGGCTTCTTTAACGTGTCTCGGGTGGAAGCTGGAGAAGTAGAGCATTGTGAGGTTGTCTGTCGGTTTGCGGTACAGTGAGGTGCTGAGGTGACCGTCCTTGATGGAGATGCGTGTGTCCAAGAATGCAATTGATTCTGGAGAATAGTCCATGGTGAGTCTAATGGTGGGATGGAACTTGTTGATATCATCATACAGTTGTTTCAATGATTGTTCACCATGAGTCCAAAGGAAAAAAATATCATCAATGCATCCAGTATACAGCCTTGGTTGAAGATCCTGTGCTGTGAAGAAGTCTTGTTTGAACCTGTGCATGAAGATGTTGGCATATTGAGGTGCGAATTTGGTCCCCATGGCAGTTCCATGTGTCTGGATGAAAAGCTGATTGTTGACAGTGAAGACACCATGGTCCAAGATGAAGCGAATGAGTTGTAAAATTGCATCCGGAAACTGGCAGTTGTTGGCGCTGAGTACTGAGGCAGTTGCAGCAATATCATCATCGAGGGGGATGTTGGTGTAGAGCGCCGAGACATCCATTGTGACAAGGAGTGTCCCTGGTTCTACTGCCCAATGTGTGCTGAGTTTCTGTAGGAAGTCTGTAGTGTCAAGACAAAAGCTGGGGGTTCTTTGTACAACGCCGGCATCTCTACATCATAAATCCATGATACAAACTTGCTGAATGAACAGGTTCAGGACTTCAAGTTACTTTTCGCTATTTATTCTTTTGTAAGCAGTGAAGTTAGCAGTTTATTGCCAATAAGATGTTGACATCTATGAGATTTGGAAAAGTGTATCCAAAACAGTTCTTCTCTCTCGTATGGGTAATTTACACAACATTAGCAACTAAAGAAGATGGAACCACACAACACAGGCCTCCAATGTCAATTTTGAGTAACTGCATAAAAGAACCTTTTAAATTTTGCAAAAATGTCAATTTAAAACATTAATAAAAATTATTCCTGCATGTATTTCATGAGGTAATGGGTTTTAACCACATTTATAATTGTTTGGAACTGATAATTGTCTAAGAGCAAAAAGGCTTATTGGCAAGAAGCCCGCTCCTGTAATCTGCTTTCCCTGTGGATTAAAATCACCAAAAGGTCTCAACAGCTGTGAGAGAATCAGTCGAGTAAAGGGCTGACTTTATCCTAATCTGTGCCTAATGTCAGCATTCTGATTGTTTGCACTATAATGGATTGATTTTATGACAAATGCTCAAATCAGTTCAGGTTCAATCACAGTTTCTAAAAACAGGTCTGAGAGTGTTCCTTTCAACTGGCTGCCCAGAAAGTGGATTCATCTGTGCTGATAATCAAATATTTCCTTGTTCTCTATCCAATTAAACAAACTGAAATTACTCTCTGTACACAATTCATGTCAATAGTCAGCAGTTGACATTCAACAACAACCTGTATTTATATAGCACCTTTACTGCAGAGAAACATCCCAGTGTGTTATCAAATTGACACCGAGTCACATACTGGGTTATTAGGTCAGATGCTCAGTCCAAAAGGTAAATTTAAGCAGCATCTTAAAGAAGAGGGTAGAGAGGTTTATGGAGGGAATCCCAAAGTTGAGAGCCTCAGCAGTTGAAGAGACAGCTGTGAATTGGGAAGAGATTAAAATCAGGAATGTTTAAGAGGTCAGAATTAGAAGGACAAAGGTATTACATACAATATAGTGAAGAAAAAGACCTTGCCATCCACTAGTCCATGCCAGTGTTTATCCTCCACTTGAGCCTCCTCCTTTCCTTCTTTATCTCATTGTATCAGCATAAGCCTCCATTCACACATGTATTCTTAAAAACACTCATACTTTGACTTCAGTCACCAAAATGTCCTCTAAATTCCCTATTTCAGTTCTTGGTGTTTTACTCTTCTCCACAAATGGAAACAGTCTCTCTGTGTCTTCCCATCGAAGAAGGGCCAGTGATAGACATAATGTCTGATCAACCAAACTCTTTCATCATTTAAACATTTCCTATACCTCACACCTCAAGAGAATAAACGCAGTCTGTTCATCCTCTTCTTAGATCGAGCCCACATTTCTGCTCATCCTTGAAAATGCTTTAGAATAATATAGAAAGGATAGAGTAAAGGCTGAGGTAATTACACACAAGCATCTGCAAAAGGTGATTCTTTGCCACAGGTGGAACCAGGTGAGGGCAGCCCCACTCTCTGAGTAACGAATCTACCTCTGACATCCCTCCTATATCTCCCACCATGAACATTACAGTTATGCCCCCTAGTAACAGGTACATCCACCCAAGGAAATAGTCTCTACATGTCCACTCGACCTATCCCCTTCATTACCTTACAAACCTCTATTAAGTTACCTCTCATCCTTCTCCGTTCTAAAGAGAAAAGCCCCAGCTCCCTCAACCTTTCCTCATAAGACCTACCCTCCAAAACAGGCAGTATCCTGGTAAGTCTACTCTGCACTTTCTCCAATGCTTCCATATCCTTCTTATAGTGAGGTGACTAGAACTGAAGACAATATTCCAAATGAGGTCTCACCAATGTCCGTTTTATTAGAAGCATTTGAGTGGTTAAATGAACAACATGGCAATGCGAACAGGACCCTTGAACTGAGCTTACACATTAGAATAAAATAAGCTTTGTTAAAGGAAATATTTAACCATATTTGAAGTTGCAATCTAACAAATGGAAGATGAAGTGGACATTTAGTCACATAGAGAATGAGAATCAGTCTCTGTACTATCACTTAGAAAATATTTTTAAAAGTCACAAAGCAAAAATAAGATTACATAATCTGAATATAAGGTTTGGTGTCAGGCAAACCTTGCAGATGTTCGCCTGATGCCAAATCATTTATATTTCAAGATACTTGCCAGATTCATACCACTGCTCTTTGGAAACCATAACAGTATCCAACTTTTCTCAATCAGATTCACATGGATAGTACCACCTACTGAGAGAAAATGGCATGCAGACACTCAATAGATGGGTCATGAGTCCTGGCTGGTTTGAGGTCACCCAGAACAAAGAGGTGTTAGATATTCGACAAGATGCACCATTGAGAAACCTTTCCCAACACCAAAAGCCAAGTTCCATGTATCCAACAAGCCCTGGATGACAACTAGTAAAAGATAAAGTCGCCATAGTCCCAGGTGACCATAAGCTGCCTCGCCCTGACTGGTAATGATTTAACCTGAGGATCATCACACCTCAGGAGGTGGGAGAAGATGAGGCTTCATGAATAATATCAGCTGGTACAGGAATTGATTTGATTTAATTTTGTCACATCTATTAGCATACAGTGAAAAGTATTGTTTCTTGTGCACTATGCAAAGTATACCGTTCATAGAGAAGAAAACGAGAGAGCGCAGAATGTAGTGTTACAGTCATAGCTAAGGTGTAGTTAATGCAAGTCAAAAGTCAAATGAGAGCATTGCTAGAGAATTTGTAAGTGATCAAGTAGAATTTTTAAAGCAGTGTGAATAAAAGATAGAATTAGAGGGTATGCTGAGGATGGCTTGCAAGAAGTCGCCTCACTCTGGCACTGAATCTACACTGTTGGGATTGCTTTGCACCATGAACCAGTTGTCCAGCCAGCTGAACCCAGTTAGTATCAAATACCGTTATATCAAATCAATGATTCACAAACAGCTGTCTACCTATCACTACGGTAACACTATCACTATTGGTTAAGCTGTGTATAATAAATTCAAAGTACACTTTTTACTCTGGACAAATCCAGCAAGATGGCATAGGAGAATGAATATGAAGATATCTGGTATTCTCCATCAACGCCCAAAGAGTTATGCATCATTGGAAACTAAATATAGCTCTTGGAGAAATCACCTCTGTCTCAATATCAATCCCAACTACTGTTGCGAATGTGTGCCCATCTCTGTCACTGGTCATTTTGCTAAATTATCTGAAAGCTTTATTCTGAAGTGGACAATGAAAGATACGACAAAACATTTGCAGCATCAGCAGTCTGCTAATAGAAAGGGAGCATCCACAGTCTATTGTCTTTTGAAACTCCTCAATCAGCTGCCTCTTAATGCTGGCTAACAGAAAATGGCATCAACAGTGGCACTAGCTGCATTTTGCAAAGCATTTGACATAATATCACAATCATCAATCTCCTATCATCAGGAGTGAGCCTGTATACTAGATCTTGGACTTGTTTCAATAATTGACAACAATGTGTTTGATACAATTCAAGTACAGGTAATACCAGCTGTGTAACTCTACATGCTGGACTCCCACAAGAAAACAAATTAAGCCTTATTATCTTTTTAGCCATTGTGAACAAAGCCTGCATTGATATCACCACATCTATTAATTGCTACAAATGTGTGGATGGCCTGACCCTCTTAGTGTGTAATAATCAAGCCAACCCATCTCACGTGCAAAGAGCAATTGCTTCATTGATTGAATGGGTAACAGCAAGTCACACAGGACTGAATCTCCAAAAATGCAAAGTTATAGAACTGTGTTTACAAAACCCTCCCAATTCCCTTCTCATTATTTTAGTGGATGCTGAGATTGTGCAATAAGTGTAATTTAAACTATTAGAAGTATATGTTTATCGCAAATAGGATTATCAAGCGCATGAAATGGAAGAGTTCACATCTTCAGAAGCATCTCAAACTGACCTATTCACTGCCTTTAATAGTTGGATAAATCTATGATTGAATAATCAATGCTGGTTTGAAATGCTGGATTTATCAAGTAGCACGTGAACAAGCTTGAAAGCATTCAGAAATGTGCATTGAAACTGGCCCTAGGTAATGTGTACCAAAGTTACTTTGACACAATCAAACATTGAATATCATTTCAAATGGTGCAAGGCAGAAAACATCCTGCATCAGGATGGAAAGCTCAGTTGCTCTGAGCTCGTGACACTATCGTTAAAAGGCAGAATGTGAATCAACCTACAACTCCGCCTACCATGAAGGGCTCAGGGTCTCACCTCCCCATACTCAAAGTCAGCACTCCTCTCTCACTCACTCACACACACACTCCTCAACCACCCCCATACACCAGCCATGGTGCTAAATTCCCCATTCTTGGTGGCAGTGATAGTGGGCTGAATGAGACTGTAGTGTGAATTCTGACTATTTTTAACACTATCCTCACAATGTGACACATGCCAATTGGTTTTTCAGTAAACGAGTTATCTATCTGTATCATGTTTTCCACATCCCATCAGAATCAGAAATGATCTAATACATTTCCTAATGCTGCACATTTTAGGAGAATACACTCATTTCTGAAGGTGTAAGTTTTGTAGATCTCACTCTGATTGGATATGACACAGAGATGATAACTTGGGATCTACAAAGGCTGCTTTAGGTCAAGAGTTAAGGGAGACTTTTCCCAGTATAGAACATAGAACAATACAGCACAGAACAGGCCCTTCGGCCTTCGATGTTGTGCCGACCAAAATAAAAAGCAATGCCCCTCCTAACTAAACCATTCCCTTCTCATCCATATACTTATCAACTAAAGTGTATCTTCAGTGTTAAGCTCTCTTGCAGTGAGGTCACAGTCTTTTGTTGGGATGCAGTTGCATACGCGTGAGCAATTCATGTTCTCATTCAATGCCATAGATAAACCCCAATCCTCACCCTCACCCAGAATCCTTACATATGCATTTTCTAGTAGGAATCATTGAATAGTGATAAAGAGCAAGAATTGTGGGAGGGTGTTCTCTGCTCATTTTTCAACCTGACAGCAGCTATACACCGATATCACAATCATTACTCCAGCTTTGGAAGGGTTTTGTGTGTTCGCCTAATTACTACCTAATAAATTACTGAGCAGCTAGTGCACAGATAGGGATAGCTTGGAGAATTTGCTGCTCTTTGTCCTCGTCTCCAGGAGAGACGTTATGTTGAAAAATATGAACAGGCAGTTCGGACCCATCAATTAACCAGCTGCAAGGAAAGGAACAAAATGAAATTACATTCACAACTCATGATTATATGGAGGAGGATAAAGTTCCAAGTGAGTCTAACATGGGACGACCCTAACGTAGACATATACACAAGAACTAAAGTAAATGTCAGAGGAGACCTCACAATGATTGTCTCTGACATCAAGGCTAAAGACACAGCCACCAATAGTAAAATCAAGGACACTCAAGGAGTCAGACTTCGAGGAGCACAGAAATCTCTAAGGCTGAAGAAGATTAGAGAGATAAAAATAGAGAGAGATTGGAGACAAGGATGAGATTGTAAAAATCAATGTATTGCTGAGTCAAGAGTCAGTGTAGGGCAGGAGGCACGGGAGTGTTGGGATTGGAACTTGGTGTGAGTTGCAGAATTTTAGAAGATGTTAGGTTTATGGAGGGCTGAAGGTGGGACACCAGCTGGGAGCATGTTGAAACAGTCAATTCTGGGCTACAAAGGCATAGGTTTCAACAGCAAATGAGCTAAGACAAGATGGATGGTAGGGAATTTGATAATGTTACAGAGGTCAGGTCAATGTCACAGAGGCAGTTAGTGTAATGGCAGAGGGATGTGAAAAAGGGGCCATCTTGGGCATTAACAAGGGAGTCAAAGGTTATTGGGGGATAAGCAGAATGTGGAATTGAGAGTACAGTCAAATCAGCCATGATCTTATTAACTGGCACAGCAGGATTGCAGGGCTGAATGGCTTATTCCTGCTCCTAGTTTGTATGTTCACATGTAACATGGTTGAATATGTCAGCAAGGTCTACCTGACCCTACAGTCTAGCTGACAATTGCTAGGGAAATGGATGGAATTGGTGCGGGAGTGTGGGGGGGTGGGGGGGAGAAGGAGGAGGAGGAGAGAGAGAGAAAGAGACTGAGTTTGTGGCAGGGGATCAAAGTCTTCCTGATATTTCAGTGGGGAAAGTTTTTGATCACCAATCCTGGATTTTGAATAAACAATGTGTTAAGACTGGAAGAGTGGTGATGGGAATGGTAAGCTGGATATAGGTAATAATGGAGTATATGTGAAAACTAACACTGTCACCATGGGGCAGCACCTAGATGAGAAATAGAATAGAATCAAGAGCAGATCATCAGGGGACAACAGACCTGACTGTGGGAGTGGGGAGGGAAATTGTTGCAAGTAATACTCAAGCTTAAGATGTGAAGTAGAATGACTGTTGTTTTGTAAAGTGTCTTGCTGAGTACACACCCATCAAGAGAATAGTGGAAAGGTGTCGGAGGAGTGCATGGTGTCATCAGTCATGTTGAGGTAGATCGAGAAGCATGAGGAGGGGTAGATTTTCTTTGTCATAATTACATGATGTGTCATTTCTGACTCTGATTTTCTTCATCGAATTGTAGTGAGTGAGGACAGTCACAAAGAAATAATGTGCATTAAATCACTGCCAGCCACTTACAGCAGTGAATGGTCTCCAGATGTGAGGACTGGGCATGTTTCCCAATCATGTCCATTGTAGTTGAGAATAGTGCAGTCACTTTATAAAGCCAAGATCAGTGGAGAGGGACTCATTGATGCCTTGCTTCCTATTATTACTATCAATATAAAATGACAAAAATAAATCCTTATCTGTTGCAATGGGAAGTGAAGAAGATTTGACTTATTCTTGTCACATGTATTAGTATACAGTGAAAAGTATTGTTTCTTGCGCACTATACAGACAAAGTATACCACCCATAAAAGTACAGAGAGGGGGAGGAAAGGAGAGGAGCAGAATATATTGTTAGTCATAGCTAGGGTGTAGAGAAAGATCAACTTAATACGAGGTAGATCCATTTAAAAGTCTTCCTCCTGACGGAAGAAGGTGGAAGAGAGATCGTCCAGGGTGCGCAGTGTCCTTAATTATGCTGGCACTGGGAAACGTAAACAGAGTCAATGGATGGGAGGCTGGTTTGTGTGATCACTGGATGCAGCCAGCAAGAAGCTCCCTTTGTGTTAGCTAAACTTTATTCATTGCACAAATACTAATTACATAGACAGAGTTTATCCCACAGAAAGCTCCTAGTGGAGCCAAGCAAATTTCAAATCAGCTATCCAATGTGATCATAAAATGAAAAGATCTCTGGAAATACCCAGTAGGTCAGGCAGTATCTGTGGAGAAAAAGCAGAGTTAACAGGTGGGAATTTCCAACAGGAGGAACACAAGCCACATGGTTCCTCAACCCCACTGTGCCATTCAATAATGTCACGGCTGATTTTCTACCTTAACAGTACAGCTCAGACCTATCCCCATCTCTTTTCATTTATGCAACATGAGCATCTCTAACTAGGCCAGCACTAATAGGCTTTGAAAAGATGGTGGTGAACACCTGCAGCTCCTTGTATGATCTTCTGACAGTCTCAACATTGGGAATACTCTTGTGAAGCTTCAGGCAAGTCTTACTTCATCAAAACTGCTATGTAAAACCAAGTTGTTGCTGCCAGTGAAAGAGCAGAGCTTCCCACAATCAGCACTGAGTTCCTCAAGTAAATGATAATCAGCAGGTAGATCACAATCCTGTCACTGGAAGCTGTTAAAAATTGATGAAATACACAGCAGCTTGTGCCTGACAGGACGTCTTGTTTAAGCAGGTAATTGTATTCTAAACAACTTGTTATCATTCATTCATTACTTCCTACAGTAACAGGTTTCACTGTCTATTCTATTATTCGATGCTGCCTTGTTAACAGTCAATTCAAAGTGAAATGTCAATAATTGAAAATCTGTTTACTGAGCAACCTCAGTGTGTGCTTTGTGTTTGAACAAGGAAATAAAAACTATCAGCTTGATAACTGCATTAATATTTGCGCAAGCTTCAGCTGCACTAAATGATTTGTGATTATTGGTAGCAGAATGCTTTGGAAGGGCCCCACAAATCTTGAACCTCTTGAGTAAACAGAAACGGTGTGTATCACTGACAGGGAGAAAGGAAAATATCAATGTATAAATGAGCAGACCAGAGTATCTGCTGACCTATCCCACAACCAAACCGGAGTGACAGACTATAGCAATGCGGTGACCAACCCTGACAAAATGGATGTTGCCTGGTATGGAGGGCAGGTCTTATGAGGAGAGGTTGAGGGATTTGAGGTTGTTTTTGTTAGAAAGAAGGCGGCTAAGAGGAGACCTTATTGAAACATATAAGACGATTAGAGGTTTAGATAGGGTGGACAGTGATAGCCTTTTTCCTAGGATGGAGAAAGCTAGCACGAGGAGACATAGCTTTAAATTAAGGGGTGGTGGTTATAGGATGGATGTCAGAGGTAGGTTCTTTACCCAGAGGGTGGTAAGGGTATGGAATGCCCTGCCTGCGTCAGTTGTAGATGCGCCAAGTTTGGTGGCGTTTAAGAGGTTAGTAGATAAGTTTATGGACGAAAAGGGAATGGTTTAGGTTAGAGGGTCATTGCTTTTTCCTAATTGGTCAACGCAACATCGAAGGCCGAAGGGCCTGTTCTGCGCTGTAATGTTCTATGTTCTAAAATAGCTGGAGTCAAGGTCAATCAGGCGTGTGTTGGTGCAAGGATCAGTGCCTCTGAGGCAAAATGCATTGCTCAAAAAGCAAAAACTTACAACTGTTACAAATTCTCATTTTCCTCCCTCAAAGGCCAGTTTGAAAGCTTTTACCATCTGGTCTTTTCAGGCTTGTTATCATCAGTTGCTGAAGTCCCAGATGACAAGAGGCTTTGAGGGGAGAAATGACTGGTGGTATTTAACCTGAAGATCACCACACCTTAGACAAGGGGCAAGGTTCAGGAGGCCTGGCCTTCATGAACAACCTCAGCTGGTACGGGAGTTGAACCTGCATAGTTTGTATTGCTCTGCATCAGAAACCAGCCATGCAGCCAACTGAGCTAACTAACCTCCCCCACTTCAGGAACCCATTTACTGCATTCCAATAAATCAAGTATCAAAGCATTGGCAGCATGGGTTAGGAGATGGCGGGCAGCATTTTGTAGCCTCGCTCTAGTGGGACCAGAACTTTCCACCCGAGGTCAATAGAGATTTCCATAGTCAGACCCTTGCTCACCCCCATTCCCTGATGAATGAGGTGGTAAAATTCGGGTCAGCATCTCTGCCAGCCTCATTACCAAACTTGCAGAAGGAATATAGAAACTTGCTCCTTTGCTGATGCCACAGAGTAAAAGAGTAGCTGACCTCAGGATGGCATAACTGCTTGCACCTCCATTTGCAAGAATTCCAAGGGATATCTCAGACACATTAATCAACCCAAAGGAAATTTCTCACGATAAGGTGTAGCATTCCAATTGCCAACAAAACCAAAATACTGCCGATGCTGCAATTCTGAAATAATAACACAGGATGCTGGAATTTGAGGGGCAGCACAGTGGTTAGCACTGCTGCCTCACACTGCCAGGGCCCCGGGTTCAATTCCAGTCTCAGGTCATTGTCTATGTGGAGTCTGCACATTCCCCCCGTGTCTGTTTGGGTTTCCTCTGGGTGCTCAGGTTTCCTCCTACAGTCAAAAGATATGCAAGTTAGATTGATTAACCACGTCAGGAGATTAGCAGGGTAACTAAGTGGATGTATTGGAGTAGAGCCTGTATGGAATTATGGTCGGTGCAGACTCGATGGGCTGAATGGCCTCCTTTTGCATTGTACAGATGCTATCGACTTAGCATGACAGTCATGCAGACTCAAAACATTAACTCCGTTTTCCCTCCTGAAATACCGCTGACTTTTCCAAAATTTGCTCTTTTTATTCTGACGGCCAATTTTAGCTCAGGGTAAAGCATTTCCTCTTGACATTTGGCATTAAATCCTACTCCTGACAATTAAGCCCATAACTGAGACATAAGCTTACAGTTACTTTGACCGCCGCGCTGTCGGAGGGTCAGTGCCGAGGGAGCGCCGCGCTGTCGGAGGGTCAGTGCCGAGGGAGCGCCGCGCTGTCGGAGGGTCAGTTGTGACAGAGTGCCACACTGTCAGAGAGTCAGTACTGAGGGAGTGCTGCACTGTCAGAGGGTCAGTGCTGAGGGACTGCTGCACTAGCTTTAAATGGGATACAATATGTCTCTAGGTGGACACAATAGATCCCATACACAATTCAAGGAGAAGGAAGTGTTCTCTCCAGTCTTCTCTCCAATATTTCTTTCAATCAACATCACTAAAGAAAATTATTGGGTAATTTATTGCTTTGCTCTTTGTCAGAGTTTGCCATGTGCTGTCTCCTATTACACTTCAAAAGCACATAATTGGCTGTAAAACACTTAGTTTGTGAATGGTACTGTCTAAATAGAAGTTAGCTGACTCATTCTACCTTAAAAATTCTGCTGGTGCTCACAATTACCTCTTCACTCTGTTCTTTCTCATTTGCTCGCATTTGTTCTCTCCTGCTGCTTCTGTCCTCCAATGCTGAGGTATTTAAACCTGCTGACTTCAGCCTTCATTCCCACTGCACTCTGATCTCAGATGCTAATAATTTAGCATTCCCAAAGTTAGCTGTTAATGCTAAACTTTTTTAAGTTGACAAAGCAAAATCACAAACGCTAAAAATCTTAGAGAAATAGAACATGCTGAAAATACACTCCACTGCATCTAAAACAAGGAAAGAATGTCCCAGATTTCAACAGAAATTTCCCTTGACTTGGTGCCTTTCATATAGGCATCTCAAAGTACTTTAGAACAAAGAACAAAGAACAAAGAACAAAACAGCACGGGAAACGGGCCCTTTGGCCCAACGAGCCCATGCCGCCACCTCGGTGTTCCCACATCTCCCCATGATCCCTATCCATGTTTATAGATCTATGGATTGAAACCAAATTTGAGACAATTTAGGGAGAATTTAGGCCAATCAGCCTAAGAGCACATCTTACAAAGGGAAAAGGACAAAAGTATGATGCTAAGTTATGGTAGAGTGTTGCAATAGGCAGCAGGAAGGCCACATTTGGAATATTGTGTGCAGTTCTAATCACCTCACTAAAAGAAGGATGTGGAAGCATTCGAGAAAGTGGAGAGATTTATCAGGATGCTCCCGGATTTGGATGGTAGATCTTATGAGGGAAGATTGAGGGAGCTGGGGCTTTCTCTTTAAGAGGTCTGACAACACCAATTTTAAATCCAACCGATTTATTTGATAGTAAACTTGCAATAACCTCACATGTATCGTCTCATTGGTTTAAGCTGAGAGGAGAGAAATGCAAAAATGTCTGTTGGGTAATTGTTTCACACAGAGGATAGAGTCATAGAGGTTTACAGCATGGAAAGAGGTCTTTTGGCCCAAATTATTCATGCTGCCTTTTTTTTTGAAAAACCTTTGAACTAATCCCAATTGCCTGCATTTGGCCCATATCCCTCTATACCCATCATATTCATTTCAGAGATACAATAACAGAATGACAGTCAGCAAGGGGCAGGGCAGGGCAGGGGGCAGATGGGGGCACGGAATCTAGTCTCTGTTCAGGCGTAATGTCAGGAAAATAATGACCCATGATGTTCATTTCCAATCTCTTTATTTAACAACCTGATCATTTTACCCTCTGAAGCTTGCACTAAATGGGCCTTGGAGCTGCAGGAAAAGCTATTTAAGCTATTGGCATTTTGTCTCTATATGGCCAGCACATTAGTAGAAGGGCTATCAACAATAATGCCAAATATTAATAGGCAAACAAGTTCTGGCCTCCCAATTTTGGAACTGAAATTATAAAAGAACCAAGACTCCAACCCAACTTGATAGTCAGATACGACATATGAACATAAAAACAAGGAGGTCACCTTAGCTCTTCAGCCTGCTCCGTTTATTTGATCTGCAACTTAACTCCATACATCCACTTCGACACACCCACAATAATGCTGATTAGCAAATCTTTACCAATTTCAGACTTAAAATTAACAACTGGTTTAGTATTAATTAAACCAGTATTAATTAAAGTATTAACATTTGCGGAACAGAATTCCAAACTTCTATTTTTTCCTAAATTCACCGCTCAAAAAATTTGGCTCTAGTTTTTATACTAAGTCCAAAACTAGCCAACTAATGAAATAGTTACTGTCCCTCCCCACTTAGCTTAAATTTTGACCAATCACCTTATAAACTTCTAAATTCTAGGGAATACAATGCTTGTTTGTGTTGCTTTTCCTCACTCTGGTTATTCTAATATGTATTCCCCCCAATGACAATATATCCTTCCTAAGGTGTATTGCTTAGCATAGTTCATAGTATAGAGCACTGTGGTCTAACTGGTTTCATATAACTACAGCATAACTTCTATACCTCTGCATTCCATTAACCTTGATTATTTTCTCTACTTGTTCATGATATCTGTGTACCTACCCTTCACCGTTTCAAGATTTTCCTTAGAAAGACGTAGACTTAGCGGAGATCTAATAGAGATGTACAAGATTATGAGGGGTATAGATAGAGTAAACAGGGTTAAGCTTTTTCCTAGGATGGACTCAAATAACACGAGGAGTCATGGGCTTAGGGTGAGGGGGGTAAGGTATAATTTGGATGCTAGAGGGAGTTTTTTCACACCGAGGGTGGTGGGGGTATGGAATGCGCTGCCAAGTAAAGTGGTTCAGTTTTGAAATTTTCTATTAGATTCCCCTTTCTCCTAACTTTACATGTTCCTGTATAAAAGTTTCAATTTTCTCGAGCTATAACCTTTATTTCCAAGTGTAATTCTACCAAATCTTCATGTGTCCTTTCCATTGTCAAACATACAGCTGCTCGTGGGGAACGCACAACAGTGTAATATTCCAACTTGCTCTGAGATTTGGAAAGACGTACCAAACTCAAACATCATTGACATTCCTGCATTTCTGCCTCTAAACATGGATGGGGCCAGACTCCTACATCTCTGCTCATCCATTGCCTTCAAATTCTTTCCATTTTTCCCAAAATACACTTCATATTTCCTGTCAGACTTCTTGCTGCCCTCCCACAATCAGTCTCAAATGCTGTCATTTGGGCTAATCAGGAAATGTCAGTATGATTCCACTTGCATCGCTGTTCAAATCATTTATTCAAGTAGAAAACAATGGGGACCCAGCAAAGTTCCCTGGAGCATACCATAACATACAGCCCAGCACCATCTATTCACTCCTCATGTTTGTTTTCTCATCTCTAGACATCTCTCTAACCACAAAACTACATTTTCATTTAATTGTTGGAATAAGTATCTTCAGTGGCAACTTGCCAAACATCTTCTAAAAATCCATTCATATCATTTACATTGTCATTTCCTTAACTACAGACTGAATGATTCATTTGAACATGGAATTCTATTCAGCAAGCAGGGCCTGCCCTTTACTAATCCATGCTGACCGTTCCTAATAAGCCCAGTTTCTCAGTGCTTACTCTTTCAGTTCAGAGGTTTAGTTGTCTCTAAGGTGAGTAGGTAAAAGGGGAGTGGACAGAGCAAGTAGGAGCTGGGCCTCACAAAAGGCATGGCCTTTAACAACAACAACTTGCACGAATAAAGTGCTTTTAATGTAGAAAAGTATCTCAGGGTGCTTCACAGAACCATAATCAGACAATCCCAAGACAAAGGAGGAGGTATTAGGAGGTCACTTGGACAGAGAAGGCACAATAAACACAGAAAATAAGAATTTAATATATTGAGAGTTTGGTGTGCAGCTACAATGGGGGAATATAACTGCACAGATGGCCTCAGAAATAAAGCAATCCAAATGCTCTTTACAGTAGGTGTTTGAGATGAGGGTGAAGAACAGGGACAAGGGAAGTGGTTTACGAAGATGTCTGTGGCCCAGGAAATAATCCTAGTACAAAGCTTTTGGCTGCAGAAGCTAAGCATCAGTAAGGCTTAACATAGCCCCGGAATAGAGGCACACTTTGCATTTGCTAGGTTGATGTTTGCAATCCTCAGGTTTAAGGAAATGAAGATGATAACTGTACGAGAGAATGACATGCCTGCAACACGGGACAATTTGGTCAAAAGAAGAGCCAAAGGGATGAGGAAGTAGGTTAAGAACAGCAGAGCTGCTGTGACAGGAGAAGGACACAATAGATGGAGCTAGCAGTTTCAGGGTTAATTTGTGAAGAAATAGAGGAAGAGATGCACAGACAGGGCGGAAACAGTTGTGCAGTTGGAGGAAGTCACTCAGAAATGGATAGTGAAAGAAATGGAGCAGAATGATACCAACAGTATTAAAACAATTATTTATACACTACCACTATTATCCTAAGAGAAAGGTCATATTTAAGTGCATACTTAGATGTGCCGGTGTTCTTACAGGATACACTATAACCACAAATTGTTCCAACCACAACCACTGCTATTGCAATCACAGTCATAGAACTGATAATGACCTTTACCTTCCTTCCTTTCCTCTCATATAGAGGTGGGGATCATGCCAACTAATCACAGAATTGTATCCTTAAATAGATCTTTTGCTTCATTCGCTTGTGGGTGTTGCTGGTTTGCCATCATTTGTTACCCATGCCTGAGCCACTTCAGAGGGCATTTGAATCAACCACATTGCTGTGGCTCTGGAATCACATATAGGTCAGACCAGATAAGGATGGCAAATTTCCTTCTCTGATTCATTAATGCTCTTTAAGGAAGGAAATCTGTTTACCAACTTCTAATCTAATGGGACTGTTTCCAAACATAGGAAATTTTGGAAAATTGGAGCCAGCAAATCCATTATCTCTGTAGTTATCCCATTTAGAGTCCTCGGATGTAGCCACGAGATCCTGGGGATTAGTCAGATCTCATCCTCAAGTTTGTCAATGTGTTTTCTCTGCTAATATTAATTTCCAGGTTTAGTATCTATTTCTGAAATGAAACTGTGTCTTCCACTGTGAAGACAGACACACAATATTTTTTCAATATCTGCTATTTCCTCATTCCCCATGATCACTTTTCCTTTTCTGCTTCTAAGAGGCAACATTTACTTTAACTACTCTCTTCCTTTTCATATATTTACAAAACTGTAACAATCTGTTTTTATATTCCTGGCTAGCTAACTCTCATGTTTACTTTTCCCTTTTGGTGGGGTGTTCAGCTGCTTTCTAAAATTCTCCCATTCCTCCCTTTCTATACAGCATTGTAAGCCTTTTGTTTTAATCTAATACTATTCCTAACTTCCTGATTGAGCCATAGTTGGGTCTTCCTTGCCAAGCTTTTATATTTAATGGACTGTATTTTCATTGAACATTTTGAATTGTTTCTTTAAATGTTTCCCACTGTTCATTTCCCTCCATATCTTTTGATCTATTTATTCAATTAAGCTGAGCCAAATCTGTGCTCATACCTATTTAATTGGCTTTAAGTTGAAGATTCTTGTTTACAACACAGAACAGTACAGGCCCTTTGGCCCTCGATGTTGTGCCAAGCTACGTCCGAACCCAAGACCAAGCTATCCCAATCCTTATTGTTCTAGTGTGCACCATGTGCCTATCCAATAACTGTTTGGAAGTTCCTACAGTGTCCATAAGAATGTAAGAACATAAGGAAATAGGAGCAGAAGTAGGCCATCTAGCCTTTTGAGCCTGCCCTGCCATTCAACAAGGTCATGGCTGAGCTGAAGTGGATCAGTTCCATTTTCCCACTTTCTCCCCATAACCCTTAATTCCCTTATCTATCAGAAGCCTATCTACCCGTGACTTAAATATATTCAGCAAGGTAGCTTCCACCACTTTAATGGGCAGAGAATTCCAGAGATTCACCACCCTATAAGTGAAGAAATTATTCCTCAACTCCAATCT
Source organism: Sphyrna mokarran (assembly GCA_024679065.1). Taxonomy (NCBI): domain Eukaryota; kingdom Metazoa; phylum Chordata; class Chondrichthyes; order Carcharhiniformes; family Carcharhinidae; genus Sphyrna; species Sphyrna mokarran. The sequence goes on from JAGIQG010000005.1 coordinate 1,367,081, forward strand.
AAACTGCCCCCCCTCGCCTTATTTTGAGGCTGTGCCCTCTGGTTCTGCTATCCTTTCTAAGCTGGAAGAATCTCTCTACCTCTACCCTATCTAGCCCCTTCATTATCTTATGTGTCTCTATAAGATCCCCTCTCAGCCTTCTAAACTCCAACAAGTACAGACTAGTCTATTCAATCTCTCCTCATAGGCTAACCCCTTCATTTCTGATATCAGCCTTATAGAACATAGAACATAGAACAATACAGCACAGAACAGGCCCTTCGGCCTTCGATGTTGTGCCGACCAAAATAAAAAGCAATGCTCCTCCTAACTAAACCATTCCCTTCTCTTCCATATACTTATCAACTAACCTCTTAAACGCCACCAAACTTGGTGCATCTACAACAGCTGCAGGCAGGGCATTCCACTCCCCAATCACTCTTTGAGTAAAGAACCTACCTCTGATATCCGTCCTATAACTCATACCCCTTAATTTAAAGCTGTGTCCCCTCGTGCTCCCCTTCTCTGCACTCCCTCCAAGGCCAATACGTACTTTCACAAAACAACAACATCTCCAACTCCACTATCAAAGCAGGCAGTGCATTCCACACCCCCGCCACTCTCTGAGTAAAGAATCTACCTCAGACATCCCTCCTATATCTCCTACCATGAACTTTAAAGTTATGCCCTCTAGTAACAGCTACATCCACCTGAGGAAATAGTCTCTGAACATCCACTCGATGAATCGCCCTCATCATCTTATAAACTCTTATAAAGTCACCTCTCATCCTCCTCTGCTCTAAAGAAAAAAGCCCCAGCTCCCTCAATCTTTGTGCTTAGAGTATGTCGGTTTCAAACTTCAGATGAAATTCAATGGTATTATGGTCACTATGGCCCAAAGGATCTTTTACTAAAATATTATTAATTCATTCTGTCAGCTCTCCAGTCAAGTCTGCATCTAATCTCACTTGCTCTCTCTTTTATCATCCATTGCTGTTGCTATCTCCAATCAGAGAGCAATCTTTGCTCTTCACTCGCTCTCTCTTTTTATCCTCCGCAGCTGCCATCTCCTATCAGGTCTGTGCTCTTCTCTCTCTCTCTCACACACACACACACCTCGCAGTCCTTCAGTGACAGCACATTTTGATATTGTTATCTCCTTTTCTAATTCAAGTGTGCCTCAATCCACTCCAGCTCTCTCCAAATGAAGTGTGGAATCATTGAATAATACAGCTTAGAAGGTGATTATTTGGCCCATCAAGTCTGCACCAGCTCTTTTGATGATCCAGTTAGTCTCGCTTCCCTATGTGTTATATCCGTGCAACCTTCTCTCCTTTTGCTACTTATCCAATTCCCTTTTGAGGTTACTATTGTACCTTAGCAGCCCAGTGCATTCCTAATCCTAACCCTTCATTTAACTCATGCAACTTCTGGTTCTTTTCTTTGTATGACTGGCCTTTCAATCATTGGCAAAATAAAAAGGGTGCTGTATTGTAGCACCTGACCTCATTCTTACTGTTAACAAACATAATCATTATAACAAAAATTTGCATTTATATAGCAGAGAAAACACCCCGGGGCACATCTCAAAGAGGTAATCAAAGAAATATAGATGGGTGATTGCATTCATCAATGACCTTCCTTCCATTATATGGTCAGAAGTGGGGACATGCACTGATTTCACAATGTTCAGCAATTCCTCAGATGCTGAAGCAACTGATGCCTACATAAAGCAAGACCTGGATAATATTCATGCCACATGAATGCCAGGCAATGGCCATCTCCAATAACAGAGAATCTAACCATGTCTTGGGGACCTGTGTTCAAATCCCATCAAGGCAGATATTTGAATTCAATAAAAACTCGAATTAAAAATCTAACTGACAGCCGTGAAACCATTGCCAATTATTACAAAAACCCATCTGGTTCATTAATGTACTTTTAGGACAGACTTGGTCTGTCCTACATGTGATTCCAGATCTGGACCTTTGGTAAAGTGGTTCACTCTTAAATGCCCTCAGTTCAAAAGCAATTAGGGATGGGCAATAAATGCTGGCCCAGTTTGCAATGCCCATTTCATATGAACAAATAAAATGCCAGCAAGCCTTAAGTAGGCAATCTGTGTGATGAAAAGGTTATGCAGCTAGGATACAGCTGTGTGTGCTCCTCTGCCTATTTATTCTTCAAATGTCAATTTTGATTTCTCTTCCTCAGCAATAAAGATGTGCCAATAAACACTGCAAAGAAGAATTGATTTTAAACTTGTGCGCAATGGCAATTACAATGGTAATCACCGGGTTTCCAAAGACAGATTTTAGAATGGTCCTTAAGTGATCTGAAAGATGTTGAAATTGTCTCCTGAGATATGAGAGCAGTAGTCAGGAGCTGGGTTTTATAAAGAGCAAAGTGTTATAAGGGAGAGGGATCCGTGCATTTAGTCTGGGCAAGGTAAGGAAGAAAGGCGGTGGCGGGTGAGGGGGGGGGAGCGGTGAGCGGTGCCGGAGGTGGTATGCGCATTTAGCACCGAGGAAGTGAAGAGATAGTGAAGATAGTGAAGAGGGGTGTTATAGTTTACAGAGTGACTTGGACAAGTTGCAGAGCTGGGCCGAGAGGTGGCAAATGGAGTTTAATGTGGAAAAGTGTGAGGTAATGCACTTTGGCAGGAACAATAAATGTGTAGAGTATAGGGCTAATGGTAGGGCTCTTAATAGTGTTGAGGAACAGAAGGATCTTGGTGTATGTGTCAATAGATCCCTGAAAGTAGGCAGTCAAGTGGATAAAGTTGTTAAGAAGGCATATGGAGTCTTAGCTTTTATTGGTAGGGGGATTGAATTTAGGAGCCGCAGCATCATGTTGCAACTGTACAAAACTCTAGTGCGGCCGCACTTGGAGTATTGTGTGCAGTTCTGGTCGCCACATTATAAGAAAGATGTGGAGGCATTGGAGAGGGTACAGAGGAGGTTTACCAGGATGTTGCCTGGTATGGAGGGCAGGTCCTATGAAGAGAGGTTGAAGGATTTGAGGTTGTTTTCGTTAGAAAGGAGGCGGCTAAGAGGGGATCTTATTGAAACATATAAGATGATTAGAGGTTTAGATAGGGTGGACAGTGATAGCCTTTTTCCTAGGATGGAGAAAGCTAGCACGAGGGGACACAGCTTTAAATTAAGGGGTATGAGTTATAGGACGGATATCAGAGGTAGGTTCTTTACTCAAAGAGTGATTAGGGAGTGGAATGCCCTGCCTGCAGCTGTTGTAGATGCGCCAAGTTTGGTGGCGTTTAAGAGGTTAATTGATAAGTATATGGAAGAGAAGGGGATGGTTTAGTTTGGAGGGGCATTGCTTTTTATTTTGGTCGGCACAACATCGAAGGCCGAAGGGCCTGTTCTGTGCTGTAATGTTCTATGTTCTATGAAGTAAGGATGAAAGGGAGGGGGTATGTGCATTTAGCATGGGCGAGGTGAGGAAGAAAGGAGGGATGAAGAAATCATTTAAGTGAAATAATATCTCAGAGATTAGGTAAAGCTTCACCTGTGTGCTTTGTAATGCTGTCACTTTGTTATATTGACTGTTTTACAGCAAGCTTTAGTAATGGAGCAGGTGTATTGTTGACTTCAAAGGGAAGAAGTGAAACAAAAACTGATCTGGATAAATGAGGATGTATGAAGCAAAACCTGAGTGAACACCTCATTCACCTGAGAAAGAGCAGAGGCTGGAAAGCTTGTGTGAGTTTACTGTCAAATAATTCGGTTGGATTTAAACCTGGTGTTGTCAGACTTCTTACTGTGCAAAACCTGAGGCCAGAGGCAGCAGCTGTTTATTTGAATTGTAAATAAATCCATCCTTAACCCTGAAGGGAGATCAAATCTGAATAAAGGAACCAGTAACAAGTCTGACAACACCAGATTTAAGTCCAACCAATTTATTTGATAGTAAACTACCAGCTTTCGAGGTTATCCTCTTCGCCAGGTGAAGAGAAGAGGAGAACCTCGAAAGCTTGTGAATTTACTATCAAATAAATCGGTTGGATTAAACCTGGTGTTGTCAGACTTCTTAACGTGTTTACCTCAATTCAACACCAGCATCTCTACATCATAAAGGAACCATCCAGAAATGTCTGTGCACTCTTCCTGTGTATTAAGAAGTGCTGGAGCACAGAATGGATGAATTTACTAGTTCGTGCCAAAAATAAAAGATCTTTTATTTCTCAAGAAAGTTATTTGAATGTACAATTTTGGAAGCTGGAATCGAGCTATTTGATCTAGTCTATGTAATATTACTCCTTCAAATCAACAGTGCCCTCATTCCAAAGATCCACCTATTCCTGGATGCGTTTCTTCCCTTTTTGCCCAAATACAAACCGGAATCTATCCTTAAATATTGCCATGCCCCTTATTACAATCACTAACGTCAACATTCACAACCTCACAATGCCTGATGTCTAAAGTTAGCTTATTTTCTAATCAAAATCTCTTAATTTCATCTTCTATGCCCCCTCATTCTAAAGCTTTGTATGTCAGCTGTGGTTGCATCATTGGCTCTCACGCCCCTGAGTCACGATGTTCCCGATTTAACTCCCACTCCAGGGCTTCAGCACAAAAATTAACGCTGACAATTCAAAGAGGAATAGGTTTAAGGGAGGATATTGATGGACGTTCGGAGTGTCAAACATACTGGGTGGGATTTCTGACCGTGCTCACTCCGGAACTAGGAAATCTCGCCAAGATCAACAGACTTTTAAATGGTCCACCCCTCGCCCACTATGATTCTCATGATGAGCGGAACGGGAACATTTGCCCAATCTTTCAGATCAGACATCACACAGTGGTAAGCACAGCTGCCTAACAGAACCAAGGACCTGGGTTCAATCCCAGCAGCACGGTGCACAATGATTCACACTACTGTCTCACAGCGCCAGGGACCCGGGGCAGCACAGTGACATAGTGATTCACACTGCTGTCTCACAGCACCAGAGACCCGGGGTGGCACGGTGCACAGTGATTCACACTGCAGTCTCACAGTGCCAGGAACCTGGGAAGCACAGCAGTTAGCAATGCTGCCTCAGTGCCAGGCACCAGGGTTTGATTCCTGGCAGCACAGTGGCACAATGGTTAGTATTGCTGCCTCACCGTGCCAGGGACCCGGGTTCGATTCCTGACTTGGGTCACTGTCTGTGTGGAGTTTGCACATTCTCCTCATATCTGCATGGGTTTCTTCCAGGTGCTCCAGTTTTCTCTCACAGTCCAAAAGACGTGCTGGTTAAGGTGCATTGACCATGCTAAATTCTCCCTCTATGTACCCAAACAGGTACAGGAGTGTGATGACTAGGGGATTTTCACAATAACTTCATTGCAGTATCAATGTAAGCCTTACTTGTGACAATAATAAATAAACTTTAAACTTAAAACTTTTAATTTTAAACATTTTAAACTTTGCTTGTGTGGATATAAGAGATCTCACTCAATTATTTAAGGGAAACAGGAGTTCTCCATGTTGTCCGGTGTAGTGGCGCCTCCAGAACAGGTGGCAATTGTGGGCAATAGCACTGAGCAGAGGAATTGGTTGGCACTGGTTAGTCCCTCCTTACAGAGAGTGATTCTTTGACAAGCTGAGGGATGAAGCCAAATCGCATGAGGCAGAGAATAGAGTAATAGAGAATAGAGAATAGCGTTTGACAAAGTCCCTCATGGGAGGTTAGTTGAGAAGCTGAAGGCTAATGGGATACAAGGACAGGTAGCTAGATGGATAAGTAACTGGCTTAGTAATAGGAGACAGAGAGTAATAGAGGAACGGTGTTTTTCCAGCTGGAGGTCGGTCACTAGTGGTGTGCCACAGGGCTTGGTACTGGGACCTCTTCTATTTGTAATGTGTATAAATGACTTGGAAAAGGGAGTAAGTGGAGTGATCAGCAAGTTTGCAGACAATACAAAGATGGCGGGACTTGCGGACAGTGAAGAGCATTGTCAGGCGATGCAGCAGGACTTGGATAGGCTGGTAGCTTGGGCAGACAGATGGCAAATGGAATTCAATCCTGATAAATGCGAGGTGATGCATTTCGGGAGAAAGAATGTAGGGGGGAGGTATATGATAAAGGATAGACCTATTAAGAGTATAGAAACGTAGAGGGACCTGGGGGTGCAGGTGAACAAGTCTCTGAAGGTGGCAGAGCAAGTGGAGAAGGTTGTGAACATAGAAGCAATACAGCACAAACAGGCCCTTCGGCCCACGAGTTGCGCCGATCACATCTACCAATCCACAGACCTATCTATAACCCCCTATCTATTCGTTTCCATATACTCATCCAGAAGTCTTTTAAAAGACCCCAGCGAGTTTGCCTCAACAACCTCCGACGGCAGCCGATTCCATTCACTCATCACCCTCTGAGTGAAAAACTTACCCCTAACATCTCCTCTGTATTTGCTTCCCTGCACCTTAAATCTGTGTCCTCTCGTAGTGACCATTTCAGCTCGGGGAAATAGTCTCTGAGAGTCCACCCTATCTATTCCTCTCAACATTTTATAAACCTCTATCAGGTCACCTCTCAACCTACGACTCTCCAGTGAGAAGAGTCCCAGCTCCCTCAACCTACCTTCATAAGGCCTGCCTCCCAATCCAGGCAGCATCCTTGTAAATCTCCCCTGCACTCTCTCAATAGCCTCTACATCCTTCCTATAATGAGGCGACCAGAATTGCGCACAATACTCCAACTGTGGTCTGACAAGAGTCTTACAGAGCTGCATCATTACCTCCTGACTCCTAAACTCTATTCCTCGATTAATGAAGGCCAGTACACCGTACGCCTTCTTGACCACTTCCTCCACCTGCGAGGCCAATTTAACAATAATATGAACCCGGTCCCCGAGATCCTTCTGCTCTACAACACAGCTAAGGCTCCTACCCCTTATATTGTATTCCTTCATCCCATTATTCCTGCCAAAATGGACCGCTACATATTTATCCGCATTGAAGTCCAAAAGAAGAAAGCATATGGTATGCTAGCCTTTATAGGAAGGGATATAGAGTACAAGAGCTGGCCTTTAATGTTGCAGTTGTATAAAACGTTGGTGAGACCTCATTTGGAATACTGCGTCCAGTTCTGGTCGCCTTACTACCGGAAGGACGTGCAGACTCTGGAGAGAGTGCAGAGGAGGTTTACCAGGATGCTGCATTGACATAGAACATAGAACAATACAGCACAAACAGGCCCTTCGGCCCACGAGTTGCGCCGATCACATCTACCAATCCACAGACCTATCTATAACCCCCTATCCTATTCTTTTCCATATACTCATCCAGAAGTCTCTTAAAAGACCCCAGTGACTCTGCCTCAACATCCTCCGACGGCAGTCGGTTCCATTCACTCACCACCCTCTGAGTGAAAAACCTACCCCTGACATCTCCTTTGTATTTGCTTCCCTGCACCTTAAATCTGTGTCCTCTTGTAGTGACCATTTCAGCTCGGGGAAATAGTCTCTGAGAATCCACCCTATCTATTCCTCTCAACATTTTATAAACCTCTATCAGGTCGCCTCTCAACCTACGTCTCTCCAGTGAGAAGAGTCCCAGCTCCCTCAACCTATCTTCATAAGGCCTGCCTCCCAATCCAGGCAGCATCCTTGTAAATCTCCTCTGAACTCTCTCAATAGCCTCTACATCCTTCCTATAATGAGGCGACCAGAACTGCGCACAATACTCCACTGGGGTCTGACAAGAGTCTTATAGAGCTGCATCATTACCTCCTGACTCCTAAACTCTATTCCTCGATTAATGAAGGCCAGTACACTGTACGCCTTCTTGACCACTTCCTCCACCTGCGAGGCCGATTTAAGAGTCCTATGGACCCGGACCCCGAGATCCTTCTGCTCTACAACACAGCTAAGACTCCTACCTCTTATATTGTACTCCTTCATCCCATTATTCCTGCCAAAATGGACCACTACACATTTATCTGTGTTGAAGTCCATCTGCCACTTCTCCGCCCAGTCTTGCATCCTGTCTATGTCCCGCTGCAACTTTTGGCATCCCTCCAGACCATCCACAACACCATCAATCTTTGTATCGTCGGCGAGCTTGCTAACCCATCCCTCCACCTCCTCATCCAGTGACCTGTTTATTATGAAAATGATAAACAGCAGGGGTCCCAGAACAGATCCCTGGGGCAGTCCACTGGTTACCGACCTCCACGCAGAACAAGACCCATCCACAACCACTCTCTGCCTTCTACCGGCAAGCCAGTTCTGGATCCACGAGGCCAAAGCCCCTTGGATCCCACGCCCTCTCACCTTCTCCAGAAGCCTTGCACGGGGGACCTTATCAAACGCCTTACTAAAGTCTACGTACACTACGTCCACCGCCCTTCCTTTGTCAATGTGTTCAGTCACATTTTCGAAGAACTCAACTAGGCTCATAAGGCATGACCTGCCCTTGACAAAACCATGCTGACTATTTCTAATCAGTCCAAACTTCTCCAAATGTTTATATATCTTATCCCTCAGAAGCCTCTCCATCAGCTTACCAACCACTGAAGTCAAACTCACCGGTCGGTAATTTCCTGGACTATCCCTGTTCTCTTTCTTAAAGATAGGAACCACATCTGCAATCCTCCAATCTTCCAGAACCTCTCCTGTTTCCACGGACGACGCAAATATCATCACCAGGGGCTCTGCAACCACTTCCCTCACCTCCCACAATAACCTGGGGTACATCCCATCCGGTCCCGGCGACTTGTCTGTCTTGATAGAATTTAACAGGTCTAACACATCCTCTTTCCTAACATCCACATACTCAATCTTTTCCGTATGCCTCAAACCTGCAGTGCAATCTCCCAGTTCACTTTCCACCGTGAATACCGAGGCAAAGTACTCGTTAAGCACCTCTGCCATTTCTTCCGGATTCACACAGACTTTTCCCCCTTCACCTTTTATAGGCCCTATCCCTTCTCTTCTCATCCTTTTACTTTTCACATATTTGTAGAAGGCCTTGGGATTCTCCTTAATCTTACCTGCCAAGGCCTTCTCATGACCCCTTCTGGCTCTCCTAATTTCCTTTTTAAGTTCCCTTCTACACATCTTATACTCCTCTAGATCCCTAACATCCCCCAGCTCTCTGAACCTTTTATATACCTTTTTTTTCCCTAACTAGGTTCACCACTACCTTCGTGCACCACGGTTCCCGCGTCCTACCAGAACCTCCTTGACTCCTCGGAACGTTGTCTTGCAGTGCCCTAGACAAATATTCCTTGAAAAACCGCTATTTTCCTTCTGTACTCTTCCGCAAGAACACCTCCTTCCAGTTTATGCATCCAATTACCTGCCTAATGTTTTCATATTTCACCTTACTCGAGACATACACATTCCTAGCCTGCCTGATCCTATCTCTTTCCATCGCTATCGTGAAAGAGATAGAATTATGATCTCCATTCCCAAGATGCTCACCTACTGTGAGATCCGACACCTGTCCTGGTTCATTAGCAAGCACCAGGTCAAGTACAGCCTCTCCTCTCATAGGCTTTTCCACGTACTGTGTCAGGAAACCTTCCTGAACACACCTAACAAACTCCACACCATCCAAACCCCTTACCTTTGGGATATTCCAGTTGATGTTTGGGAAATTGAAATCTCCCATCACAACAACCCTGTTATTTCTACATCTGTCTAGGATCTGTTTCCCTATCTGCCCCTCAAGTTCCCTGTCGCTATTGGGCGGCCTATAGAATACACCCAGCAAAGTTATCGAACCTTTGCTGTTCCTAACTTCCACGCGCAGAGACTCCATAGACAATCCCTCCCCGTCTTCCACCTTCTCTACAGCCATGACACTGTCCCTGATCAACAGTGCCACACACCTCCTCTTTTGCCCCCAACCCTGTCCCTCCTGAAGCACCTGAATCCCGGCACCTGAAGTACCCAGTCCTGTCCCTGAGACAACCAAGTCTCTGTAATGGCCACCACATCACACTCCCAAGCAGCAATCCATGCCCTAAGCTCATCTACCTTATTTACTACACTCCTGACATTAAAATAGACACATCGCAGCCCCTCAGTCAGGATATTTCCCTTTTCCACCACCTGCCTAACTCCCCTCTCAGAGTGCCTACAGTCCTTCTCTACCTGGGAACTAACCTCCTTATTCACGGTCCCATCAGTATTCCCACCCCCTAGCTTTTCTAGTTTAAAGACTCCCCAGTAGCCCTAGCTAGCCTACCTACTAAGATATTAGTCCCCCTAGGGTTCAAGTGCCACCCGTCCTTACTGTACACGTCACCCCTGGTATGGAAGGTCTGAGTTACGAGGAGAGGTTAGGCAAATTGGGGCTGTTTTCCTTAGAAAGACGTAGACTTAGAGGAGATCTGATAGAGGTGTACAAGAGGTAATGCTGCAGCTTTATAGGACCCTTGTCAGACCACACTTGGAGTACTGTGCGCAGTTCTGGTCGCCTCACTATAGGAAGGACGTGGAAGCTATTGAAAGGGTGCAGAGGAGATTTACAAGGATGTTGCCTGGATTGGGAGGCATGCCTTATGAAGACAGGTTGAGGGAGCTGGGACTGTTCTCCCTGGAGAGACGAAGGTTGAGAGGCGACCTGATAGAGGTATACAAGATGTTGAGAGGAATAGATAGGGTGGACTCTCAGAGACTATTTCCCAGGGCTAAAATGATCACGACGAGAGGGCACAGATTTAAGGTGCAGGGAAGCAAGTACAGAGGGGGTGCTAGGGGAAAGTTTTTCACTCAGAGGGTGGTGAGTGAATGGAATCGGCTGCCATCGGTGGTGGTCGAGGCGAACTCGCTGTGGTCTTTTAAAAGACTTCTGGATGAGTATATGGGATCCAATGGGATTGGGGGTTATAGATAGGTCTATGGCTGGGTAGGTTTTGATGTGTTCGGCACAACTTGTGGACCGAAGGGCCTGTTTGTGCTGTCGTGTTCTATGTTCTAAGATTACAAGGGGTATAGATAGAGTAAACAAGGTTAAGCTTTTTCCTAGGATGGACTCGAATGCACGAGGGGTCACGGGCTTAGGGTGAGGGGGGTAAGGTATAATTTGGATGCTCGAGGGAATTTTTTTCACACAGAGGGTGGTGGGGGTTATGTAATGCGCTGCCAAGTAAAGTGGTGGAGGCAGGCATTCTAGAGTTATTTAAGAAATACTTATATGGGCACATGAACAGAATGGGAATGGAGGGGTATGGAAAATGGATTTAAAATGGGGATCATGAGTCTTGGGAGTCTCTGGGAAGTGTGTAAATAGATGATGATATTGATGTACTTGTTTTTATCCTACAGGTGCTTTGGTCCACCTTGTTGTCTAACGAGGGGCATACACGCAATGGGTCGTGAGAAGACTGCTCTTTTGAGAGCATCCTAGTGCTTCATATTGTTAGTGTACACTTGACCTGGACCATTTGATGGGCAACACAACAGCTCAGTGACTATCGCTATGCTGTGCAGATACATGGATTTGGGCCTGTGGCTGTGGGAGTTTGCGCATTCTCCCCGTGCTTGCGTGGGTTTTTTCCAGGTGCTCCAGTTTCCTCCCACATCCCAAAGATGTGCTCTTAGGCTAACTGGCAAAACAAATTCTCCCTAAATTGCCTCAAATTTGGTTTTTAATCCATAGGTCTATAAACATTGATAGGGATCATGGGAAGAGGTGGGAAGATCGGGGTAGCGGCGCGGGCTCGTTGGGCCGAAGGGCCTGTTTCCCGTGCTGTTCTTTGTACACCTGTGCCAGTCATGATGCTCTAACTTTAAAAAACCTTCTGCTCTTACTCAGTCCATATCGCTCTATTCACTCTGTATTCATGCATCCATCTAGATGTCTCTTCAATGTTGCTTGTGTGCCTTCTTCCACAACCTCCTCTGGCAGCGCATTCCAGGCACCCATCACTCTCTTTCCAAAGAATTCCCTCACTCATCCCCCTTAAACTTTCTTCCTCTCACGTTGAACCTGTGCCCCCTTGTAACTGACATTTGCACCCTGGGAAAAAACCTCTGATGATCCAAGGGACAAAGCAGCAAGGGCAACGCTGGGATTTGCAAGAGCCAAAACCACGAATATGGCAGCTTGGAGCTCAAGTAGATGGTTTGAGCCAAGAAGGAAAATAAAAGATCAAGTCAAGCAGACTTTCAGTATCCCTGCATCTGAGACACCTCATGGATAGAGAGAGAGTATCCGTGCAAGAGAAAGGAGGACGACAGGAGCAGGGCAGCAGATTGAGCCTGCTCTGTTAGTGTGTTGAGAAACTGAGGCTACAAATAGAATAGAGATCTAGAGCATCAGCAGTGAATATTCTCTGTAAATAGCTTGCTCCTTGAAGTTATGTTTTCCCTTGCGACTTTACACAGTTTTGATGCCTTAAAACCTACCTTTGTGACCAAGTTTTAAGTGTGGCTCTGGAAAGCACTCTTGCTTCTGAGTCACAAGATTTTGGGTTTAAGATCCTCATTCCAGACCTTGAGTATAAAAATCGATGCACCAATGCTACATTGTCAGAGAGGATGTTAAACTGAGATCTTATCTTATAAAAGATGTAAAAGATCCCATTTAACTATTTTGAAGAAGATAGGACTGTCTTGGTCAATATTCATCCTTCAATCAACACCACAAAAACCAACGATCGAGTTACAGCATAGAGGTTTACAGCACAGAAACAGGGCCTTCGGCCCAACTCCATGCTGCTCTTTTTATAAACCCTGGAACTCGTCCCAATTGCTTACATTTAGTCCCTATCCCTCTGTAACTGTCTAAATGCTTTTTAAAAGACAAAATTTGATGAGGTTTGAGAAGTTTAATGAGGACGCACTCCGGTTTCCTCCCACAACCCAAAAATTCGCTCTTAGGCTGATTGGGTAACAAATTGTCCCTATGGTGAAAATTTTCCATATTAGGAATAATATATATATTATTATATAGGAATATTAAAATAGGATAATGTATTTGGTATGACGGCGGCGCGGGCTCGTTGGGCCGAAGGGCCTGTTTCCCGTGCTGTGTTGCTTAATAAAAAAAAAAATAACTTGTCTGTTGAGGTAGTATGGGCTGAGATTAGAAACAGGAGAGGAGAGGTCACCCTGTTGGGAATCTTTTATAGACCTCCTAAAAGTTCTAGAGAGGTACAGGAAAGGATTGCAAAGTCGATCCTGGACAGGAGTGAAAGCAATAGGGTAATTGTTATGGGGGACTTTAACTTTACTAACATTGATTGGAATAGCTATAGCTATAGCTCTAGCTCGTTAGAGAGGTCAGTTTTTGTACAAAGTGTGCAGGAAGGTTTTTTGACTCAGTGTGTAGATAGGCCAACTGGAGGTGAGGCTACATTAGATTTGGTGCTGGGAAATGAGCCAGACCAGGTGTTAGACTTGGAAGTTGGTGAACATTTTGGTGATAGTGACCACAATTCGGTTACGTTCACCTTAGTGACGGATAGGGATAGGAATGAAGCTGGGGGCAGTAGTTATAGCTGGGGGAATGGTAATTATGAGGCCATAAGGAGGGAATTAGGATGCATAGGTTGGACTAGGAAACTACAGGGACTGGGAACATCTGAAATGTGGAGCTTACTCAAGGAGCAGCTACTGCGAGTCCTTGATAAGTATGTCCCTGACAGGCAAGGAGGAAATGGTCAAGTAAGGGAACCATGGTGTACTGAAAAAGTTAATTCGCTGGTTGAAAGGAAAAAGGAGGCTTATGTCAGGATGAGGCTTGAAGGCTCAGTTAGTGCAATGGATAGCTATAGATTAGCCAGGAGGGAGCTAAAGAGTGAGTTGAGGAGAGCTAAAAGGGGACACGAGAAGACTTTGGCTGATAGGATCAAGGAGAATCCTAAAGTTTTCTTTAGATATGTTAAGAATAGAAGATTGGTTAGGGCAAGATTAGGGCCAGTCATAGACAGCAGTGGGAAGTTGTGCGTGGAGCCTGAAGAGATTGGAGAGGCACTGAACAAATATTTCTCTTCGGTATTCACGCAGGGAGATGTAAATGTAGTTGTGGAGAACACTGGGATACAGGGTTGCAAACTGGAAAGTATTGAAGTAGATAGGGAGGATGTGCTAGATATTCTTGAGGGTTTGAAGTTAGATAAGTCCCATGGGCCGGACGGGATTTACCCTAGGATTCTCTGGGAGGCGAGAGAGGCGATTGCAGAGCCTCTGGCTCTGATCTTCAGGTCGTCGTTGGTTACGGGTATAGTGCCGGAAGACTGGAGGATAGCGAATGTGGTCCCATTGTTCAAGAAGGGGAATAGAGACTTTCCGGGTAATTATAGGCCGGTGAGTCTTACTTCTGTTGTGGGCAAAGTATTGGAGAGAATTATTAGGGATAGGATTTATAGTTATTTAGAGAGAAATGAATTGATTGGGGATAGTCAGCATGGTTTTGTGAAGGGTAGGTCGTGCCTTACTAACCTTATTGAGTTTTTTGAAAAAGTGACCAAAGAGGTGGATGGGGGTAAGGCAGTTGATGTGGTATATATGGACTTTAGTAAGGCGTTCGATAAGGTGCCCCATGGAAGGCTTCTGCAGAAAATGCAGATGTATGGGATTGAGGGTGATTTAGCTAATTGGATTAGGAATTGGCTAGCAGATAGAAGACAGAGGGTGGTGGTTGATGGAAGTTATTCATCATGGAGTTCGGTTACAAGTGGTGTACCTCAGGGATCTGTTTTGGGGCCCCTGCTGTTTGTAATTTTTATAAATGATCTGGATGAGGGTATTGAAGGATGGATTAGTAAATTTGCAGATGACACCAAAGTCGGAGGAGTGGTAGATAGTGAAGAGGGGTGTTATAGTTTGCAGAGAGACTTGGACAAGTTGCAGAGCTGGGCCGAGAGGTGGCAAATGGAGTTTAATGCGGAAAAGTGTGAGGCAATTCACTTTGGCAGGAATAACAAATGTGTAGAGTATCGGGCTAATGGTAGGACTGTTAATAGTGTTGAAGAACAGAGAGATCTTGGTGTATATGTGCATAGATCCCTGAAAGTTGGCAATCAAGTCGATAAGGTTGTTAAGAAGGCATACGGAGTCTTAGCTTTTATTGGTAGGGGGATTGAATTTCGGAGCCGCAACGTCATGTTGCAACTGTACAAAACTCTAGTGCGGCCGCATTTGGAGTATTGTGTAGAGTTCTGGTCCCCGCATTATAAGAAAGATGTGGAGGCATTGGAGAGGGTACAGAGGAGGTTTACCAGGATGTTGCCTGGTATGGAGGGCAGGTCTTATGATGAGAGGCTGAGGGATTTGAGGTTGTTTTCGTTAGAAAGAAGGCGGCTAAGAGGAGACCTTATTGAAACATATAAGATGATTAGAGGTTTAGATAGGGTGGACAGTGATAGCCTTTTTCCTAGGATGGAGAAAGCTAGCACGAGGGGACATAGCTTTAAATTAAGGGGTGGTAGTTATAGGACAGATGTCAGAGGTAGATTCTTTACCCAGAGGGTGGAAAGGGTATGGAATGCCTTGCCTGCGTCAGTTGTAGATGCGCCAAGTTTGGTGGCGTTTAAGAGGTTAGTAGATAAGTTTATGGACGAAAAGGGAATGGTTTAGTTTGGAGGGTCATTGCTTTTTCCTAATTGGTCGGCGCAACATGGAAGGCCGAAGGGCCTGTTCTGCGCTGTAATGTTCTATGTTCTAAAATTGTACCCGCCTCTATTACTACCTGTGTTCCAGACACACACTACCCTTTGCATGAAAGAATTGCCCCTCTGGGCATTTTACATCTCTGCCCTGTCACCTTCAACCTATGCCCTCTAATTTTACACACCCTTACCTTTGGGAAAAGATATTGACTATCTAGCTGAACTACGTCCCTCATTATTTTATAGAGCTCTATAAGATCACCACTCAGTCTCCTATGCTCTTGAGAATGTTGAAACTTACTGTCTTTCCTTCATCATAACAGTGACTGCACTCCAAAAAATACTCCATTGTCTGTAAAGTATTTTGGGACATTTGGTGACAGTGAAAAATGTTATATTATTGCAAGTCTTTCTTTAAGTTTATCAACTCATCCTAATGCGTCATGTAGTTTGATAGTCTTGTGAAGCTGGGTGATTTGCTCTGTCAAACCACCAAGTTGTTTCCCTTGTACAATCGCATGACAGAGGTTTTCTAAAGTCCAACAACACTGCCCATTTCCCTATCATATCAAAGAACTCAAGCAGCTTTGACAACCCCAAGCTGCTTTGAATTCTTTTCTCATCTAGATATTTACTTATTTCATCCTCCATTAAAAGTTCCAAAGTTTTCCCTCCCATGCTTATTAAAGCCATGGCCAGCATTTGGATAATAGGCATGACACTGGCCAGCTGGCACACAACTGCCTCAGTATGTAAAATATCATTTTGGAAGCTTCTATCATTTCAACTTCCATTCCCTCTGGATCCTTGTATCCTATCAGGTCCTAACACAATGCCCTCTTTTACAGTAACTAACTTCTCTACTGCTTCCCTCCTATTTATCATGAGAGCTCTCATCCTGGGGAGAAGGTACATCCTGAACTCTACCTTCTCCTCCAGAATTCTTCTCTTTTCAAAACACTGGAGCCAAATGCTTGTTCGGTACCTGCCAATTTTCATTTATTCTCCACTAACTCTCTATCCTCTTGCGTCTCGCAGCTTTTCAATATTTATCTGATTCTCCCCTCAAATTCCCTCCTTGCCTTCTTTATCCTTTTCTTTGTCTCTTATTTTTATTAGTTGGATAATACCCACATCACCACATCTTCAGTTTTAATTTATTTCAGATTTCTTTACATATTCAACCATTCTGAAACGAGCTATTCTCCCTACACAGGATATTTTGAAGCTTTTTATTCCATATCTGTTTGCCAATTTCTCCTTTCATCCCACATCATCACCTTCGTAAAATCTGCCTTTGTTTTTATACAAACTTTCTCCTTTCTATTTGGACCTTAAACCTCTTCATATTATGGTCACTACCCACGAGGCATTCATCAATATGTAATCCATCTGTCTAATCCATCTTGTTACTCATAACTGGATCTATCAATGCCTCTTCCTTGGCGAATATACATACAACAAGTTACATTTAAGTAGCACCTTTATCAGGAAAAAAAATCCCAAGAGACTTCAAAGGAGCTTTATTTACAAAATTTAACATTGAGTCACATGAAGCAATATTAGGGCAAATGGCCAAAAGCTTGGCCACAGAGGTAAGTTTAAAATAATATCTTAGAGGAGGAAACAGAGGGAAAGAATTCTAGAGCTTGAGGCCCAGGGCAGAGATGGTACAGTAATATTGTCACTGGACTAGTAATCCAGAGACCCAGGCAAGATCTGGACACCAGTTTAAATCCCACCATGACAGATGGTGAAATTTGAATTCAATAAAATCTGGACAACAATGAAAAGACTCTCTGGTTCACTAATGTTCCGACTTGCTCTGGCCTACATGTGACTCAAGACCCACGGCAACGTGGTTGGCTCACAAATACCCTCTAAAATGGAGGGCAGTTAGGGATGGGCAATAAATGCTGACCCAATCCATGACGTCCACATCCCATTTATGAATAAAAATAGGCAACTCAAGTCATAGCCACCAATAATGGATCTATTAAAATGAGGCTGGAACTTGAGAAGCAGAGACCTTAAGGGGGATGTGGGACTGGAGGAAATTATGAAGTGAGGGAGAGACGAGTTGTAGAAGGACTCCTATACACCATTTAAGAATTCCTTTCTCTTTTCCCAGATTACTCTATCCTTCTCCTGATGAATGGAAAATTAACCTAAAACAATTTTATACACAGTTTCTCTCCTCCATCTTTGTCTACACAATACTCTTTTTACAACTTGTAATCTCTAACCATGGGGACTGTTTCTGCCTGAGCCTCCTTTCTCTCTTCAGGAATAATGCTTCTATTACACTGATTTTCCATTCGGTCCTGTTTATAGCTACAGTTGTTAGTATTTTAATAATCCATCCGTGAAATAATTGTTTCTCATTACCCAGTTTTCAAGCCAAGCTTTGAGTATTGAAACATATTTTATTTTCTTATTTGTGTTTAATACGTCTTCTTTTGTATTCAGTTTTTGTTCAGTGAAATATCATTCTTCTTCTCCCAGCTTCTGAGCTCAATAAGATTTCTTCATCTCTTCTTAACATGCAATTTGATAAATCCTTTCTAACTTGTATATTTACCTCATCTATTTCTGCCCTCCGTATTAATTGCTGTATTGATTTGAATTTCATTTCTGCTTCTTTTCCTTACATTAATGGAATCACAAGTCATTACGGTGCAGCGAAGGCCATTTATCCCATCATGTCTGAACCAGCTCTCCAAGCAAGCATTATGAATTTGTGTCATTCCTCTGTCTTTTCCTTGTACCCCTGCACATTGTTTCCTCAATGCTCTAATTGAAGTCTCCTTCACTGCATTCCAGACCCCAATCACTTGTTGCACAAAAAAGATTTTTCTCACATCGCATTCGCCTATTTTGCAAATCACTTCTATTCTTGATCCTTTTACAAGCAGAACTTGACATGTATCAGCAATTGGGGCCTGCCTGAGAGTGTGGTGGAGGCAAATTCAATTCAGGCATTCAAAAGGATATTAGATTATTGTCACATGGCCATTATCTGTAGGAGGCTTGTCTTCCCTCGCATCATATTTGCTTCTTTTGTGAATCACTTTAAATCTGTCCTCTATTCTCTATCCTTTTCCAAGTGGGAACAGGTTCTTCTGATCTACCCTGTCTGGCCCTCTTATGATTTTCAACATTTCTATCAAATCGTCTCTTATCCTTTTTTTGAAAGATACCAGACGTGACAATATACACACGTTCAGTAGACTATTATACTGCGGTCCTACTGGAGTTGGAGACAAGACCACTTCACTTTTTACTGGGGTGGAGGGAGAGGAAAGAACACTACCAAAATAAATACATCCCATATTGCCACAGCAAAATAACAATGAAACACTGAACAAGTCTTGGAAAAGTTAATGTTTTCACAACAATTATACACACTCAATATACACACTAGTGAGGTCAAAGTTCTTTCTACTCAAGGTTGAATAACAGGTCAGACTACACCAGTTCAGACTGGAGCTTGGGAATATTTAGTTCAGCTCCTGCATGGGCAAGGGTTCTAGTTGTTGCGTTTGTACACAGGAAGCAACAGGTTTTTATTGCGTAATAAACTGTGCGAGTGAGCTGACAGCTTCATTGTAAATGTATGCTTCTCACATTCTTACTGCCTCTACAACCAATTCTTAAAAGCTGGATGTAATCTACAGTCTCACTGCTGTGCTCAATAAGTAAGTGAGGGGATAGGTAAGAATACAGCTCTACAATCTGGAAAAGTGAGTAAGGGGAGAGGGAAGAGTACAGCCCTACAGTCTCGAACAGAGGGAATAAGGAACAGTACAGCCTACAGTCTGGAACACTAAGTGAGGGGAGAGGGAAGACAGGCAGGACTTTCTTTTGTTTTACCATCTCTTTTGCAGGCAAAAAAAAGTGCAGTAAGACCATCAAAACCAACAGAATCAGCGGACAAAATACAACTAAATTCCTCTGCTAAAAAAAACTGCTGTGTCCTAGAATAAATAGCTCCAGCTTGATCAAAGTGGGTTGAAGCATACATAACTAACCTTCCTTCCCAATTTCCCACAATTTTCAAAAAGCAAGACTTCATAGTTTCTTACAGTTCATACAGTGCAGAAGGCGGCCATTCATCCCATCGAGTCTGCACCCTTTCTCTCTGGAAAAGAACATAGAACAATACAGCACAAACAGGCCCTTCGGCCCACGAGTTGCGCCGATCACATCTACCAATCCACAGACCTATCTATAACCCCCTATCCTATTCTTTTCCATATACTCATCCAGAAGTCTCTTAAAAGACCCCAGTGAGTTTGCCTCAACAACCTCCGACGGCAGTCGGTTCCATTCACTCACCACCCTCTGAGTGAAAAACCTACCCCTGACATCTCCTTTGTATTTGCTTCCCTGCACCTTAAATCTGTGTCCTCTCGTAGTGACCATTTCAGCTCGGGGAAATAGTCTCTGAGAGTCCACCCTATCTATTCCTCTCAACATTTTATAAACCTCTATCAGGTCGCCTCTCAACCTACGTCTCTCCAGTGAGAAGGGTCCCAGCTCCCTCAACCTATCTTCATAAGGCCTGCCTCCCAATCCAGGCAGCATCCTTGTAAATCTCCTCTGCACTCTCTCAATAGCTTCTACATCCTTCCTACAGTGAGGCGACCAGAACTGTGCACAATACTCCAAGTGGAGTATTGTACTCCAAGTGGAGTATTGTACTCCAAGTGGAGTATTGTACTCCAAGTGGAGTATTGTACTCCAAGTGGAGTATTGTACTCCAAGTGGAGTATTGTACTCCAAGTGGAGTATTGTACTCCAAGTGGAGTATTGTACTCCAAGTGGAGTATTGTACTCCAAGTGGAGTATTGTACTCCAAGTGGAGTATTGTACTCCAAGTGGAGTATTGTACTCCAAGTGGTGTATTGTACTCCAAGTGGAGTATTGTACTCCAAGTGGAGTATTGTACTCCAAGTGGAGTATTGTACTCCAAGTGGAGTATTGTACTCCAAGTGGAGTATTGTACTCCAAGTGGAGTATTGTACTCCAAGTGGAGTATTGTACTCCAAGTGGAGTATTGTACTCCAAGTGGAGTATTGTACTCAAAGTGGAGTATTGTACTCCAAGTGGAGTATTGTACTCCAAGTGGAGTATTGTACTCCAAGTGGAGTATTGTACTCCAAGTGGAGTATTGTACTCCAAGTGGAGTATTGTACTCCAAACATCTTACTCCGGCCACTATATTTGCTGGAGTGAAGGCTGGTGTTATTGTCCAGTGAATATGGATGTTCATTGGATTGGAGGGTCCACAGCTGCATGTGCAACCATTTCCCGTCAGTTCTGTGTGAGCAATTCTGGATTTGAGGACAATCACTTTCTATTGCAATGCCATGATTCCCTTGGTTTGATGAGATGGTGCAAGAGGAATTTGAATAATGTTTCACACACAATAATTCCTCCTCAGTCTTCCCTTTGATTTCTCTCTCTGTTAGGTTTGTAGAAGGCTGAGCTTCCGCTTCTCCCCTGAAGGTACTGGGATATGTATCAGCTGCTGACTAAAACCAACAGGAGGACAACCTGTCCATATAAGTCAAAATCATCAATGCCTTGCATTTCCTTTTGCAGTTGAATCCTTCCAAGAAGCATCTGATGATTTTTGTCACATCATTCAGTATCAATTTGTCAATGTGTCCAATGTCTATTTTGTCAAACCATATTATGTCATTTCCTTCTTAATGGAACCAGGTTAACAAAGGGACGAAGATATCCAGTTCTACAATCTGCTTGTTTCCCACCAATATAAGAAGTAATTTACAGAACACACATAGTGCTCAAAGCCCCACATAACAATGCTTTCAATTTCAACACTTTCATTAATATGTAGCAGGTGCTCATTCCTACTTTATCTTATCTTGTGAGCTTTCACCATGTGCCAGTTCTGCTAATTCAAAGCCTTGTAAAAAGATGGCTGACTGATTATCAAGCAAGACTAGCAAGGTAAGGCAAAGTGTCTGCACACACAGGACACATACACCATCAGTCACTTCTATCAGGTCAGGGCCTGAACCATTTTTATGGTGAGCTGTCTCTGGAGCCATGACTGCTTATCCAGAATGAGGGGGCTGCTCCCATTTCTCCAGGATCCTGCCAGGAGTATTCAGTGAACAGCTATCACACCCTCTACAGAGGTGATCTAATTTTCAAGCTTTTATTCAGCTCAATGTTTAAGAATTTACAGAATTTCTTCTTTGTATAACTGACACCTAGTAAAGCAAAGCAAAAAAGAACATGAGATAAGGATGTGAGTAAAGACTCTGTCATTTACTACAGAATGCAGATTGAGATCCACCCTTGCAAAGTTACTGTGTAGCTCTATACCTTCACAAAGTGCTGTGATTGCATGGTTTGACTCACAAGCTTGCTCAGTACAAGTCCCTCCCTGGACCTCTTGGCTTCAACTTTCAGGAGTTATCCCATTCTCACTTTTACTTCAGCCAGTAAAAGCTGGTTGGATACATCGGAGAATGTTGGAGCATTTCCTGCTTCTGATTTCCCTCAGAGGTTGCTATCCTTGCTACCTTTCTCCATCTGTGGATCCAGCCATTCTCCCCTCTCAACCTGAAAACTACAATCTCTCCCGCTCAGTAGCAGCAATGCTGCAAAGTGTAGAGTTACTGCAAAAAATCTCTGACAACATCAAAAGCTGTCCATCGTCTATTCAGTAAAAGCAATGTCCAGAACAGTACAAAATCATTCAGACCAAGTTCTCAATTTTAGTTGCGGAAGACAATAAAACTGAAGGAGCAGGAAACCAGAGATCCAATTTATGATCTTCTCATTGCCTCTGCTGGACAACTGGGAAATCAGTATAGTTAGCAGATAATTTGACTGCACAGGGATCATACCCAAATCAGATTTTTAACCATGTCATGCATTCAGGGAGTGCCAGGTTCCAAAACATCCCTTCAACATGTGCAAATAATCTACATGTACTTGCTCTAATCTACTATAGTGTGATGGCTTTCTCTCATAATCACCCCGAAAACCAGAACACAACAGCACTGATTCCAGGATCTGCTTGGCTGATCAATCCCAATCTGTTCCCAATCAGAGCAGTCAGATTCCACTCTGACATTCGTATCCATTCAGTATAAGCTTGAGAAGCAATATTCATCAACCTTCTATGGTTTGAGTATTCATTTCAGTAACTTCAGGCTTTAATCAGCCTTTTTCAAAGCCATTGGAATGTTACAGCTGATTCTAGCTAGCATTTCTGTGGCTTTGAACATCAGCCTTTGGAATGAATTTTCAGGATGGTAGCCCTTGGGAAATGATAAGAAAATCCACCCTTGCTGCTCCCATTGTGACCATGGCAACGCTCGCCAAGGATTTACCACTAGTTTTTTCAATTCATTCGTGGGACATGGACTTTGCTGGCTGGCCAGCATTTATTGCCCACTGCCGCTATTGAGTGTTGGTGGTGGAGGGACTGAGTATTTGTAGATGAGATGTCAATTAAGCAGGTGGCTTTGTGCTGGATGGTATCAAGCTTCTTGAATGTTGTGGAGCTGCACCCATCCAGGCAAGTGGGGAGTATTCCATCACACTCTTGACTTGTGCCTTGTAGATGGTGGACAGGCTTTGGGGGGAGGGGGGGAGGGGGGGGTCAGGAGGTGCGTTACTCACTGCAGTATTCCTAGCCTCTGACCTGCTCTTGTAGCCACTGTGTTTATGTGGGGAGTCCAGTTGAGTTTCTGGTCAATGGTAACCCCAAGGGTGTTGTCAGTGGGAGATTCAGTGATGATAACACCATTGAATGTTATGGGGCAGTGGTTAGAGTGCCTCTTATTGGTGATGGCTTGACATTTGTGTGGCGTGATTGTTAATTGCAGTCAAACAATACACCCAATTAAGATGAAAACCAGATTCCTCGTGTTCGGCAGAGTCAAGAACTGACAGACGGACCTAAGGCTCTGCTTCCATTCAGAACCCAGCACCCTGTCTGAGTGAGGCCTGGTCCCCAGAGATTGTTGGCTCAGTGTGAGTGAGGTCTGATCCCCAGAGGCTGCTGGCTCAGTGTGAGACAGACTTGGTCTCCCACACTGACAGAGGCTCTTGGCCTACTAAGTGAGGCCTGGTCCCCAGAGATTGTGGGCTCAGTGTGAGTGAGGTCTGATCCCCTATGTAATTGTGAGGCCATAAAGAGGGAATTAGATAATTATGAAGCCATAAGGAGGGAATTAGGGTGCATAGGTTGGACTAGGAAACCACAGGGACTGAGAACATCTGAAATGTGGAGCTTATTCAAGGAGCAGCTACTGCGAGTCATTGATAAGTATGTCCCTGTCAGGCAAGGAGGAAATGGTCGAGTAAGGGAACCCCCATGGTGTACCAAAAAAGTTAATTCGCTGGTAAAAGGAAAAAGGAGGCTCATGTCAGGATGAGGCTTGAAGGCTCAGTTAGTGCAATGGATAGCTATAGATTAGCCAGGAGGGAGCTAAAAAGTGAGTTGAGGAGAGCTAAGAGGGGACACGAGAAGACTTTGGCTGATAGGATCAAGGAGAATCCTAAAGCTTTCTTTAGATATGTTAAGAATAGAAGATTGGTTAGGGCAAGATTAGGGCCAGTCATAGATAGCAGTGGGAAGTTGTGCGTGGAGCTGAAGAGATTGGAGAGGCACTGAATAAATATTTCTCTTCGGTATTCACGCAGGGAGATGTAAATGTAGGTGTGGAGAACACTGAGGTACAGGGTTGCAAACTGGAAAGTATTGAAGTAGATAGGGAGGATGTGCTAGATATTCTTGAGGGGTTGAAGTTAGATAAGTCCCCTGGGCCGGACGGGATTTACCCTAGGATTCTCTGGGAGGCAAGAGAGGCGATTGCAGAGCCTCTGGCTCTGATCTTCAGGTCGTCGTTGGTTATGGGTATAGTGCCGGAAGACTGGAGGATAGCGAATGTGGTCCCATTGTTCAAGAAGGTGAATAGAGACTTTCCGGGGAATTATAGGCCGGTGAGTCTTACTTCTGTTGTGGGCAAAGTATTGGAGAGAATTATTAGGGATAGGATTTATAGTTATTTAGAGAGAAATGAATTGATTGGGGATAGTCAGCATGGTTTGTGAAGGGTAGGTCGTGCCTTACTAACCTTATTGAGTTTTTTGAAAAAGTGACCAAAGAGGTGGATGGGGGTAAGGCAGTTGATGTGGTATATATGGACTTTAGTAAGGCGTTCGATAAGGTGGCCCATGGAAGGCTGCTGC
Organism: Sphyrna mokarran; assembly: GCA_024679065.1. Taxonomy (NCBI): domain Eukaryota; kingdom Metazoa; phylum Chordata; class Chondrichthyes; order Carcharhiniformes; family Carcharhinidae; genus Sphyrna; species Sphyrna mokarran. The sequence continues at coordinate 1,391,874 of JAGIQG010000005.1, forward strand.
AGAAAATGCAGATGTATGGGATAGAGGGTGATTTAGCTAACTGGATTAGGAATTGGCTAGCAGATAGAAGACAGAGGGTGGTGGATGATGGGAGATATTCATCGTGGAGTTCGGTTACAAGTGGTGTACCTCAGGGGTCTGTTTTGGGGCCCCTGCTGTTTGTAATTTTATAAATGATCTGGATGAGGGTATTGAAGGATGGATTAGTAAATTTGCAGATGACACTAAAGTCGGTGGAGTGGTAGATAGTGAAGAGGGGTGTTATAGTTTGCAGAGAGACGTGGACAAGTTGCAGAGCTGGGCCGAGAGGTGGCAAATGGAGTTTAATGAGGAAAAGTGTGAGGTAATTCACTTTGGCAGGAATAACAAATGTGTAGAGTATAGGGCTAATGGTAGGACTCTTAATAGTGTTGATGAACAGAGGGATCGTGGTGTATATGTGCATAGATCCCTGAAAGTTGGCAATCAAGTCGATAAGGTTGTTAAGAAGGCAATACGGAGTCTTAGCTTTTATTGGTAGGGGGATTGAATTTCGGAGGCGCAACGTTATGTTGCAACTGTACAAAACTCTAGTGTGGCCGCACTTGAAGTATTGTGTACAGTTCTGGTCCCCGCATTATAAGAAAGATGTGGAGGCATTGGAGAGAGTACAGAGGGGGTTTACCAGGATGTTGCATGGTATGGAGGGCAGGTCTTATGAAGAGAGGCTGAGGGATTTGAGGTTGTTTTCGTTAGAAAGGAGGCGGCTAAGAGGGGACCTAATCGAAACATATAAGATGATTAGGGGTTTAGATAGGGTGGACAGTGATAGCCTTTTTCCTAGGATGGAGAAAGCTAGCACGAGGGGACATAGCTTTAAATTAAGGGGTGGTAGTTATAGGACAGATGTCAGAGGTAGATTCTTTACCCAGAGGGTGGAAAGGGTATGGAATGCCTTGCCTGCGTCAGTTGTAGATGCGCCAAGTTTGGTGGCGTTTAAGAGGGTAGTAGATAAGTTTATGGATGAAAGGGGAATGGTTTAGGTTAGAGGGTCACTGATTGTTCCTAATTGCTCGGCGCAACATCGAAGGCCGAAGGGCCTGTTCTGCACTGTAATGTTCTATGTTCTATAAGTTTATGGACGAAAAGGGAATGGTTTAGGTTAGAAGGTCATTGCTTTTTCTTAATTGGTCGGCGCAACATGTGAAGGCCAAAGGGCCTATTCTGCGCTGTAATGTTCTATGTTCTACACTGACAGAGGCTGTTGGCCTCCTGAGTGAGGCCTGGTCCCCAGAGACTGCTGGCTTAGTGTCAGTAAGGCCTGGTTCTCCACACTGATAGAGGCTGCTGGCTCAGTGTGTGTGTGAATGAGTGAGGCCGGTCAGTGTGAGTGACCAGACCTCACTCACAGTGAGTCTGCAGCCTTTGTCAGTATGGCTCAATGTGAGTGAAGCCTGGTTTCCCCCAGACTAACTGTGCTGGTGAGCGAGATCAGAGCCTCCCAGCCCAGTTATTTCGCTGGCCTTGCAGGGGGAGGTAAATATATCCTTTTCTTTTTTAATGCCTCAGTGTTTGTACACAGTACATGACTGCATTGAGCTCCTACGTTATTTACTCCTGAAGGAACAGGGTGGAGCATGTTCCAGTGCATAACCCCTCCTTGGTTCCTTGACTGTATTAGCGTGCCTCTCTTTGCAGATTTCAATTCTGAAGATTCACACCCAAAGCTTCATCTTATCTCCTCTCACCAATGCTTGCTAACCTGCTGTGTTTCCAGAACATTCTGTTCTTCTGAAATTTCCAGTATCTGCAGTATTTTGCTGTTTGCATGCACTGGATATAAGTTTTGAAGTGGTTTTGACATCAGTGTAACCACAGTTAACTCCATTTGGTGAATGGCTAGTGTAGTAATGAAATTTCAAAATGTCATAACAATAGCGTTGACATCACATGCTGCTTGTATAAACATGCGGTAGGAACCCCAATAGGTGTGTCTGGTGATTCTGCACAAACTACAGGAATTAACTTTGCCACAGAGCCAGAAGTCAGGAACTATTTCCTCTGTCATTATTATCTCTAATAAACACTCGTAATAAATCAACAACCCTCAGTCAAATTGCAAGGTTAAAGGAGAAAACACCATTTAAAATCTTCAGATGGTGAAAAGTGCCACTGCATTTCAGAGGCAAATAGCAAACTAAGCAGTGGGAAAGAGAAATAAAATATGATTCATAAAGCACCTGTGACATTTACAGGATGTCTTAGAATGCTCAGGAATTCATGTTAAAATGTTGTCACTAGCTGCCAATTTGAATATAGCTAGGTCCCAGAAACATTAGTGAGATGAATGCATTGTGAATCAGTTTCTCTAAGTGAATCATAGAAACATAGAATCCCTACAGAGCAGGAGAAGGCCATTCAGCTCATTGAATCTACACCGACCACAGTCCTACCCAGGCCCTATCCTCGTAACCACACATATTTATCCCTCTAATCTATGCATCCTCACGCACTAAACCGCAATTTATTGTGGCCAATCAACCTAACCCACATATCTTTGGACTCTGGGAGGAAATCCACACAGTCACAGAGAGAATGTGCAAACTCCACACAGTCACCCAAGCCAGGAATTAAAACCAGGCCCTTGGAGCTGAGAGACAGCAGTGCTAACCACTGTGCCATCATGCTGCCTGTGTACAAACTTGCTGCTCTGTTTCAAACAGTGCAATGGAATATTTTGCATCCAGCTGAGATGTGATACAGGATTGAATGCCTAACTCAAAGACCAGTATTCCTTGACAGTGCATTCCCTCAGTATCACTCTGATTATGGCACTGAAATTTGACCTCAGTGGAGATGCAGAATGGGCAATATCACATATGCCTATTGTATATCTCACCCAACACTCAGTTCCAGGATTTGAGTCTGGCTGAGATCACTGAAGGGTTTGCAACGAATGCTAGCATGGGAAGAGCACTGAGAGATGGGGTGGTCAGGAGATGGGGTTACCATGGGTAAAACATTTCGTAAAGAAGAAGAATGTTGATTCAAATAAGACAAAAGCAAAATGCTGCAGATGCTGGAATCTGAAACAGAAATAGAAAATGCTGGAAGATCTCAGCAGGTCTGACAGCCTCTGTGGAGGGAGAATAGAGCCTACATTTCAAATCTAGATGACCTTTCTTCAGAGCTAAAGACAATGGGGCATTCAGATTCAAAACTTTGGCTCTATTTTCTCCCCACACAAGCTGTCAGACCTGCTGAGATTTTCCAGCATTTTCTGAAGAACATTAATGTGAGACCTAGGCCAAGAACTGTATTCCTTATGAACACTAGAATCGTAATAAAAATCATAGAAATAGTTTTGATGAAGAGTGGTATAATTTGGAATGCGTTACTACAAGTAGCTATTGAAAGAGAATCATTCACATTTAAAAGGAAATGTGATAAACATTTGTAATAAACAACTAAAAGTTCTAGGAATAGAGGAGGGAAATGATTGTGTGAATAGGGTTTGAGTAGATTCATTGAGCACAGACACAGTACTGCAATAGGTTTATTTACCCTGAATGTAAAAAGCAGCGATATACTTTCATTACTCAAGGACACAGTTATTGTTCAGACTTGTTTCATGTTCAGGTAAAGTCCTTTCTAAACCTATAGGGTTTAAAAACCACACAATAAAATCATTTACTGAGTCATTGCCAGTTCACTTCAACAGTGATTTCAGCCTCAAATGTTCAGTACTTCTTCCAATCACTGACTTCATCATTGCCTTCAGATGGTACATTTATAAATATTCATTTGCAGGATTTATCTGTTGCTGGCTAGGCCAGCATTTATTTCCATCCTCAATTGCTCCTGAGAAATGGTGATATAAGCTGCCTTCCTGAACCACCACAGAACATCTGTCCATTGATACAACGAGCAGAATACCACTAAAATATTACATTCAGGGAATTACTATTTGGTCATATTTCCTTAGTAAAAAGATAAACTTTGAAAGTCTGTTATCAGTTCATTGGACTATCTAAGTGCATAGCTTTAACTAATTAAAATAATTTAATTAATTAAATATACTGGTATGTAATAAACTAAGGTATCTCAGATAATTGAATTCAATGGTTAACAATAAACATTGATATGGCAATCTTTGAGTGGATAATATCCCATTTACTTTAGGGAGAAGTAGAAATAAAATAATGGGCAGTCAATGATAGGAGAGTTAGAAGTAACAGAAAGATCATGGAACAGATAGGATTTGAAAAGAATTTAAACAGCGAGAAGTGAATACATTCAAAAAAAAGAGTTCTTGGAAATAGAGTGATCAGCAGTAGAGGTCAGAGATAAGTAAAGATAGAATTAGAACACCAAAGGCAGCAAGAGGGACTGTACTGGAGAGTAGTGCACAGAGTTAGCCAAGGGCAAGGTGAGCTTCGAAACAAAGATCAAAGCTGCTTGATATGAATGTTTCTCTATTTCTTCCACCTCAGATGCTGCCAAACCTACTAAGGATTTCTGTAATTGTTTTAACTTTCTTATTAATTTGTGGAACATGGGTTAGGATTAGATTTCAATTCATGAGAATTTGCACTGGGGACAGGGAGTCAACGTAGAACTAAGGTGAAAGAGAAGTGGGAACAGTTTGCACAGAGTATGGGCAGCTGGGCTTTAGACAAGTTGGAGGTTATGGAGGTTGAAGGATTGCAAATCAGCATAAATGACATTGGAGAAATGGAGTCCAGTGATGACAATAGCTTCTCCAAGAGTTTCAGTTGTACAAACAATCATTTAGAACGTGCAGAAAAAGAGGCATTTTGTCAAAGCTCTCCATCTTGCACTCATCAGGACAGATACACAAGAATACCAATTACAATGAGAATAGGAACTTCCACTGCATGAGAAAAGGATGCTGATTGGTTGGCAAGTAGACTCTGATTGATAGAGGCATTACCAATGACAATTATCTGCCAAGCTTTTGTTTACATTCAAACCAAACAGGTCAACTCTGGTGAATTCAGCTGTGTGCCAGCAATGAAGGGTCATGGGGCTGGCCAGCGATTGAGAGACCAACATATTAAAATATAACCGGCAACAACTTTGTATTGGATGTAATGTGACCAATGCCAACAAGGTGTAAGGCTCAGCTGATCCAGTAAATCATGGAACCAATTGCAGAATGATGTAATTGTCAGCTGACTCACTATAAATAAGAATCTGTGTAGAATTGTGGAGGTTGGATTGGCCCAGGGCAAGGCCCCAAGTTTGGAGTAATGATGTTTCTTTATTAAACCCTTCCTTTGATTTATAAGTTGGAATATTATTTTTATTGTCTGCATTTGAAGACTTCCTTCTGAGGGAACATTTGGTAGCAGAGGAAAACCCATCATAATTTGAGGTTTAGTTTTGAAGAAGTGCTACAACTATGGCAGAAAATAGAAGTAAACTGGTGGGATTGGATTGTCCGCATGTCCTTTCAGTTGCCGAACCATATCGGCAATGGAGAGCAGAATGGAAATGAGGACCCTTGTCACCACAAAACTGAAAAAGGAAGGTATGGCATTAGCTTTGTCACTCCCAATTAGGGGCAAGATAAGAAGAAAATTTATTCTGTATGGAGGTCAGTCACCAGTGGAGTGCCCCAGGGATTTGTTCTAGGACCCTTGCTGTTTGTCATTTTCATAAATGACCTGAATGAGGAAGTGGAGGGATGGGTTAGTACGTTCGCTGACAATATAAAGGTTGGTGGTGTTGTGGATAGTCTAGAGGGATGTCTGAAGTTGCGGCGAGACATAGATAGGATGGCAGACTGGGTGGAGAAGTGGCAGATGGACTTCAACGCGGATAAATGTGTGGTGGCCCATTTTGGCAGGACCAATGGGATGAAGCAGTATAACATCAAGGGTAGGAGTCTTGGCAGTGTTGAGGAGCAGAAGGATCTTGGGGGCGGGTCCATAGGACTCTTAAATCTGCCCCGCAAGATGTGGAGGATGTGTCAAGAAGGCATATGGTGTACTGGCCTTCATTAATAAAGGGATTGAGTTTAGGAGTCGGGAGGTAATGCTGCAACTTTATAAGACCCTTGTCAGACCCCACTTGGAGTACAAAGAACAAAGAACAAAACAGCACGGGAAACAGGCTCTTCGTACCAACGAGCCCACGCCGCCACCCCGGTGTTCCCATCTCTACCTGTGGTCCCTGTCTATGTTTATAGATTTATGGATTAAAAACTAAATTTGAGACAATTTAGGTAGAATTTGTTTTGCCAATTAGCGTAAGAGAACATCTTTGGGATATGGGAGGAAACCGGAGCACCCGGAGAAAACCCACGCAAGCACGGGGAGAATGCGCAAACTCCCACAGACACAGGCCCAAATCCATATATCTGCACAGCACAGCGATAGTCACTGAGCTGTCGTGTTGCCCATCAAACGATCCAGGTCAAGCGTACACTAACGACATGAAGCACTAGGATACTCTTGAAAAAAATCCAAGAGCAGCCCTCTTACGACCCATCGCGTGTATGCCCCTTGTTAGACAACAAGGTGGACCAAAGACCCTGTAGGATAAAATCAAATACATCAATATCATCACTTCCCAGGGACTCCCAAGGCTCATGATCCCTATTGTAAATCAGTTTTCTATACCCCTCCATTCCCATTCTGTTCATGTGCCCATCTAAGTATTTCTTAAATAACTCGAGTACCTGCCTCCACCATTTTACTTGGCAGCGCATTCCATACCCCCACCACCCTCTGTGTGAAAAAACTCCCTCTAGCAAATTATACCTTACCCCCCTCACCCTAAGCCTGTGACCTCTCGTGCTATTAGAGTCCATCCTTGGAAAAAGCTCAACTCTGTTTACTCTATCTATACCCCTCATAATCTTGTACACCTCTATTAGATCTCCTCTATGTCTACGTCTTTCTAAGGAAAACAGTCCCAATTTGCCTAACCTCTCCCCGTGACTCAGACCTTTCATACCAGGCAGCATCCTGATAAACCTCCTCTGCACTCTCTCCAGAGTCTCCACATCCTTCCGGTAGTAAGGCAACCAGAACTGGACGCAGTATTCCAAATGAGGTCTAACCAACGTTTTATATAACTGCAACATTAAAGGCCAGCTCTTGTACTCTATACCTCTTCCTATAAAGGCTAGCATACCATACGCTTTCTTCACAACCTTCTCCACTTGTTCTGCGACCTTTAGAGACTTGTTCACCTGCACCCCCAGGTCCCTCTGCGTTTCTATACTCTCAATAGGTCTACCCTTTATCATATACCTCCCCCCTACTGTGTGCAGTTCTGGTCGCCTCACTATAGGAAGGATGTGGAAGCTATTGAGAGGGTGCAGAGGAGATTTACAAGGATGTCGACTGGATTGGGGGGCATGCTTTATGAAGGTAGGTTGAGAGAGTTAGGTCTCTTCTTCCTGGAGAGACGAAGGTTGAGAGGTGACCTGATAGAGGTTTATAAGGTGTTGAGAGGAATAGATAGGGTGGATTCTCAAAGGCTATTTCCCAGAGCTGAAGTGATCACTACGAGAGGATACAGGTTTAAGGTGCCGGGGTACAAGTACAGAGGAGATAGAACATAGAACATTACAGCACAGAACAGGCCCTTCGGCCTTCGATGTTGCGTCGACCAATATAAAAAGCAATGCCCCTCCATTCCCTTCTCTTCCATATACTTATCAATTAACCTCTTAAACGCCACCAAACTTGGCGCATCTACAACTGCTGCAGGCAGGGCATTCCACTCCCGAACCACCCTTTGGGTAAAGAACCTACCTCTGATATCCGTCCTATGTTAGAGGTGAGATGTTAGAGGTAAGTTTTTCACTCAGAGGGTGGCAAGTGAATGGAATCGGTTGCCATCAGTGGTGGTAGAGGCGAACTCGCTGAGGTCTTTTAAGAGACTTTTGGATGAGTACATGGGATTTAAAGGGATTGGGAGTTACAGATAGTTCTATGGCCTGGTAGGTATAGATATGATCGGCATAGCTTGTGGGCCGAAGGGCCTCTTTGTGCTGTAGTGTTCTATGTTCTATTCTGATTGGACAGCAGATGCCCTAAATAAAAGAGTATTGTAGCTCCTGCTACAATACTAGATAAGTTTTACCAGAAAGATGAGGTCTTGGAGAACTATAAAGGATGCATGATGTTTGGTGGGATGAGGAGACAAGATACCAATGCATGGAAGAGTATATCATGGATTTTCATAGGGGCTGTAACAGGCTAAATGAAATTTAATTTGGAGATTCCAGATGCAGTATTGGCTTTTAAGCTGTTGGACTGTGCATGTCTGTCACACACATGGATATTCTTTTAATAATGACTGGAATACAATTAAGGTGAACAGAGCCCCTCTTTGATCAAATGTCAGCATCATTAAAAAGTTTTTCAGGAAACAATTTTCGCCACCATTTTGTTCAATACAGACCGGAATGCCATAGTGCCCACAATGTAGGAGTCAATGGTGATTCAACGCGTGCCAGACCAAATGGTCCATGAAGGCCTTTAAACAGAAACAATTATGTTAATAACAGGTCTAGTGTCAAAAATGGTTATAACCGATTTGAAAATAGGGAAAGAAGATGTACATGGGATACTGATAAAAAAATGTTTAAATTGAAGAAATGCTAGAGGGATTGTGAATTGCTACTCCAATGTGATTTCCTCATACCATTACGTTGTAAACTGTCTGAATAGAAGAAATCCTATCTTTGAAACCACATGTCACACAGAATACGTGGAAATTGACAGTTATGAGGATAAGAACCAAGAAGGCATTGTTTTGGTGACAGAAAGGTTGAATCCCATAATGAGCATCCTGATGATAGATTCTTTCAATCATGCTGTTTTAGATAGTGGATGTGCATCCACTGTCTCCAGCCAAGATTAGCTAAATTGTTATTTAGGGTCTCTTGATCATAAAGACCAAAAGAAAGTAAAAGAACAACATAGTTCCACCTGCTTTAAATTTGGAGATGACAACACTCTAACATCCTCCAAAAGGGCGATACTTCCCTGTAAGATTGCAGTAATCAGTTTATTTATAAGTACAGATGTAGTTTCCAATGATACAGATCATGGAACAGTTGGTAGCAGTACAACAGAACAGTACAGCACAGTACAGGCCCTGCAGCTCTCAATGCTGTGCCAAGCTATATCCAAACCCAAGATAAAGCTATCCCACTCCCTATCATTCTGGTGTGCTCTATGTGCCTATCCAATAGTCGGTTGAAAGTTCCTAAAGTGTCCGACTCCACTATCACAGCAGGCAGTCTATTGCACACCCCAACCACTCTCTGAGTAAAGAATCTACCTCGGACATCCCTCCTAAATCTCCACCATGAATCTTATAGTTATGCCCCTTAGTAACAGCTACATCCACCTAAGGAAATGGTCTCTGCACGTCCACTCTATCAATCCCTCTCATCATCTTATAAACCTCTATTAAGTTGCCTCTCATCCTCCTCCGCTCCAAAGAGAAAAGCCCTACTCCCTCAACCTTTCCTCATAAGACCTATCCTCCAAATCAGGCAGCATCCTGGTAAATCTCCTCTGCACTCTCTCCAATGCTTCCACATCCTTCTTATACTGAAGTGACCAGTATGGCTCACAATATTCCAAATGTGGTCTCACCAAGGTTCAGTGTAGTTGCAGCATAAATATATATCTTCTTATTAAGCAGGTAAGTGAAGAAGAAAACTCAGACAACCATCAATTTGAAAAGCTGTGGTATTTGAGAAAACTGTGGGCCTATATTTTACAAGATCTGGCCATTATTGTCTTCCTTTAAGCAAACCAAAATTATCATACCAAAGGATTCATGAAGCATTAGTGTCACTAACAGAGAACAGCTGATGGACAAAAACAAGATTATTCTGAAACTCCACAAGCAGTTTGGTCATCCAGCCCTACAGAGACTAAAAGCACTGCTACAAGATGTAGGTGTGCTGGACAAAGGATATAATGATCTCATAGAATAAATATCAGTCCAGTGTGAAATTTGCATAAAATACAGAATGACACCTCCACATCCAGTCATGAGTCTACTGTTGCCATGAAATTTTAAAGATGTAGTGGCGATGGACTTAAAAATATGGGTCAAGGACAAAGACATCTATCTATTACACTTTGCGGACATGGCCATCTGATTTAGCATATCATAGAACATAGAACATAGAACATAGAACATTACAGCACAGAACAGGCCCTTCGGCCTTCGATGTTGTGCCGACCAAATAAAAAGCAATGCCCCTCCAAACTAAACCATTCCCTTCTCTTCCATATACTTATCAACTAACCTCTTAAACGCCACCAAACTTGGCGCATCTACAACTGCTGCAGGCAGGGCATTCCACTCCCGAACCACCCTTTTGGTAAAGAACCTACCTCTGATATCCGTCCTATAACTATCACCCCTTAATTTTAAGCTGTGTCCCCTCGTGCTAGCTTTCTCCATCCTAGGAAAAAGGCTATCACTGTCCACCCTATCTAAACCTCTAATCATCTTATATGCTTCAATAAGATCCCCTCGTAGCCGCCTCCTTTCTAACGAAAACAACCTCAAATCCTTCAACCTCTCTTCATAGGACCTACCCTCCATACCAGGCAACATCCTGGTAAACCTCCTCTGTACCCTCTCCAATGCCTCCACATCTTTCTTATAATGTGGGGACCATAACTGCACACAATACTCCAAGTGCGGCCGCACTAGAGTTTTGTACAGTTGCAACATGATGCTGCGGCTCCTAAATCCAATCCCCCTGCCAATAAAAGCTAAGACTCCATATGCCTTCTTAACAACTTTATCCACTTGACTGCCTACTTTCAGGGATCTATTGACACATACACCAAGATCCTTCGGTTCCTCAACACTATTAAGAGCCCTACCATTAGCCCTATACTCTACACATTTATTGTTCCTGCCAAAGTGCATACCCTCACACTTTTCCACATTAAACTCCATTTGCCACCTCTCGGCCCAGCTCTGCAACTTGTCCAAGTCACTCTGTAAACTATAACACCCTCTTCACTATCTACCACTCCACCGACTTTAGTGTCATCTGCAAATTTACTGATCCATCCCTCAATACCCTCATCCAGATCATTTATAAAAATTACAAACAGCAGGGCCCCCAAAACAGACCCCTGAGGCACACCACTTGTCACCGAACTCCACGATGAATATCTCCCATCAACCACCACCCTCTGTCTTCTATCTGCCAGCCAATTTCTAATCCAATTAGCTAAATCACCCTCTATTCCACACATCTGCATTTTCTGTATAAGTCTTCCATGGGCCACCTTATCAAAAGCCTTACTAAAGTCCATATATACTACATCAACCGCCTTACCCCCATCCACCTCTCTGGTCACTTTCTCAAAAAACTCAATGAGGTTAGTAAGGCATGACCTACCCTCACGAAACCATGCTGACTATCCCCAATCAATTCATTTCTCTCTAAATAACTATAAATCCTATCCCTAATAATTCTCTCCAATACCTTGCCCACAACAGAAGTAAGACTCACTGGCCTATATCCACAGTGATTTACAGCTAATATAAAAAAAACATCAAAGGTAAAATTATGACCCACTGAACTGGAACAGGATAGCGGGCACCATCTAAATTTTTCACAAAGGGGGCAACTTTACAAATGATGAATTTCAAGATACGTGCGAAAATTTAAATATTGTAATAATGCACACTGCAGCAGAGAACCCATTCAGTAATGGCCTCTGTGAAAGGAATCACGCAGTTATAGATGATATTTTCCATAAAATCTTGTCAGATCAACAGGGCTATAAATTGCAGGCTGCATTAGCAAGGGCAGTGCACATGAAAAGTTTGTTACAAATGGTGGGGGCTATAGTCCATACCAACTGATATACTATAAGGGGTCCAAAGTTGCTGTCAGTATTAACAGATGTTCCCCTGGCGTTAGGAGGGATAAGCATTAGCTCCATGTTTTCTGTACGCTTAAATGCTACGCATGCAGGGAGAAAGGCCTTTATAAAGACTCAGTTTTCAGAACAGATAAGAAAGGCTCTAAAGCTAAGAAGATAAGAAGACTCTAAAGGCTGTAAAGATTATTGGGGGCCTTTTGAGAAAGGGGATAAGGTCTACTATAAAAGAATGGAAAGAGCCTGGGAAAGAGATAGTAACAGATGGCAAGGTAGTTATAGTAAAATATGGTAACCAGAGAGTGCAAGCCCACTTTTCAAGAGCAACGGGACTTAGGTATGAATTTGGAGCATTACAGCAAGATGTGGAAGTGCTGGAGGAACCTTATACCTCACATGCACATTCTCTGAGTTATTATGAGGATGAAACAATAGATGAGAGGGAATCTCATCAGCGAAGTACCCGTGAAGCAGGGGATGAAGCTGCTACTTCAAAGGTTCAGCTATCCAAAGTAGGCACAATGGTATCATACATACCCAAAAGGTCAAAAGAGTAGAGGAAGGCTACTATAATCGGGAAAGAAGGAAAGGCCTCAGGAAAGTACAAACATTGGTTCAACATCCAAAAGCGAGTGCAAGATGCCAAAGCTATAGACTGGGAAAATGGGGTAGACAGATGGAAACAAGAAAAGCGAGACCCAAGTACTGAAGATGAGACAGTACGCATTCGTGAAAAAGTCATGAATCTGTGACCAAAGATGTGTTAAAAGAACAGCGGTCTGAGAATAGCAACTCTGACAGAAACAGACATAACAAGATTCAGTGAAGAAGGCTATGAGGCAAACCATTGATAGGAATAGGAGTAGAAGCCCCCATGATAAGGAACTATTGACAGCTGCAAACAAAATGGAGTTTATAGAACACTACAGCACAGAACAGGCCCTTCGGCCTTCGATGTTGCGCCGACCAATATAAAAAGCAATGCCCCTCCAAACTAAACCATTCCCTTCTCTTCCATATACCTATCAACTAACCTCTTAAAAGCCACCAAACTTGGCGCATCTACAACTGCTGCAGGCAGGGCATTCCACTCCCGAACCACCCTTTGGGTAAAGACCCTACCTCTGACATCCGTCCTATAACTATCACCCCTTAATTTAAAGCTGTGTCCCCTCGTGCTAGCTTTCTCCATCCTAGGAAAAAGGCTATCACTGTCCACCCTATCTAAACCTCTAATCATCTTATATGTTTAGATTAGGTCCCCTCTTAGCCGCCTCCTTTCTAACGAAAACAACCTCAAATCCCTCAGCCTCTCTTCATAAGACCTGCCCTCCATACCAGGCAACGTCCTGGTAAACCTCTTCTGTACCCTCTCCAATGCCTCCACATCTTTCTTATAATGTGGGGACCAGAACTGCACACAATACTCCAAGTGCGGCCGCACTAGAGTTTGGTACAGTTGCAACATGACGTTGCGGCTCCGAAATTCAATCCCCCTACCAATAAAAGCTAAGACTCCATATGCCTTCTTAACAACCTTCTCGACTTGACTGCCTACTTTCAGGGATCTATGCACATACACACCAAGATCCTCTGTTCATCTAGACTACTAAGAATCCTACCATTTGCCCTATACTCTACACATTTATTATTTCTGCAATAGTGCATTACCTCACACTTTTCCACATTAAACTCCATTTGCCACCTCTCGGCCCAGCTCTGCAACTTGTCCAAGTCCCTCTGCAAAGTATAACACCCCTCTTCACTCTCTACCACTCCACCGACTTTAGTGTCATCTGCAAGTGTCATTTGTGTCATTTATGGAAGTGAGAGAGGCCAAACAAAGGGAGTTGGACAGTTGGAAGGAGTTTGGGATGTACACCAAAATACTAGATGAAGGGCAGCCCGCTTTGTTCCATAGAACATAGAACATTATGTCCTGGAAATTACCGACCGATGAGTCTGACCTCAGTGGTTGGTAAGCTGATGGAGAGGCTTCTGAGGGACAAGATTTACGAGTATTTGGAGAAGTTTAGGTTGATTAGAAATAGTCAGCATGCTTTTGTAAAAGGCAGGTCATGCCTTACAAGCTTAATTGAGTTCTTCGAAAATGTGACTGAACACATTGACGAAGGAAGAGCAGTGGACGTGGTGTACATGGACTTCAGCAAGGCACTTGACAAGGTCCCACATGCAAGACTTCTTGAGAAGGTGAGAGGCCATGGGATCCAAGGGGCTTTGGCCTTGGGGATCCAGAACTGGCTTGCCTGCAGAAGGCAGAGGGTGGTTGTGGATGGCTCTTTTTCTGCATGGAGGTCGGTCACCAGTGGAGTGCACCAGAGATCTGTTTTAGGACCCTTGCTGTTTGTCATTTTCATAAATGACCTGGATGAGGAAGTGGAGGGATGGGTGAGTAAGTTTGCCGATGACACGAAGGTCGGTGGTGTTGTGGATGGTCTGGAGAGATGTCAGAAGTTGCAGCATGACATCGACAGGATGCAAGACTGGGCGGAGAAGTGGCAGATGGACTTCAACGTGGATAAATGTGTTGTGGTCCATTTTGGCAGATCCAACGGAATGAATGAGTATACTATCAAAGGTAGGAGTCTTAGCTGTGTGGAAGAGCAGAGGGATCTTGGGGTCCGGGTCAATAAGACTCTCAAATCGGCCTCCCAGGTGGAGGATGTGGTTAAGAAAGCTTACGGTGTACTGGCCTTCATTCATCGAGGGATTGAGTTCAGGAGTCAGGAGGTAATGCTGCAGCTTTATAGGACCCTTGCCAGACCACACTTGGAGTACTGTGCTCAGTTCTGGTTGCCTCACTATAGGAAGGACGTGGAAGCTATTGAAAGGGTGCAGAGGAGATTTACAAGGATGTTGCCTGGATTGGGAGGCATGCCTTATGAAGACAGGTTGAGGGAGCTGGGAATGTTCTCCCTGGAGAGACGAAGGTTGAGAGGCGACCTGATAAAGGTTTACAAGATGTTGAGAGGAATAGATAGGGTGGACTCTCAGAGACTATTTCCCCGGGCTGAAATGGTCGTGACAAGAGGGCACAGATTTAAGGTGCAGGGAAGCAAGTACAGAGGGGATGCTAGGGGAAAGTTTTTCACTCAGAGGGTGGTGAGTGAATGGAATCGGCTGCCGTCGGTGGTGGTCGAGGCGAATTCGCTGGGGTCTTTTAAAAGGCTTCTGGATGAGTATATGGGATCCAATGGGATTGGGGGTTATAGATAGTTCTATGGCTGGGTAGGTTTTTGATGTGTTCGGCACAACTTGTGGGCCGAAGGGCCTGTTTGTGCTGTAGTGTTCTATGTTCTATTACAGCGCAGTACAGGCCCTACGTCCCTCGATGTTGCGCCGGCCAGTGGACCCTCTAACCTAAACTATTCCAATATCATCCATATGCCTATCCACCGAACATTTGAACGCCCCCAAAATAGGCGAGTCCACAACTACTGCAGGCAGGGCATTCCACACTCTCACCACCCTCTGTGTAAAGAACCTGCCTCTGACATCCGTCCTATAACTACCACCTCTTAATTTAAAGTTATGTCCCCTCGTGTTGGTCATCATGAGGGGAGGTTTAGGTAGGTTTAGATAGAGAGACTTCTGCATGATGGAACACATAAAGCTAAAGCCAGATTAGTAGTCCACAGGTATACGGAACATTTGGATGGGAGAGACATTGGGGTTGATTCACCCACAGCAGGGAAAGTGACACTGAATTTTTTTTTGCTGTTCGAGTATCTAATAATTGGATATGTAAATCAACTGATATCAAAGTAGCATTTCTGCAGGGCAAAATATTTCAGAAGTTTTTTTGAGGCCATCCAAAGAAGCAGGTAATACACAGAGACATTTGTGGAAGTTGAACAAATAAGTATATGGCTTAAGTGATGTACCATGGGTTTGATATTTCTTTGTACAATCTGTATTGAAGACTAGCTGTGTACAGTTAAAAGCAGATCCAGCAATGTTTTACTGGAAGGCTAAAGGAGGGTTAGCTGGAATTTTTGTGATGCATGTGAATGATTTCCTATGGGATGGCACAAAATATTTTGAAAAAAGGATAATCGAGAAGCTGAAAACAGAATTTAAAGTAAAGAATCAAGCAGCTGGTGCTCTTTGATATCTTAGTCTTGATAGCTGACAAACTGGTGTTCCTCAGAGATCAGTGCTGGGATCTTTGCTATTTGTAATACATATACATGATTTGGAGGAAAATGTAACTGGTTTGATTGGTAAATTTGTGGAAGACACAAAGATTGGTGGATTTGCAGATAGTGATGAGGACCATCAGGGGATACAGTGGTTTACAGATCAGTTGGAGACTTGGGCGGAGAGATGGCAGATGGAGTTTAATCCAGACAAATTGAGGTAATGCATTTTAGAACATAGAACATTACAGCGCAGAACAGGACCTTTGGCCTTCGATGTTGCGCTGACCAATTAGGAAAAAGCAATGACCCTCTAACCTAAACCATTCCCTTTTCGTCCATATACTTATCTACTAACCTCTTAAACGCCACCAAACTTGGCACATCTACAACTGACGCAGGCAGGGCATTCCATACCCTTACCACCCTTTGGGTAAAGAACCTACCTCTGACATCTGTCCTAAAACCACCACCCCTTAATTTAAAGCTCTGTCCCCTCGTGCTAGCTTTCTCCATCCTAGGAAAAAGGCTATCACTGTCCACCCTATCTAAACCTCTAATCATCTTATATGTTTCAATAAGGTCTCCTCTTAGCCGCCTTCTTTCTAACGAAAACAACCTCAAATCCCTCAGCCTCTCTTCATAAGACCTGCCCCCCATACCAGGCAACATCCTGGTAAACCTCCTCTGTACCCTCTCCAATGCCTCCACATCTTTCTTATAATGCGGGGACCAGAACTGCACACAATACTCCAAGTGCGGCCACACTAGAGTTTTGTACAGTTGCAACATGACTTTGCAGCTCCGAAATTCAATCCCCCTATCAATAAAAGCTAAGACTCCATATGCCTTCTTAACAACCTTATCGACTTGATTGCCAACTTTCAGGGATCTATTAACATATACACCAAGATCCCTCTGTTCATCAACACTATTGAGAGTCCTACCATTAGCCCTATACTCTACACTCTGGAATGTCAAAGACAGACAGGAAATATACAGTAAATGGCAGAACCCTTAACAGTATTGACTGACAAAGAATCTGGGCGTACAGGCACACAGGTCACTGAAAGTGGCAATGCAAGTGGAGAAGGTAGTCAACAAGGCATACAGCGTGCTTGCCTTCATCAGCTGGGGTACTGAGTTTAAAAATGGGCAAGTCATGTTGCAACTTTATAGAACCTTAGTTAGGCTGCATTTAGAATATAGTCTTCAATTCTGATCACCACACTACCAGAAGGATGTGGAGGCTTTGGAGAAGGTACAGAAAAGATTTACCAGGATGTCATCTTATATGGAGGGCATTTAGCTATGAGGAGAGGTTGGAGAAACATGGTTTATTCTCACTGGAACAACGGTTGAGGGTCTACCTGATAGAAGTCTATAAGATTATGAGAGGCATAAAGAGAATGGATAGTCAAAAGCTTTTTCCCAGGGTGGAAGAGTTAATTACTAAGGGGCAGAGGTTTAAGGTGCGAGGGGCAAGGTTTAAAGGAGGCGTACGAGGCAGACTTTTTATACTGAGAGTAGGGGGTGCTTGGAATTCGTTGCTGGGGGAGGTAGTCGAAGTGGATATGGTAGTGACTTCTATGGGGCATCTTGACAAATACATGAATAGGATGGGAATAGAGGGATATGGTCCTGGAGGGTTAGGGGGTTTTAGGTCAGTCCAATAGCATGTTCAGTGAGGGTTTGGAGGGCTGAAAGGCCTGGTCCTGTGCTTTAATTTTCTTTGTTCTAAAGTACTTAGAACATTACAGCGCAGTACAGGCCGTTTGGCCCTCGATGAGTTACTTAGGATTTAGGAACATAGAATTTAGAACTTAGAATCCCTACAGTACAGAAAGATGCTAATCGGCCCATCGAGTCTGCACCGACCACAATCCCACCTAGGTCCAACTCCCATATCCGTACATATTTACCCACTAATCCCTCTAACCTATATATCTCAGGATAGTAAGGGCAATTTAAGCATGGCCAATCAACCTAACCAGCACATCTGTGGACTGTGGGAGGAAACCGGAGTACCTGGAGGAAACACTCACAGACATGAGGAGAATGTGCAAACTCCACAAAACAGTGACCCAAGCTGGGAATCAAACCAAGGTCCCTAGAGCTGTGAAGTAGCAGTGCTAACCACTGTGCTACTGTGTTGACTGATCGTTATATTTGTGGTATAACAATGAGTCAACAGGGATATCTAAATAGTATTAATCCCATTCCCATCACCACAGAAAGGTCGATGGGAAAAGAAGAATGGGTCAACGAAGAAGCAGTATGATAGGACAGCTAAATTGGCTGTGCGCACAGACAGAACTGAATGGGAGCTATAATGTCCTAGAGCTCAGTGATATATTGAAGCGTGCCACAGTCACAGAGATCCTGCAGGCTACAAAACATGTAAAAAGTTAAAATTAAAGGAATGTGAGATTAAATTCCCAGCACTGTGAGAACTGGAAGATATGAAATTGGTTGTGTTTAGTGATATTTCACATGCCAATCTACCAGATCGACATTCAAGTAGTGCTGAACTAATAATATTCCTGGTAATTATCAAGGAAAATGTTGCCTCTTGGCCTAGGAACCAAAGAAAATAAGAAGGGTAGTCAAAAGTACACTGGCAGCTGAAACCTGACCGTTAGTGGAGGTGTTGAAAATGGGGATATATGTGTCTGACACATTAACAAAATTTTTTATGGGCACATCAGGTAAAAAACCACCAATTGAGTATTACATGGCTAATCGGTCTTTATGGGACAATGTTCACTCAACAAAAAGTGTAGTGGAAAAACGACTAAGGATGATTTGGCTAGCATTAAACAAATGCAAGGAAGTTTCCAAATTTAACTGTAGATTTGCACCAATCAGTTTTCTGACTGTTTTACAAAAAGGGGTGTAGGTATTGGAAAGATATTAAGAATGCTGGAGGATAACTAACTTAAATTATTTTGAAAAAATAAAGGGAATCTGTTAGAATGTAACCAGTGACAACTTTGTATTGGATATAATGTGACCAATGGCAACAAGATGTAAAGGTCAGCTGACCCAGTAAACCATGAACCAATTACAGAATGATTTAATAGTGAGCTGACTCATTATAAATACGAACCTGCGTAGAATTGCGGAGAGGTTGGATTGGCCCAGGGCAAGGCCAATGTTTGGCATAATGATGTTTCTTCATTGAACCTTTTTTTGATTTATAAGTTAGAGTAAGTTTTGTTCTATTTTTATTGTCTGCATTTGAAGAGTTACTTCTAAAGAAACACGTAGACAGAGGCCACTGCACAGATCGGTGCGTGCGCAGTAGTCCACTCAGCACTATGCTGCCGGCCTCTCCAGCAGGAATAGGCCCCACCTATTTTTAGTGTGATTCATGCACTCTGCAATGCACAGAATGCAGGAGATTTATTCTTAAAAACCCACTGGAAAAACCAGCGGGATTTACTCCAGTTTGTATGCTAATTTGACTGAATTTTATTTGGGTGAATCTCCCCGCAGAGATGGAGCTAGAATGGTAAACAATGGTTTGGATTGCTCCATTATTACATAGTGTTCAACATTCAGTGGAGGAATCACCCTATGACACTTTCTGACCTTTTTAGCCAGTATTAAAGTAAAGTTGATTCATTCTAAGAAAATCAGCAGATTATCGCAAATGGAAGCTCTAAAATAACGAATGATGCTGCTGTCTGGTATAAATGACCTTGGAACACAGACATTTTACCGCACACATTTAATTCAAAGTCACAGTTTATTTTATAGGTTCTTACACAAACCAGGAGTTTGCAGTTATATAGACAGAAATATTTCTGAATACATTATACATTCAATAGGAATAAGTGTAGTAGGGTTGGTGCGATGACCATCAATATCTGCAACCAGTACAGAACTCTTTCCAATCTCCTGATAGCCTGCCTGCTGGAATACTAATGAGAAAATACTGGGGTACTTAAAATAATAGATAGCATTTAGCCTATCACCTACCCACTGACTCTAGAAAAAAACATATACATTGTGCCATTCCCTTACTCCTTGTTAACAGTACATTAATTATATTGTTAAACTCCAGCTATGAAGGGCATTGTTTAACGAAGTATTTTGCTGGAGTGAAAATAAAGGATAGCTGGGTCACTAAGAGCAAGAAGAAAAAAATCAGGTAGTGAAATAATGAAATCTTTCTCAGAGTTGTTACAGCACAGAAGGAGACCATTCAGCCCATTGTGTCTGTATTCTCGTAAGAAGTGACTCAATTGAAACACATAGGGTAAACGCGGAAAGAATGTTTACTCGTGTGAAAATCTACAACTTGGGGTTATAGAACACGACAGCACAAACAGGCTCTTCAGCCCACAAGTTGCGCTGATCATATCCTACTAGGCCGATCAATAGCCTTCAATTCCATTAAATCCCATGTACTCATCCAGAAGTCTCTTAAAAGACCTCAAGAAGTTTGCCTCCACCACCAGTGACGGCAGCCGGTTCCCCTCACCCAACACCCGCTGAATGAAAAACTTACCCCTGACATCTCCTCTGTACCTACTCCCCAGAACCTTAAACCTGTGTGCTCTCATAGCAACCATTTCAGCCTTGGGAAATAGCCTCTGAGAATCCACCCAATCTATACCTCTCAACATCTTATAAATCTCTATCAGGTCACCTCTCATCCTTCGTCTCTCGAGGTCCAGTACTTCCACAGAGCAGAGAAGCTACGACATCTTCTCCGGAGCCTTCAACATGTCATTGATGAAGATGAATATCTCGTCAAGGCCATCCTCAATTCTTGCCTTTAAACAACTGCACAACCTCAAAGAGACCACTGTCCGCAGCAAACTACCCAACTTTCAGGAGAACAGTGACCATGACACCACAAAACCCTGCCACAGCAATCTCTGCAAGACATACTGGATCATTGCCACTAGGTATACGGTATGTACTATTGCAAATCAGCCAACATTGTCTACCTGACAAACTGCAGGAAAGGATATCCCAAGGCATGGTACATTGGGGAGACTATGCAGACAGTACATCAATGGATGGATGAACACTGCTTGACAATCACCAGGCAAGAATGTTCTCCTCGTGTTGGGAAAACACTTCGGCATCACAGGCATTCGGCCTCTGATCTTCGGGTAAGTGTTCTCTAAGGCAGCCTTCACGACACACGACAGCGCAGAGTCGCTGAGCAGAGACTGATAGCCAAGTTCCGCACACAGGACGGCCTCAACCGGCATCCTGGGTTCATGTCACACCGTCTGTAACCCCCGTGACTTGCCTGGGCTTGTAAAATCTCACTAACTGTCCTGGCTGGAAATAACACACATCTCTTTAACCTGTGCTTAACACTCTCTCCACTCACATTGTCTGTACCTTTAAGACTTGATTATCTGTAAAAACTCGCATCCCAACCATTATTTTGTAAATTGAGTTTGCGTCTTTACATGCCTGTTTGTGAACAGAGCTTCCACTTACATAGTACACTACAGCACAAACAGGCCCTTCGGCCCGCAAGTTGTGCCAATCATATCTATACCTACCAGGCCACAGAACTATCTTTAATTCCCAATCCCTTTAAATCCCATGTACTCATCCAGAAGTCTCTTAAAAGACCCCAGCCAATTCGCCTCTACCACCACTGATGGCAACCAATTCCATTCACTCACCACCCTCTGAGTGAAAAACTTACCTCTAACATCTCCTCTGTACTTGCCCCCCAGCACCTTAAACCTGTGTCCTCTCATAGCGACCATTTCAGCCCTGGGAAATAACCTCCGAGAATCCACTCTATCTATTCCTGTCAACATGTTATAAATCTCTATCAGGTCACCTCTCAACCTTCGTCTCTCCAGGGAGAAGAGACCTAGCTCTCTCAACCTACCTTCATAAGTCATGCCCCCCAATCCAGGCAACATCCTTGTAAATCTCCTCTGCACCCTCTCAATAACTTCCATATCCTTCCTATAGTGAGGTGACCAGAACTGCACACAGTACTCCAAGTACTTCACTTACTTGATGTAAGAGCAGTGCTCCGAAAGCTTGTGGCTTGTGTTTCCAAATAAACCTG
Source organism: Sphyrna mokarran (assembly GCA_024679065.1). Lineage (NCBI taxonomy): Eukaryota > Metazoa > Chordata > Chondrichthyes > Carcharhiniformes > Carcharhinidae > Sphyrna > Sphyrna mokarran. The sequence goes on from JAGIQG010000005.1 coordinate 1,413,989, forward strand.
TTGGCCTTTAACCTGTTGTGAGACTTCTGGAGTCCTGTGTCAGCCAGACTAGATAAGAACAATAGATTTCTTTCCCTAAAGGACGTGAGTGAACCAGATGGGTTTTTCCGACAATTTCATGGTCATCAGCAGATTCTTAATTCCAGATTTTTGTCTGAATTCAAATTCCACTACTTGCTATGGTGGGATTCGAACCATGGTCCCAGAACATTAGCTGAGATTCTGGATTAATATTCTAGCCAGAATAGCACTAGGTCATAGCCTCCCCTATCTACAGAACTCCAGATCTTCTGGGTGCTAATTTCTAAATTATGCCAGTTTCAAAAACAAATAATTGTTTTTTTCAGAGCCACTTCTTGAACCAAATAAAGTAAACTAATTGAAACTATTGATCAGCCTCAGAAAAGACTGAACGTTTTATATTAAAAATGTCACCGATTTTATAAGAGTATAGTTAATTAGAGGAGTCATTCAACAAATGACATGGAAACTAAGGGCTGCTTCCCTCGTAGCAACCACACATTTTGAGAAACTGCAGGAAGTATTTAAACATATATATACAGAGGACTAAATGTGGGAAAGCAGCGGATTTTTAATTAGCTGTTAATAGAGAGCCATTTCAACGCCAGGTCTTTTCATTGTCCTTGTTTCGAAGACAGTGCAACTCCAGAAAATTAACTACTGAAGAGATTCCTATCGGATACTAATTAAGTGCTGTATCAAGTACAAATCTCATCAGTTCAGTAAAATACAGTATAAATGCATTACTGTGCTGTGGTTAGAAAGATGCTGATTCACGTCTACAACATACTCCCATCTTCTCAATTCCTGAATTAGCAAATGCACTTCCTCTATCCTATTTCATATCTATTTTATGTTCAGTAAGAAGTCTCACAACACCAGGTTAAAGTCCAACAGGTTTATCTGACAGCACAAGCTTTCAGAGTGTATCAGGCAAGCACCCTTTCAATATGTATACTCTCAAGAATGTCTGTCAGGGTCTCTCTGTAATCTCTTCAATAGCAATTCTGAGCTCTCAAGGGAATTCCAAATCGGAACATTCTGAGCAGTTCAAATCCCTTATACCCTTGGGCAATAGCATCAAGGAGACGATTGTATGGGCCCCACCAATGACAGCTGGTTGCACTCAGAACTGAACCTGAACACAGACATATAGCCAACTGCTGAGCTGAGATTTGCAGAATGATGGAAGTGATTAGCAGCCAGTGTTGTGGAACACTAGACTTAACAGAGAATTAGACACCTCCCTGTTAGTTAGAACATAGAACACTACAGCACTTACAGGCCCTTCGGCCCACAAGTTGTGTCAATTATATCGGTACCCACCAGGCCATAGACTATCCGTAACTCCCAATCCCATTAAATCCCACGTACTCATCCAGAAGTCTCTTAAAAGACCTCAACGAGTTCGCCTCCACCACCACTGACAGCAACCGTTTCCATTCACTCACCACCCTCTGAGTGAAAAACTTACCTCTAATATCTCCTCTGTACTTACCCCCCAGCACTTTAAACCTGTGTCCTCTTGTAGCGACCATTTCAGCCCTGGGAAACAGCATCCGAGAATCCATCCTATCTACCCCTCTCAACATCTTATAAACCTCTATCAGGTCGCCTCTCAACCTTCGTCTCTCCAGGGAGAAGAGACCTAGCTCTCTCAACCTATCTTCATAAGGCAATCCAGGCAACATCCTTGTAAATCTCCTCTGCACCCTCTCAACAGCTTCCACATCCTTTCTGTAGTGAGGCAACCAGAACTCTACACAATACTCCTAGTGGGGTCTGACAAGGGTCTTATAAATTACCTCCCGACTCCGAAACACAATTCCTCTATTAATGAAGGCCAGTACACCATATGCCTTCTTGACCACATCGTCCAATTGCAGGGCAGATTTAAGAGTCCTATGGACCCAGACCCCAAGATCCTTCTGCTCCTCAACACTGCCAAGACTCCTACCCTTGATATTATACTCCTTCATCCCATTGGTCCTGCCAAAATGGACCACCACACATTTATCCGTGTTGAAGTCCATCTGCCACTTCTCCGCCCAGTCTTGCATCCTATCTATGTCTCGCTGCAACTTCAGACATCCCTCCAGACTATCCACAACACCACCAACCTTCGTATCATCGGCGAACTTACTAACCCATCCCTCCACTTCCTCATCCAGGTCATTTATGAAAATGACAAACAGCAAGGGTCCCAGAACAGATCCCTGGGGCACTCCACTGGTGACTGACCTCCATGCAGAAAAAGACCCATCCACAACTACTCTCTGCCTTCTGCAGGCAAGCCAGTTCTGGATCCACAAGGCCAAAGCCCCTTGGATCCCATGCTCTCTCACCTTCTCAAGAAGTCTTGCATGGGGAACCTTATCAAACGCCTTGCTGAAATCCATGTAAACCACATCCACTGCTCTTCCTTCGTCAATGTGTTCAGTCACATTTTCGAAGAACTCAACTAGGCTCGTAAGGCACGATCTGCCCTTAACAAAGCTGTGTTGACTATTCCTGATCATATTGAATTTCTCTAAATGCTCATAAATCCTATCTCTCAGAATCCTCTCCATCAACTTATCGACCACTGAGGTCAGACTCACTGGTCGGTAATTGCCCGGGCTATCCCTGTTCCCCTTCTTGAAAATAGGCACCACATCCGCAATCCTCCAATCTTCCGGAACCTCTCCCGTCTCCATTGACGACGCAAAGATCATCGCCAGGGGCTCTGCGATCACTTCCCTCACCTCCCACAATAACCTGGGGTACATCCCATCCAGACCTGGCGACTTATCTACCTTGATGGAATTTAACAGTTCCAACACCTCCTCTTTCTTAATGTTCACATACTCAATCTTTTCAGTTTGCCGCATTCCTGTAGTACAACCCCCAGATCACTTTCCACTGTGAATACTGAGGCAAAGTACTTATTAAGCACCTCTGCCATTTCTTCTGGTTCCACACAGACTTTTCCCCCTTCACCTTTTATAGGTCCTATCCCTTCTCTTATCCTTTTACTCTTCACATATTTGTAGAATGCCTTGGGATTCTCCTTAATCCTACCCACCAAAGCGTTCTCATGGCCCCTTCTGGCCGTTCTAATTTCCTTTTCAAGCTCCCTTCTACAAGTCTTATACGCCTCTTGATTCTTAACATCCTATAGCTCCCTGAACCTATTGTACAACTTTCTTTTCTTCCTAACTAGATTCATCACAACCTTTGTGCACCATGGTTCTCTTGACCTACCAAAACCTTCTTGTTTCACCGGAACATTGTCGTGCAGAGCTCCAGACAAACATTCTTTGAAAATCCGCCACGTTCCTTCAGTACTTTTCCCCAAGAACACCTCCTTCCAGTTTACTCTTCCAATTTCCTGCCTAATAGAACATAGAACACTACAGCACAAACAGGCCCTTCGGCCCACAAGTTGTGCCGAACGCATCAAAAACCTACCCAGCCATAGACCTATCTATAACCCCCAATCCCATTGGATCCCATATACTCATCCAGAAGTCTTTTAAAAGACCCCAGCGAGTTCACCTTGACCACCACCGACGGCAGCCGATTCCATTCACTCACCACCCTCTGAGTGAAAAACTTTCCCCTAGCATCCCCTCTGTACTTGCTTCCCTGCACCTTAAATCTGTGCCCTCTCGTCGCGACCATTTCAGCTCTGGGAAATAGTCTCTGAGAGTCCACCCTATCTGTTCCTCTCAACATCTTGTAAACCTCTATCAGGTCGCCTCTCAACCTTCGTCTCTCCAGGGAGAACAGTCCCAGCTCCCTCAACCTGTCTTCATAAGGCATGCCTCCCAATCCAGGCAACATCCTTGTAAATCTCCTCTGCACCCTTTCAATAGCTTCCACGTTCTTCTTATAGTGAGGCGACCAGAACTGAGCACAGTACTCCAAGTGTGGTCTGACAAGGGTCCTATAGAGCTGCAGCATTACCTCCTGACTCCTGAACTCAATCCCTCGATGAATGAAGGCCAGGTGATTCCAGGTGATATAATGATTTTATATTTCCCCCTACTCCAGATAAACACCTTTCTATCCTGCCTGATCCTATCTCTTTCCAATGCTATCATGAAGGAGATAGAATTATGATCACCATTCCCGAGATGCTGTCCTACCGAGAGATCTGACACCTGTCCTGGTTCATTAGCCAACACCAGGTCAAGTACAGCCTCTCCTCTTGTAGGCTTATCCACGTGCTGTGTCAGGAAATCCTCCTGAACACACCTAACAAACTCCTCACCATCCGAACCCCTTACCCTGGGGACACTGCAGTCGATGCTTGGGAAATTAAAGTCTCCCATCACGATAATTCTGTTATTTCTACATCTCTCTAGGATCTGTTTCCCTATCTGCACCTCAACATCCCTGTCACTATTGGGGGGCCTATTAAAAACACCCAGCAAAGTTTTCGACCCCTTGCTGTTCCTAACTTCCACCCACAGAGACTCCATAGACAGTCCCTTCATAGCTGTGACACTGTCCATGATCAACAGTGCCACTCCCCCACCTCTTCTACCTCCCTCCCTGTTCTCCTTGAAGCATCTGAATCCTGGCACCTGAAGTACCCAGTCCTGTCCCTGAGACATCCAAGTCTCTGTAATGGCCACCACATCACATTTCCAAGCAGCAATCCAGGCCCTGAGCTCATCTACTTTATTCACTACACTCCTGGCATTAAAGTAGACACACACCTCAGTCCCTCAGTCTGGCCACTTCCCTTATCCATCACCTGTCTAACCTCCCTCTCATACTGTCTATAATCCTTCTCTACTTGGGAGCTAACCTCATCGCTCCCAGTCACGTCATCTTGATTCCCTCCCCCCAACCTTCCTAGTTTAAAGTCCCTTCAGAAGCCCTAGCCAAGCTTCCTAGTTGCAAGCTAAAAAGCTAGTTGCAGGCTGCACACATGAGGATGGTCTTAACAGGGATCTCGGCTTCATGTCACACTATCTGTAACCCCCATGACTTGCCTGGGTTAGCAAAAAACCTCACTTACTGTGTTGTCTGGAGACAATACACATCCCTCTAACCTCTGCTGTTAGCCACTTTAAGACATGAATGGCAGGTTAGATGTAAGGATTCGCATTCTATTCAGCAATCTGTAAACTGTCTGTGCTGATATGTGTGCTTTTGGAGAACATAGAACATAGAACATTACAGCACAGAACAGGGCCTTCGGCCTTCGATGTTGCGCCGACCAATATAAAAAGCAATGACCCTCCAAACTAAACCATTCCCTTCTCTTCCATATACTTATCAACTAACCTCTTAAACGCCACCAAACTTGGCGCATCTACAACTGCTGCAGGCAGGGCATTCCATCCCGAACCACCCTTTGGGTAAAGAACCTGCCTCTGATATCCGTCCTATAACTATCACCCCTTAATTTAAAGCTGTGTCCCCTCGTGCTAGCTTTTTCCATCCTAGGAAAAAGGCTATCACTGTCCACCCTATCTAAACCTCTAATCATCTTATATGTTTCGATTAGGTCCCTTCTTAGCCTCCTCCTTTCTAACGAAAACAACCTCAAATCCCTCAGCCTCTCCTCATAAGACCTGCCCTCCATACCAGGCAAAATCCTGGTAAACCTCCTCTGTACCCTCTCCAATGCCTCCACATCTTTCTTATAATGTGGGGACCAGAACTGCACACAATACTCCAAGTGCGGCCGCACTAGAGTTTTGTACAGTTGCAACATGACGTTGCGGCTCCGAAATTCAATCCCTCTACCAATAAAAGCCAAAACTCCACATACCAGAACACTTCATTTGCCTGACGAAGGCCACAAAGGCCAAAAACTCGCAGGGTGGTGAGAGTGTGGAATGCCCTGCCTGCAGTTGTGGACTCGCCTACTTTGGGGGCATTCAAATGTTCGGTGGATAGGCATATGGATGATATTGGAATAGTTTAAGTTAGAGGGTCCACTGGCCGGCACAACATCAAGGGCCGAAGGGCCTGTACTGCGCTGTAATGTTCTATGTTCTACGATTTACTATCAAATAAATTGGTTGGATTTAAAATTAGTGTTGCCAGACTTTACTGAGCATACAACAAAGTGTCAGAATGAAATACCTGTCACTGATGCTTTACATTGTGAGAAATGATAATGATAGAACATAGAACATTACAGCACAGAACAAGCCCTTTGGCCTTCAATGTTGCGCCGACCAATTAAGAAAAAGCAATGACCCTTTAACCTAAACCATTCCCTTTTCATCCATAAACTTATCTACTAACCTCTTAAATGCCACCAAACTTGGCGCATCTACAACTGCAGCAGGCAGGGCATTTCCATACCCTTACCACCCTCTGGGTAAAGAACCTACCTCTGACATCCGTCCTATAACTACCACCCCTTAATTTAAAGCTATGTCCCCTCGTGCTAGCTTTCTCCATCCTAGGAAAAAGGCTATCACTGTCCACCCTATCTAAACCCCTAATCATCTTATATGTTTCAATAAGATCCCCTCTTAGCCGCCTCCTTTCTAACGAAAACAACCTCAAATCCTTCAACCTCTCTTCATAGGACCTGCCCTCCATACCAGGCACCATCCTGGTAAACCTCCTCTGTACCCTCTCCAATGCCTCCACATCTTTCTTATAATGTGGGGACCAGAACTGCACACAATACTCCAAGTGCGGCCGCACTAGAGTTTTGTACAGTTGCAACATGACGTTGCGGCTCCGAAATTCAATCCCCCTTCCAATAAAAGCTAAGACTCCGTATGCCTTCTTAACAACCTTATCGACTTGACTGTCAACTTTCAGGGATCTATGCACATATACACCAAGATCCCTCTGTTCATCAACACTATTAAGAGTCCTACCATTAGCCCTATACTCTACACATTTGTTATTCCTGCCAAAGTGAATTACCTCACAATTTTCCACATTAAACTCCATTTGCCGCCTCTTGGCCCTGCTCTGCAACTTGTCCAAGTTTCTCTGCAAACTAGAACACCCCTCTTCACTATCTACCACTCCTCCGACTTTGGTGTCATCTGCAAATTTACTAATCCATCCTTCAATACCCTCATCCAGATCATTTATAAAAATTACAAACAGCAGTTACAACAAATGATGGAGTAGTATGGTTTGTATTCTCTCATTTTTAAATCTAATATATTAAACATTCATGGAAAGGTTGACAGGGTAGACACTAGAGTTGTCTTCTCCTGCCTGGAGAGTCTGGATGTGGAGATGTCAGTGTTGGACTGGGGTAAAAGTCCGGAATCAGGGAATGCAGCCTCAGTATACAGCATGGTCATTTAAGGCTGAGGAGAAGAGAAGCTTCTTCAGTTAAAGGTCTTGAATATATCCCAGGGCACTATGCATGCTCAGTTAATGCGTACAATCAAGACAGCTATTGACAGACTTTTAACCACTAAGAAAATTAAGGAGACATGGAGATAAGATGCAAAGGTAAGTTGATGCAGAAGGAAACCTTTCTGATAATGGCAACAAAAACAGAAAATGCTGGAAAATCTCAGCAAGTCTGCCAGCATTAATGGGGAGAGAATACAGCCAACATTTTCAATCTGGATGACTCTTCGTCAGAGCTGACAACGGTTCGATCGATTGTTTGCTGAGCTAGATGATCTACTCCTGCTCCTTAGAGCCTTAATAATATTTAGTAAGAAAGGAGTAGCAGATAAATGGGAACACCACCATCTGCATGTTCCCCTTCAAGCCACTTACCATCCTGACTTGGAAATATATCACCATTCCTTCGCAGTCGCTGGGTCAAAATCTTGCAATTCCCTCCCTAATGGCATTGTGGGTCAACCCACAGCATATGGACTGCAGCGATTCAAGGAGGCAGCTCACCACCACCTTCTCAAAGGCAACTAGGGATAGGCAATAAATGTTGGCCAGCTGGCGATGCCCATGTCCCAAGAACGAATAAAAAGTTTAAAACCTCCCCAGCGCTAGCAAGAACTCAGCCCTAGCTCTGTTCAAGTGCAATCCATCTGGCTTGTACTGGTCCCACTTTCCCCAAGACTTACAGCACGACATAGATAGGCTGATAGCTTGGGCAGATAGATGGCAGATGGAATTCAATCCTGATAAATGCGAGGTAATGCATTTCGGGAGAAAGAACGTAGGGAGGAGGTATATGATTAAAGGGTAGACCTATTAAGAGTATAGAAACGCAGAGGGACCTGGGGGTGCAGGTGCACAAGTCTCTTAAGCTGGCAGAGCAGGTGGAGAAGGTTGTGAAGAAAGCATATGGTATGCTAGCCTTTATAGGAAGGGGTATGGAGTACAAGAGCTGGCCTTTAATGTTGCAGTTGTATAAAATGTTGGTTAGACCTCATTTGGAATACTGCGTCCAGTTCTGGTCGCCTTACTACCGGAAGGACGAGGAGACTCTGGAGAGAGTGCAGAGGAGGTTTACCAGGATGCTGCCTGGTATGGAAGGTCTGAGTTATGAAGAGGGGTTAGGCAAATTGGGGCTGTTTTCCTTAGAAAGACGTAGACTTACAGGAGATCTAATAGAGATACACAAGATTATGAGGGGTATAGATAGAGTAAACAGGGTTAAGCTTTTTCCTAGGGTGGACTCAAACAGCATGAGGGGTCACGGGCTTAGGGTGAGGAGGGCAAGGTATAATTTGGATGCTAAAGGGAGTTTTTTCACACAGAGGGTGGTGGGGGTACGGAATGAACTGCCAAGTAAAACGGTGGAGGCAGGTACTCTGGAGTTATTTAAGAGATATTGAGATGGGCACATGAACAGAATGGGAACGGAGGGATATAGAAAACTGATTTAAAATAGACATCACGAGTTCCCTGGGAAGTATGTAAATTGTCGATGATATTGATGTATTGATGTGAGAGGGCTGCTCTTGGATTTTTCGAAAGTATCCTGGTGCTTCACGTCGTTAGTGTACGCTTGACCTGGACCATTTGATGTGCAACACGACAGCTCAGTGACTATCGCTGTGCTGTGGAGATACATGGATTTGGGCTTGTGTCTGTGAGAGTTGGCACATTCTCCCCGTGCTTGCGTGTGTTTTCTCCTTGTGCTCTGGTTTCCTCTCACATCCCAAAGATGTGCTCTTAGGCTGACTGGCAGAACAAATTTTCCCTAAATTGTTTCAAATTTGGTTCAAGTGCATAGATCTATAAACATAGATAGGGATCATGGGTAGAAGTGGGAACATTGAGGTGGTGGCGCAGGCTTGTTGGCCCGAAGGGCCTGTTTCCTGTGCTGTTTTGTTCTTTGTTCTTACTATGTTGTTAGTACCAGTATGTACAATGATCTCTGACTGTCCTCCATAACTCTTTTGAAGATGGCACACGTTGACGACACCACAAAAGGCAAATGAGTATACCTGTAGAGTTCCTTGTTTGTTGATCGTAAACATATTTCCGGAAGACTCATGCAATTCAAGCTGAGAATAGATATGGCTCAAATCCAACTTGCAGACGTCTTGCCGCCAATTAACTGAGGATACAAATTTTCGATTTGGGATTTGGAGTACCTATCAAGCTTGGAAACTTAATTGACTGTTAGTTTATAATCCTCACAACAACGAACTTATGCGTCAGGCTTGAGCACATTTGCAGCCCATTCTGAAAATTGCATAGGCCTTATTATATCCAAGCTTTCAAGGCCTCCCAGTTCAATTTTCACCTTCTTCAGCATGGAGTAAGGGACTGGTCTGGCTCTGAAATACCCAAGTATAGTATCAGGCTCAAAATAGATCTGGACCTTGGCTCCTTTCATTTTTCACAGGCCCTCTTATGAAACTCCAGAGTATCTACAAATAACTTCTTGCCGTCCCCCCACATTGAGCCTGAACATCTCCAACCATCATCTGAAGTCAATCTCTCCCAATTGGAATTGAACCTGGGTCCCTAGCACTGTGAGGCAGCAGCAATGCAGTAGCAGTGCTAACCACTATGCAACCGTCCCGCCCCAAAGAGCAATCAGAGCACAATGTTTTGTGGTTTGGGGAGAAAATGGGAGAGAAGATATTCTGTGGTAATGCGGTAACGTCAAGGGGAAGGTTGCTTCTTTATTGAATATTAAAATTCCACTCTCCTCGAGGAAAAAGCAGCATGTTCCATTTGGAAACATCACTATGCCTATTCAAAATGTCAACTCTAGACACTCAAAACTGGAGGATAGCGAATGTGGTCCCATTTTTCAAGAAGGGGAATAGAGACTTTCCGGGGAATTATAGGCCGGTGAGTCTTACTTCTGTTGTGGGCAAAGTATTGGAGAGAATTATTAGGGATAGGATTTATAGTTATTTAGAGAGAAATGAATTGATTGGGGATAGTCAGCATGGTTTTGTGAAGGGTAGGTCGTGCCTTACTAACCTCATTGAGTTTTTTGAAAAAGTGACCAAAGAGGTGGATGGGGGTAAGGCAGTTGATGTGGTATATATGGGACTTTAGTAAGGCATTTGATAAGATGGCCCATGGAAGGCTTCTGCAGAAAATGCAGATGTATGGGATTGAGGGTGATTTAGCTAATTGGATTAGGAATTGGCTAGCAGATAGAAGACAGAGGGTCATGGTTGATGGAAGATATACATCGTGGAGTTCGGTTACAAGTGGAGTACCTCAGGGATCTGTTTTGGGGCCCCTGCTGTTTGTAATTTTTATAAATGATCTGGATGAGGGTATTGAAGGATGGAATAGTAAATTTGCGGATGACACCAAGTCGGAGGAGTGGTAGATAGTGAAGAGGGGTGTTCTAGTTTGCAGAGAGACTTGGACAAGTTGCAGAGTTGGGCCGAGAGGTGGCAAATGGAGTTTAATGTGGAAGAGTGTGAGGTAATTCACTTTGGCAGGAATAACAAATGTGTAGAGTATAGGGCTAATGGTAGGACTCTTAATAGTGTTGATGATCAGAGGGATCTTGGTGTATATGTTAATAGATCCCTGAAAGTTGGCAATCAAGTCGATAAGGTTGTTAAGAAGGCATATGGAGTCTTAGCTTTTATTGGTAGGTGGATTGAATTTCGGAGCCGCAACGTCATGTTGCAACTGTACAAAACTCTAGTGCGGCCGCACTTGGAGTATTGTGTGCAGTTCTGGTCCCCGCATTATAAGAAGGATGTGGAGGCATGGGAGAGGGTACAGAGGAGGTTTACCAGGATGTTGCCTGGTATGGAGGGCAGGTTCTATGAAGAGAGGTTGAAGGATTTGAGGTTGTTTTCGTTAGAAAGGAGGCGGCTAAGAGGGGATCTTATTGAAGCATATAAGATGATTAGGGGTTTAGATAGGGTGGACAGTGATAGCCTTTTTCCTAGGATGGAGAAAGCTAGCACGAAGGGACATAGCTTTAAATTAAGGGGTGGTGGTTATAGGACGGATGTCAGAGGTAGGTTCTTTACCCAGAGTGTGGTAAGGGTATGGAATGCCCTGCCTGCATCAGTTGTAGATGCACCAAGTTTGGCGGTGTTTAAGAGGTTAGTAGATAAGTTTATGGATGAAAAGGGAATGGTTTAGGTTAGAGGGTCATTGCTTTGTCCTAATTGGTCGGCGCAACATCGAAGGCCGAAGGGTCTGTTCTGCGCTGTAATGTTCTATGTTCTTAAAACAGACAGCTCTTCAACTCAGCAAATTAATTATGCACACTATATCACATAACATGTCAAACAGATCAGTAAATTAGGAATGCTTTAAAAGGCAGACATATTTAAATGATATAAAATTATAGAATGTGTCACAGGAAGTTTTAATTCTTGTTTTGGATGTGAGCATTCTTGCACAGTCACTTAGCAGCTAGAGCTTCTTATGGAATTGTAAATTATTCAGTTTGGAATGAGAATCAGCATTTAGATCATCATAGAACAAAGCACGCTCAGACTAGCAAATACCAAGACGGAAACAAAGCAGAGGTGTCTGTGTAATCCCCTCAAAAAACACCTACTTTTACAAGTAGCACAACCTCTCAGGGTGAGTACCAAACTCAAACAACTTAGGATAAAGCTGTCTCAGAATAGAAATGAAATTGCAACACAAGGATAATCCATCATCACCACACCAACATCGGAGAACACAGCAGATCACTTAAAGCATTCAGTAATACATGTAAATACTGCGTACAGGAATCAAGTAACTCATGAAACCATGTAAGTGCAAACAATTGCAGGATGTAATTTCAGACAGCACACGTGCTACTATATGGGAGAACTCAAATTTCAGCTGGCTACAGAAAGGTTACTTCACACTACCACACACAGCTCCACACCTCAGTTTGAGAACAGCTCTGAGTACCGTTGTCCACATGTTACAGTTTCAGAGATTCTGAAGCAGCCAGGCAGTCAATACTCTTTGTGCACATTAGTCAGGTTGATATTTCAGCCTCAATAAACATTCACTGGCTAATGTTTCAGCCTCAGTAAGCATTTGCTGCTGAAGATTATATATACACAACACAATGATTAATCTCACCTCAAACTGTACTTACTTTCTGAAAACAAAGCAATCAAAATATCTAGACATGTTCAAATCCTGGAACTAATCTGGAGAAATAAGCAGTTGAAATCAGGTTATAGGAATACATTTCAGATGGTTATATTAGATTTCCACTGGGGACAGAACATTTATTCATTGGATTTACTACCACCTGCTTGTAGCATCCAACCTGTCTCAGGCCAGACATGAATGCTGACTATATGCTTTGCTGCAACATAACAATACACATTGCTTCGATCTGCCAGGCACATTCATTCAATCACTCAAGCTTCTTAATATGATGTCCATTAAGCACCCAGTAGCTTGCAAGAAGACTAAACAGTGCAGCATTAACACAGAAGCATATCTGAATTCATTTCTATTCATGTTTATCCAGACCACACCATTGTGTGGCCATGGGAACAGCCAGACATCTTGTTCCTTGGCTTCTCTCTTCCAGCTACCTGAATTTGTCCTAGCTTCAGAGTTATCTTGCATTAGTGTAAAGCACACGTATCCAAATAATGCCCATGAACTTCATGTTGAGGAAGATTTCTCTCTCTCTTTCTGAGCTGACACCTGTGCCCTTCCTTCAACAGCTTTCTCTGGCTCGAAGTGTGACCAAGCAGACATCCATCTGCTAGTTTGACCCCTACAGTAACCACATTCCAATGTCCCGGGTACAGCTCATTCTATATTTGGGACAGGCTGAAAGTATTGTTCCTTGTGGCCAAGTATTACTGAGAAGGACAAACGCAAATTGCTGAATAGGCATGTGAATATTAGGAATCTTGGTCTTCTCACTAAACTGCAGTAATGCCTGGAGCATGAGATGCTTCCCTCAGAGTTGGCAAGAATTTCAATGTCGTGGAGATGTTGGCTTTTGACTGTGATAAACACAGTAAAAAGTCTCACAACGCCAGATTAAAGTCCAACAGTTTATTTAGGAGCAAAAGCCACTAGCTCTCAGAGCGCTGCCCCTTTGTCAGGTGAGTGGGAGTTCTGTTCTCAAACAGGGAATATAAAGACACAAATTCAATTTACAAAGTAATGATCAGAATGCGAGTTTTTAACAGATAATCAAGTCTTAAAGGTGCAGACAACAGGAGTGGAGATAGCATTAAGTATAGGTTAAAGAGATTGTATTGTTTCCAGACAGGACAGTTAGTGGGATTTTGCAAGCCCAGGCACGTCATGGGAGTTACAGATAGCGCGTCATGAACCCAAGATCCTGTTGAGGTCGTTCTCGTATGTGCGGAACTTGGCTATCAGTCTCTGTTCAGCGACTCTGCGCTGTTGTGTGTCGTGAAGGCCTCCTTGGAGAACACTTACCCAAAGATCAAAGACTGAATGCCCATGACTGCTGAAGTGTTTGTCAATAGGAAGAATGGATAGAGTGGATAAGGAGCAGCTGTTCCCCTTAGTTGAAGGGTCAGTCATGATGGGCCATAGAACACTCTTGCCTAGTGATTGCCGAGCAATGTTCATTCATCTGTTGTTGTAGTGTCTGCATGGTCTCCTCACTGTACCATGCCTCGGGATATCCTCTCCTGCAGCGTATTAAGTGGATAACATTGGCCGAGTTGTAAGAATATATACCATGTACCTGGTGGATGATGTTTTCATGACAGATGATGGCATCGGTGTCAATGATCCGGAATGTCTTGCACAGATTGCTATGGCAGCGTAGTGTGGTATCGTGATCACTGTTCTCCTGATAGTTTGCTGCACACAATGGTCTGTTTGAGGTTGTGCAGTTGTTTGAAGGCAAGAAATGAATGTGGAGGTGGCCTTGACAAGATATTTGTCTTTATCAATGACATGTTGAAGGCTCCAGAGAAGATGTCGTAGCTTCTCCGCTCCAGGGAAGTACTGGACAATGAAGGATACTCTGTCTGCCGTGTCGCATGTTTGTCTTCTGAGGAGGTTGGTGTGGTTTTTCGCTGTAGCGCCATATCCTGTTCTTATGAGGGCATCTTTCAGTGTCTAGAGTTGTCTATTGTGATCCTCCTCATCTGAGCAGATCCTGTGCACACGGAGAGCTTGTCTGTAGGGAATGGCTTTTTTAACATGTTTAGAGTGGAAGGTGGAGAAGTGGAGCATTGTGAGATGTGGTTCACCAACTGGGAGGGACACCAAAAGAGGGATTAGAATGGGAAATGAAAACATTACATTCAAGAATTAGGGTCACTCTTTCAAGGTTAAAACACACATTGTTGAGCACAGGGAGTGTGTACCTGCTACCAGAAAATCATACAGCACAAAAGAGGCCCTTCAGCCATTTAGTCTGTACTGACACATTGGAAACACATGTGCCAAAGTACTCATCCAGATACTTTAAAGGATGTGAGGCAACATACCTCTCAGGCAGTGCATTCCAGACCATCACCACCCTCTGGATAAAAACGTTTTTCCTCAAATCCCCACAAACACTCCTGCCCCTCACCTTGAACCTATGGCCCATCATGACCGACCCTTCAACTAAGGGGAACGGCTGCTGCTTATCCACTCTATCCATTCTTTCGTAATCTTGCACACATCGATCAGATCGCTCCTCTGCTCCAACGAAAACAACCCAAGCTTACGCAACCCCAAGGTTAAATTCCATCTGCCAGTTATCTGCCCATTTGATCATTCTGTCTATCTCTTCTTGCAGTCTGAGACACTCGCCTCACTACGAATCACTCGGCCAATCTTTGTGTCATCCACAAAGTTAGTAATCCCAATCTCCATATAGCCACCAATGTGATTTATATAAATGAATAACAGGGGGCCCAGATCCCTCTGGTATACTACTGGACACTTAATTTCAGTTACTAAACAGCCTTCTGTCATCACCCTCTGTCTCCTACAACTGAGTAAGAGGTCTGACAACACCAGTTTTAAATCCAACCGATTTATTTGATAGTGGAAGAGCAGAGGGATCTTGGGGTCCGGGTCCATAAGACTCTCAAATCGGCCTCCCAGGTGGAGGATGTGGTTAAGAAAGCTTACGGTGTACTGGCCTTCATTCATGGAGGGATTGAGTTCAGGAGTCAGGAGGTAATGCTGCAGCTTTATAGGACCCTTGTCAGACCACACTTGGAGTACTGTGCGCAGTTCTGGTCGCCTCACTATAGGAAGGACGTGGAAGCTATTGAAAGGGTGCAGAGGAGATTTACAAGGATGTTGCCTGGATTGGGAGGCATGCCTTATGAAGACAGGTTGAGGGAGCTGGGACTGTTCTCCCTGGAGAGACGAAGGTTGAGAGGCGACCTGACAGAGGCTTACAAGATGTTGAGAGGATTAGATAGGGTGGACTCTCAGAGACTATTTCCCAGGGCTGAAATGGTCACGACGAGAGGGCACAGATTTAAGGTGCAAGGAAGCAAGTACAGAGGGGATGCTAGGGGAAAGTTTTTCACTCAGAGGGTGGTGAGTGAATGGAATCGGCTGCCGTCGGTGGTGGTCGAGGCGAACTCGCTGGGGTCTTTTAAAAGACTTCTGGATGAGTATATGGGATCCAATGGGATTGGGGGTTATAGATAGGTCTATGGCTGGGTAGGTTTTGATGTGTTCGGCACAACTTGTGGGCCGAAGGGCCTGTTCGTGTAGTGTTCTATGTTCTATGTTAAACTCGCAGGCTTTCGGCTATTATAGCCTTCTTCAGACGAATGAGGTGTTCTGGTCAGCAACAGCCGAAAAGTTGTGAGTTTACTATCAAATAAATCGATTGGATTTAAAACTGATGTTGTCAGACCTCTTACTGTGTTTACCCCAGTCCAACGCCGGCATCTCTACATCATTCCTACAACTGAGCCCATTATGAATCCACTTTATCATATTATCCTGTATCCCATGTGCGTTTACCTCCTTTACAAGTCTCCCATATGGGACTTGGGGCAGCACAGTGGTTAGCACTGCTACGTCACAGCGCCATGGACCTGGATTCAATTCCAGCTTGGATCACTATCGGAGTCTGCACATTCTCCCCGTGTCTTGTGGGTTTCCTCCGGGTGCTGAGGTTCCCCCCCACAGTATGAAAGACATGCTGGTTAGGTGCATTGGCCATGCTAGGGGATTTTTAAAGCAACTTCACTGCAGTTTAATGTAAGCCTATTTGTGATACTACTTAGTATCAGAGGAATCTAAAATGGCAAAATTCCTCACCTTACGAGGGCAGGAATTCACTAAAAAACACTTTTTCATGTGAAACTAGGAAAGAAATGATCAAAATTACTATTGCAAAGTTGTCTTCTGTAATGATAAGGCAAATGTGGACCTGGGAGGCCATAAGTAACAATCCAGTTTGTTTAAACCCACAGAGTTGACAAATAACTGCTGACTAATCGAAATATCAGATAATACATGTAATCTTCGCTCATAGTATAATTTGATCTGTATTTCATTATATTTAATAAGTTGCTATTTGAATGTAAACCTCAACGTAAATATTTAAAATGGATGAGGTATTCTCCTAACGCGTTTAATAATTTAGTAATATAAACAATGTGCTGGAAGCACTCAGCAGATCTGGCAGCATCGATGGACAGAGAAACAGAATGAATATTTTGAGTCGAATGTGATGCCTTCAGTAATAGAGGGTAGAAATGTGCTGTGAGGTGTAGTATCGACATGCTGTACTTAGTTGAAGTCATTAAGTTACATCTTAGCTTCACTTTGAAACAATTTTTAAAAGCAACATCGTGGCCTTTTGATTAAGATGCAAATGCGATCAAGCTTTGGAGGCGGAGCTATGCCTACTCCAATCAGCTTGGATCATGTAGATCAAGCCCAAGACAGGAGTCTTGTCAGCTTGCATCAGGAATTGGACTTGTTGAGACTCTGAATTGGACTTGATTTAATTGAATTGGAATAAAAAAAAGGGGGAAGGAAAGATAAGGTGAGGAATGGAAGAGAGAGCAGGAGAAGTTAAACCAAGATGCCATGGAACAAAGACAAAGGAAGTGGCGATATTTGTCATTAAGAAACTATTTGTCAACAGTGAATGTAGATGCAGAATAACGAACCACTCTGTATAAAAAGAAAAACATGAAAAACAAGGTTCATACTGACATTTGGCAAATGGGGGAGAGAGACAGACCATGGTCTGAAACTGTTAACTCAATGTTAAGCCTAATCAGAAGATGAGGTACTGTTCTTCCAGATGTGTTGGGCTTCAGTGCAGCACACCAGGGATAACAGTGTGAACAAGAGAGCAAGGTGGTGGACTAAAATAGCAAGCAAGCAGAAGCTCAGGGTCACACTTGCACATGAAGTGGAAGGTCACAGTTAACAAAATTGAAAGAAGTAAATTGCAGCTTCACCTGGAACGAGTATTTGAGCCTTTGAATGCTGAACTGAGAGAAGATATAAGGGAAGGTCTTACACTTCCTATGATCACATCAGAAGTTGCTGTAGGAATGACAGGCTAGGCTTGTATCCATTTTAGTTTAGAACAGTAAGAGGCAATTTGATTGAACGCATATGATCCTGACTGATCTTGACAGGATGAACGTGGAGAGGATGTTTCCTCTCAAAGAGCAAAGAAAATTACAGTACAGAAACAGGTTCTTCAGCCCTCCAAGCTTGCACTGACCATGCCGACTGACTTAACTAAAACGCCCTATCCTTCTGGAATCGTATCCCTCCATTCCCATCTATTCATGGATTTGTCCAGACGCCCCCTAAAAGTCACTACTTTATCCACTTCCACTACCTTCCCCAGCAATGAGTCCCAGGCACCCACTAGAGGGTAGTATAAAATCTGCCTCATACATCTCTTAAACCTCATCCCCCCCCCCATACCTCAAACCTGTGCTCCCTAGTAATTGACTCTTCCATCCTGAGAAAAAGCTTCTGACAATCCACTCTATCCATGCCTCTCATAATCTTGTAGACTTCTATCAGGATGCCCCCCAACCTCCATCGTTCCAGTGAGAACAAACCAAGTTTAACATAGAACATAGAACAATACAGCACAGAACAGGCCCTTCGGCCTTCGATGTTGTGCCGACCAAAATAAAAAGCAATGCCCCTCCTAACTAAACCATTCCCTTCTCATCCATATACTTATCAACTAACCTCTTAAACGCCACCAAACTTGGCGCATCTACAACAGCTGCAGGCAGGGCATTCCACTCCCTAATCACTCTTTGAGTAAAGAACCTACCTCTGATATCCGTCCTATAACTCATACCCCTTAATTTAAAGCTGTGTCCCCTCGTGCTAGCTTTCTCCATCCTAGGAAAAAGGCTATCACTGTCCACCCTATCTAAACCTCTAATCATCTTATATGCTTCAATAAGATCCCCTCTTAGCCGCCTCCTTTCTAACGAAAACAACCTCAAATCCTTCAACCTCTCTTCATAGGACCTGCCCTCCATACCAGGCAACATCCTAGTAAACCTCCTCTGTACCCTCTCCAATGCCTCCACATCTTTCTTATAATGTGGCGACCAGAACTGCACACAATACTCCAAGTGCGGCCGCACTAGAGTTTTGTACAGCTGCAACATGATGCTGCGGCTCCTAAATTCAATCCCCCTACCAATAAAAGCTAAGACTCCATAAGCCTTCTTAACAACTTTATCCACTTGACTGCCTACTTTCAGGGATCTATTGACACATACACCAAGATCCTTCTGTTCCTCAACACTATTAAGAGCCCTACCATTAGCCCTATACTCTACACATTTATTGTTCCTGCCAAAGTGCATTACCTCACACTTTTCCACATTAAACTCCATTTGCCACCTCTCGGCCCAGCTCTGCAACTTGTCCAAGTCACTCTGTAAACTAAAACACCCCTCTTCACTATCTACCACACCACCAACTTTAGTATCATCTGCAAATTTACTGATCCATCCCTCAATACCCTCATCCAGATCATTTATAAAAATTACAAACAGCAGGGGCCCCAAAACAGACCCCTGAGGCACACCACTCGTCACCGAACTCCACGATGAATATCTCCCATCAACCACCACCCTCTGTCTTCTATCTGCCAGCCAATTCTAATCCAATTAGCTAAATCACCCTCTATTCCACACATCTGCATTTTCTGTAGAAGTCTTCCATGGGCCACCTTATCAAAAGCCTTACTAAAGTCCATTACTAAGTTTCTCTAAGCCTTACTAAGCCTTACTAAGTTTCTCCAACCTCTCCTCATAGCTAATGTTCTCCATACCAGGCAACATCCTGGTAAATCTTTTCTGTACCCTCTCCAAAGCCTCCTTCTGGTAGTGTGGCAACCAGAATTGAAAACTACATTCCAAGTGTGGCCTAATTAAGGTTCTATAAAGCTGCAACATGACCTGCCAATTTTTCAACTCAGTGCCCTGGCTGATGAAGGCAAGATGCCTTTTTTGACTACCTTCTCCACCTGCATTCCTGCTTTCAGTGACCTGTGTATCTGTACACCCAGATCCCTTTGCCTTGTCGTCTCTCGTTCGACAATTTAAAACGAGGGGTGACTGTTTAAAAATAAGGGATTGCTCATTTAAAACAGTGATTAGGAGTATTTTTTCCTTCCAAGGCTCGTGAGTCTTTTCCCTTTTCCTTCAGCTAGACAGATTCTTGATAAATAAGGAGGTGAAAGATAATCGGGTGTAAGCAGGACTATAAAACCTTGGTTGGGCTGCATTTGGAGTATTGCATGCAGTTCTGATTGCCACACTACCAGAAGGATGGAGAAGCTTGTCCAAGGTGGCCTTCAAACCTTAGAGTTGCTGAGCAGAAACTGATAGCCAAGTTCTGCACACACGAGGATGGCCTCAACCGGGATCTTGGGTTCATGTCATGCTATCTGTAACCTTCATGACTTGCCTGGGTTTGCAATATCTCTGTGTTTGGAGACAATACACATCTCTTTAATCTATGCTTAATGCTACCTCCATTCACACTATCTGCACTTTTAGGAATTGATTAGCTGTAAAGACTTGCATTCTAATCAGTATTCTGTAAACTGTGCGTGTCTTTATATGTTCTGTTTGTGACCAGAACTCTCCACTCACCTGACAAAGGGGCAGACCCCAAAAAGTTAGTGGGTTTACTATCAAATAAACTTGTTGGACTTTAACCTGATATTGTCAGTGGCATTAGCAAGGTAAATGTATGGGGTAATGGGGGTAGGACTGGGTGGGATTATTTTCGATGCAGACTCGATAGGCCGATTGGCCTCCTTCTATATTATAAGGATTCCGTGATTTGTAGCACTTGGATTTCTAAATTCCATAATATTTTGCTTCCATTTTAATAATTCTGCTTTCTATTTAAAGAAGTGAGAGGATGAGGGGGCACATCAGTACTTTCAAATGAAGCTGGGTGACATTTAAATGTATTTGGTGACTGTTATACAAGTGCAATGGGGCTCTGATGAATGAAAGTAGAATTTGTTTCTCCCTCTGAAATCTAAATGTACTAACATGATCTATAGCACACTGTCAAAGCTGAAGAAACAAAGAGGAGATAAGATAGATCAGATAGTAAAGCTAAAACCTAGAACATCCTAAAACGTCACATTCATGATCCCATTAGTAACACACACACACAAACACACACCTGAATGAATAAACTCCGCTCAGAATGATATGGAAAGGAAAGAGGCCAGTCAATCTATCAAGCCATGCTAGAATTTAAACAAGAAAGTTAGACTAAAACAGTAAAAGCAGTACTGTACGATCAGGGATTGGTTGAGACTGTTAAACTGAGGTTCTGACTGTGTTCGATGTTTAAATTCTATGATGTTTGGAAAGGAGCTTGAAGCATTCCAAATGTTCACATTGCTGTATGGCAGAGAATCAACTGGAGTTGTAAGATCATCATTGAAAAAACAAAGAATGAAATGAGAAGACCATTGTAACTACATCATTCCATTTGTTGCTATTATTTTTATTCTATTCCTTTAATTGCAGGGATGGAGGACAGGGGAAATACCTGACTCTTTCAGTGACATCGCCAGAAGGGAGAAACAAGAAAAAATTGTAAAATAAAGATTTAACTTGAAATAAAATCAAACACCAAGCCTTCAGCAGTGACTGGATTTAACAGAAAGCCAATCATTCAGTTATCTATGCAAGTTATTTCATATGAGGGTTCCTTTACAATCACATTTTACAATCCAATCGCACAGTGTTTCTGGGCCAGGACCACAGTCAGACAATCTGTTCTGGGCCAGCTGGCTCGGAAATGCTGTAAGCAACAATGGCTGACTCCCTTCCCTCCTCTCTGCTCGGAAGAGCACAGCTTCTTTCTCAGACAGCCTAGATAGTAATGTTCTTTTGTTAAGCACTCCACTGCAGGTCACAGCATGTCTTGCATATTATTTCATTAAACATATCGTCATGACTCCAGTCAAGTTTACTTTAAAACAGCTGATGCCCAGCTGGTAAGCAAAAATTTTGTTGATATTAAGATTCTTAATGTAGTTATTATTGAAGTGCCAAACACAACAGGGTCCTTAAACATGTATTAAAATGCTTCAATATGTTACATCTGGTTAAGGTCATTAAATGCTACAATTCCCTGTTTGACGTACACAGCAGTCAGACTGAATTTAGTTTGTTCTACTATATCTTATCTCATTCATTGGTCAATAAGTTTGCATGTCTCCAAGTCAAATCGATGTATGTCTTCTCCTATATATCTTCTTTTAAACACATTATTGGTGTCTGTGGATAGTAACTTTCTGTGTCCGGTGTGGGAGGACTAGAGGAATTAAAATCAGAACCTGAGAAGAGACCTTATTGAAACATATAAGATGATTAGAGGTTTAGATAGGGTGGACAGTGATAGCCTTTTTCCTAGGATGGAGAAAGCTAGCACGAGGGGACATAGCTTTAAATTAAGGGGTGGTGGTTTTAGGACAGATGTCAGAGGTAGGTTCTTTACCCAGAGGGTGTAAGGGTATGGAATGCCCTGCCTGCAGCAGTTGTAGATGCGCCAAGTTTGGTGGCGTTTAAGAGGTTAGTAGATAAGTTTATGGACGAAAAGGGAATGGTTTAGGTTAGAGGGTCACTGCTTGTTCCTAATTGGTCGGCGCAACATCGAAGGCCGAAGGGCCTGTTCTGCACTGTAATGTTCTATGTTCTATGTCATTGAGCCCACATGTTCCATCACTGTTGCACACAAATTGCAAAACTGCATGCTGCTGTGCCACATTTATATGATCAAAACCTGAAGCTAGCATTATCCAGCAACGCAGAACTGAGAAGGGGATCTGGTATCCTAGAGACAATATTACAATGTTAATAATCTAGAGACACGAGTTCAAATCCTACAGCAGCTGAGGAATTTAAATAATTCAATAATTCCATCTAGTTTACCAGAGATGAAGGAAATCTGCTGTTCTCACTCAGTCTGGCCCAGAAGTGCTTCCTAACCCATACAAGGTGGTTAATGCCCAATTTCCCTCTGATACAGCTGAGGAAGCATTGCTGACCAGGCCAGCATTTATTACTCCTTGCAATATCCATACTGAGTGTCAGTGAGCAGTTTGTACAATAGCACTGTCAACAACATCTTCCAGCACTTGGCTGATGATCAGAAGTAGATGGATAGAGCCAAATTAGCCATTGCTACTTTTGTTCCAAAAACACAAATATTCATTTTAGACAGGTTTAAAGCTTTATAAACATGAGATGCCAGTCCTGCCAGGCATGCATGAGTATTTACACCTTTTCCTGTTATTTTCTATTGTATATTGTGTAAATACAAGTCTTTCTTTCTTACATTCTCCAAAACTGACAGTGTGGGATGTTGCAATATCTGGAAATGAAGACATGAAGACAGGCATCACTAATGAGGGATGTCATTGCAGAGCCCCTGGCGATGATCTTTGCGTCGTCGATGGAGACGGGAGAGGTTCCAGGGGATTGGAAGATTGCGGACGTGGTCCCTATTTTCAAGAAAGGGAACAGGGATAGTCCTGGAAATTACCGACCGGTGAGTCTGACCTCAGTGGTTGGTAAGCTGATGGAGAGGCTTCTGAGGGACAAGATTTACGAGCATTTGGAGAAGTTTAGGGTGATTAGAAATAGTCAGCATGGTTTTGTAAAAGGCAGGTCGTGCCTTACGAGCTTAATTGAGTTCTTCGAAAATGTGACTGAACACATTGGCGAAGGAAGAGCAGTGGACGTGGTGTACATGGACTTCAGCAAGGCACTTGACAAGGTCCCACATGCAAGACTTCTTGAGAAGGTGAGAGGCCATGGGATCCAAGGGGCTTTGGCCTTGTGGATCCAGAACTGGCTTGCCTGCAGAAGGCAGAGAGTGGTTGTGGATGGGTCTTGTTCTGCATGGAGGTTGGTAACCAGTGGAGTGCCCCAGGGATCTGTTCTGGGACCCGTGCTGTTTGTCATTTTCATAAATGACCGGGATGAGGAAGTGGAGGGATGGGTTAGCAAGTTCGCCGACGATACAAAGATTGGTGGTGTTGTGGATGGTCTGGAGGGATGCCAAAAGTTGCAGCGGGACATAGACGGGATGCAAGATTGGGCGGAGAAGTGGCAGATGGACTTCAATGCAGATAAACCAGGATGTTGCCTGGTATGGTGGGAAGGCCTTATGAGGAAAGGCTGAGGGACCTGAGGTTATTTTCATTAGAGAGAAGAAGGTTACGAGGTGACCTAATTGAGGCGTATAAGATGATCAAGGGATTGGATAGAGTGGATAGTGAGAGCCTTTTTCCTCGGATGGTGATGACCAACACGAGGGGACATAACTTTAAATTAAGAGGTGGTAGTTATAGGACGGATGTCAGAGGCAGGTTCTTTACACAGAGGGTAAATGCAGATGTGTGGAATAGAGGGTGATTTAGCTAATTGGATTAGGAATTGGCTGGCAGATAGAAGACAGAGGGTGGCGGTTGATGGGAGATATTCATCGTGGAGTTCGGTTACAAGTGGTGTGCCTCAGGGGTCTGTTTTGGGGCCCCTGCTGTTTGTAATTTTTATAAATGATCTGGATGAAGGTATTGAGGGATGGATCAGTAAATTTGCAGATGACACTAAAGTCGGTGGAGTGGTAGATAGTGAAGAGGGGTGTTATAGTTTGCAGAGGGACTTGGACAAGGTGCAGAGCTGGGCCGAGAGGTGGCAAATGGAGTTTAATGTGGAAAAGGGTGAGGTAATGCACTTTGGCAGGAACAATAAATGTGTAGAGTATAGGGCTAATGGTAGGGCTCTTAATAGTGTTGAGGAACAGAAGGATCTTGGTGTATGTGTCAATAGATCCCTGAAAGTAGGCAGTCAAGGGGATAAAGTTGTTAAGAAGGCATATGGAGTCTTAGCTTTTATTGGTAGGGGGATTGAATTTAGGAGCCGCAGCATCATGTTGCACTGTACAAAACTCTAGTGCGGCCGCACTTGGAGTATTGTGTGCAGTTCTGGTCGCCACATTATAAGAAAGATGTGGAGGCATTGGAGAGGGTACAGAGGAGGTTTACTAGGATGTTGCCTGGTATGGAGGGCAGGTCATATGAAGAGAGGTTGAAGGATTTGAGGTTGTTTTCGTTAGAAAGGAGGCGGCTAAGAGGGGATCGTATTGAAGCATATAAGATGATTAGAGGTTTAGATAGGGTGGACAGTGATAGCCTTTTTCCTAGGATGGAGAAAGCTAGCACGAGGGGACACAGCTTTAAATTAAGGGGTATGAGTTATAGACGGATATCAGAGGTAGGTTCTTTACTCAAAGAGTGATTAGGGAGTGGAATGCCCTGCCTGCAGCTGTTGTAGATGCGCCAAGTTGGTGGCGTTTAAGAGGTTAATTGATAAGTATATGGAAGAGAAGGGAATGGTTTAGTTTGGAGGGGCATTGCTTTTTATTTTGGTCGGCACAACATCGAAGGCCGAAGGGCCTGTTCTGTGCTGTATTGTTCTATGTTCTATGTTCTAGGGTGGTGAGAGCGTGGAATGCCCTGCTTGCAGCAGTTACGGACTCGCCTACTTTGGGGGCATTCAAATGTTCGGTGGATAGGCATATGGATGATATTGGAATAGTTTAGGTTAGAGGGTCCACTGGCCGGCGCAACATCGAGGGACGTAGGGCCTGTACTGCGCTGTAATGTTCTATGTTCTAAATGTGTAGTGGTCCATTTTGGTAGGAATAATGGGATGAAGGAGTACAATATAAGGGGCAGGAGTCTTAGCTGTGTTGTAGAGCAGAAGGATCTCGGGGTCTGGGTCCATAGGAATCTTAAATCGGCCTCGCAGGTGGAGGAAGTGGTCAAGAAGGCGTACGGTGTACTGGCCTTCATTAATCAAGGAATAGAGTTTAGGAGTCAGGAGGTAATGATGCAGCTCTGTAAGACTCTTGTCAGACCCCAGTTGGAGTATTGTGCGCAGTTCTGGTCGCCTTGTTATAGGAAGGATGTAGAGGCTATTAAGAGGGTTCAGAGGAGATTTACAAGGATGCTGCCTGGATTGGGAGGCAGGCCTTATGAAGATAGGTTGAGGGAGCTGGGACTCTTCTCACTGGAGAGACGTAGGTTGAGAGGCGACCTGATAGAGTTTATAAAATGTTGAGAGGAATAGATAGGGTGGACTCTCAGAGACTATTTCCCCGAGCTGAAATGGTCACTACGAGAGGACACAGATTTAAGGTGCAGGGAAGCAAATACAAAGGAGATGTCAGGGGTAGGTTTTCACTCAGAGGGTGGTGAGTGAATGGAACCGACTGCCGTCGGAGGTTGTTGAGGCAAACTCACTGGGGTCTTTTAAGAGACTTCTGGATGAGTATATGGAAAAGAATAGGATAGGGGATTATAGATAGGTCTGTGGATTGGTAGATGTGATCGGCGCAACTCGTGGGCTGAAGGGCCTGTTTGTGCTGTATTGTTCTATGTAAAAGAATTTCTCACGCTTGCTCAGCAGGTGTTAAAACATTGAAATAAAACAACGAAGAACTTCTGATGTTGCAGGAACTGTTCAATCAGTAAGAGTCTGGCAACACCAATTTTAAATCCAACCGATTTATTTGACAGTAAGTCTGCTAGCTTTCGTCAGGCGAAGGCACAAACGCCGAAAGCTAGCAGACTTACTGTCAAATAAATCGGTTGGATTTAAAATTGGAGTTGCCAGACTCTTACTGTGTTTACCCCAGTCCAACGCTGGCATCTCTACATCAGAACTCTTCAATACCAGACTGAAATGAGTTTTTTTAAATCCCTTTCAATATCAAGAACCTATCATTAGTGCCAATTCATTCTTCTTTACTGAACATGTCTGACCTCCATTTACACGAATGTGGGTCACAGCTGAAACATACAACAAATGCTTGACGCAGGTGTCCAGTCTTCACTGAACACCTAGTCCACCTTTGACAGTATTACTGTGAGGCAAACTTCTCCCTGTCATTTTGATATTGCTGAACCCATTTTCACTCTGGTTAAGTTTGACTTGTTTCACACAGTGCTGACAGTTTGTCAGACTGATTTGGCAAGGCTACCAACTCCACAACAGGCTCTAGTTTGAAAAAGGATGTTTAACCAACACAACATTAGGCATGTGCCAATTGACTTCAGAGGGAATGAAATCCAAAAGCAGAGGGTCATTTGTTATTTTTTTTACACAGGCCCCCACGTGGTGTTATGGGGAGGAGGTGAGGCAATGGGCAGAACTTACTGACTGCACATGCCCAAAAACCGGAATTCCCTGCTGAGCTCAACGGACCTTTCAATGACCTGCCAAATTTTCTGTCATGCCCACTATGATTCCCACAGTGGGCAAGATAGGAAATTTTCAGCCAATAGCACAGTGTAATGATGAACCTAGATGACGGGCTAATGTTTGGGGGGCATGAGTTCAAATCTTGCCATTGTACCTGGTGGAATTTAAATTCACTTAACAACTGGAATTGAAATATTAGTTTCTGTAAGGGTGATTAGAAGACCATCATCATCTGGTTTACATAGTGAAGGAAATCCATCATTCTTACCTGGTCTGGACTGCACGTGACAGCCATGTGATTGATTTGTATCAGTCTTTGTCCTCAAAGAATCCCTACAGTGCAGAAGGAGGCCATTCAGCTCATCAAATCTGCACTGACCACAATCCCAGGTCCTATTCCCATAACCTCACATATTAACCTTGCTAATCCCCTGATACTAGGGTCAATTTAGCATTGGCCAATCAACTAACCCATACATCTTTGGAATGTGGAAGGAAACCTGAGCACCCAAAGGAAACCCATGCAGACACAGAGAGAATGTGCAAACTCCACAGGGATGGTGACATGAGGCCGGAATTGAATCTGCGTCCCTAGCACAGAGAGACAACAGTGCTAACCATACCATCCCTCTGAAAAGTGCTAGCGAGCCCCTCAGTTCAGGGATGATAGAGATGGGCAATAAATGTTGACCTTGTCATCAATGCCCATACCCTGTGAAAATAGATTTTAAAAATTGCTTTGGATTGTTTTGAATTTGCATTATAGAGCACCAATAACACAGACAAAGCCACAATTGTGGGTCTTGCTTTGCAAACTCCGTCAATAGCAACTATGCATGTCATCATTGTTGGCTTCCTTGGAACAGTGGTTTGTGAAGTGTAAGATGTCAGCCTTGTGCTCTGTGGCGTAATACTCACTTAGAACATAGAACATAACAGCACAGAACAGGCCCTTCGGCCTTCAATGTTGCGCCGACCAATTAAGAAAAAGCAATGACCTTCTAACCTAAACCATTCCCTTTTCATCCATAAACTTATCTACTAACCTCTTAAACGCCACCAAACTTGGCGCATCTACAACTGCAGCAGGCAGGGCATTCCATACCTTACCACCCTCTGGGTAAAGAACCTACCTCTGATATCCGTCCTATAACTATCACCCCTTAATTTAAAGCTGTGTCCCCTCGTGCTAGCTTTCTCCATCTAGGAAAAAGGCTATCACTGTCCACCCTATCTAAACCTCTAATCATCTTATATGTTTCGATTAGGTCCCCTCTTAGCCGCCTCCTTTCTAACGAAAACAACCTCAAATCCCTCAGCCTCTCTGCATAAGACCTGCCCTCCATACCAGGCAACATCCTGGTAAACCTCCTCTGTACCCTCTCCAATGCCTCCACATCTTTCTTATAATGTGGGACCAGAACTGCACACAATACTCCAAGTGCGGCCGCACTAGAGTTTTGTACAGTTGCAACATGACGTTGCGGCTACGAAATTCAATCCCCCTACCAATAAAAGCTAAGACTCCGTATGCCTTCTTAACAACCTTATCGACTCGATTGCCAACTTTCAGGGATCTATGCACATATACACCAAGATCCCTCTGTTCTTCAACACTATTAAGAGTCCTACCATTAGCCCTATACTCTACACATTTGTTATTCCTGCCAAACTGACTCCAAAAGGTTCAAGACCCAATCCAGAGGTTTGCCGATGTACAAGGTTACTGATGCCGAATCCAGCATTTTCATCCATGCTCCACATCGTTTTACAGATACAAAGTAAAGCATACACAATGATCCAAAATTACTCAAAGATTCTCCTTTCAACCTTACCATTTAACAAATCCATGCCAAAAAACTCAAGTGCATATGCAGGTGTTCTGAGATGATGTCCAATGATAGTGACTGTGGTTCTTAAAAAATTTACTAATCAAAAACATAATTATCTGTGCCTAGATTCACAATTAGTCATATGTAGCCAGATGAAATTTTCACAATCTTTTCTAGGCAACAGCTAAATTACAAGGAAGTACATAAATGCATGCTAATTATGTTTAGGTAATTTTTTAAAAAAAGATGCTGGCCACATTACAAACGATGACCTCTCTCAGAATCACTGAATGGTTATTGAACAGATTGTGTCAGTTTCTGTAACAGAGTGATAGTCTCCTTCCTTTTCCTCTACAAAGTTCCCCTGCAAATTATTTCTTTCTAATGGTAAGCCACAATTGATTCTGTCTTACCACACTCTCAGACAGTACACTCCAGATCCTAACCACCTGCTGTGTGAATCTGTCTCCGCCCTACTCTCAGACAGTGCATTCCAGATCCTAACTGCTCTTTGTGTGAATCTGTCTCAGACAGTGCATGTCAGATCCTAACCACTCAGAATGTGAATCTGTCTCCACCACACTCTCAAGCAGTATATTCCAGATCCTTACCACTCACTTTTTCCTCATGTCTCTTTCTTTTGCCAATCAGCTTAAATTGGTGAATTCTGATTTTTTTGCCCTTCACCAATGAGAACACTTTTTCTATCTAATCCAATCCTCATTACTTTGAGCATCTCTCAAACTTCTCACGAGGGATAGCCCAGTTTTCCCAAAGTCCCTGAATTCTGAAACTATTCCAGTGAATTTTTTTCACCTTTTTCAATATTTTCACATTCTTCCTTCAGTGTGGTGTCCAAAATTGAACACAATGCTCTACTTGTGGCCAAACCAGTGTTTTGCAAAAGATTCACTACAGGCTTCCTTGCTTTTGTTATCTTTGCCCTTATTTAAAAGCCCAGCATCCAACATGCCTTCCAAATCACTTTCTCCACATATCCTACACCCTCAATAATGAATATACATGCTCCCTTATCTCACATTGGGAAATCTAACAACAACAGACACAGAAATTTCAAACAAATCCACAAGGTTAGTGAGGGCAAGTCAGTGCAGTAAGCAGATGACAGATGTTTTCACAGAGAAGACAGGAGGTTGGGGAGGGAGGTGGGAGGAATGTAACAGATGGAATGTGCCTGCCAGATAGGCATCATTTATCTCTTCATAGACAGTCAGGCACAGTACCGGTGAAACCCTGACTTTTCTCAACAAGCAAAGCACCAAGAGGCCAAAATTAAAGGAGATGGTGTCAGGGGGATTAGCAGGGTAAATATGTGGGGTTATGGGAATAGGCCCTGAGTAGGATTTGGATCAGTGCAGACTCGATGGGCTGAATGGTCTCCTTCTGCACTGCAGAACTCTATGATCAGCATGTGTCTCCTCATTAAAAGGTTTATAACCAACAGAGTATCTTCAAATCTCCAAATATTAGCCAAGGTACTCTGTCTCCATACAGTTCTTCAGGAGTAATTTTTAATTCTGTCAATATGTCTTTATACTATAATATTCCTAATCTAATTCAGGACGAGGTAGATTTAAAAATCAAGTAACACGTATTGTTTCAAGGACATTAAATTTGTTTTTCCCCATGATTCCATTAAAAACACAACTAACAATCATTATTATCACAAAGGGTAATCCTGATTTAACCTCAGCTGGAGCTGGCTTTGTAATATACAGATGTGCTCTATTCTCTGTGTATATCTAATGCTTTCACAATCAGACAGTTAAAGAAAACATTGATATCATTCTGTTTTTATGTCTGCACAAGTTTATACTAAAATATTTGCAAAGTATTGAAAGAACTGAACAATCCATCTGGATCACACCTGCTCCAATTTGGTAAATTTGTATGTAAAAACCTTGCAGTTGTAAATAAATAATGATTTTAAACTCATCGTGAACTGCTTGGCCCCCTCATTTCATCGCCTAGCCCTGGAACACAAATAGACAAGGAAACTAACTGGGAGGTTTACACATTCACAAACTCACTCGCTCACTCACACATGTTCCCACAAACTGAATTTGAATTTTCTCTGAATTTTCCTCAGCCCAGAGGGCAGGATGAACGTGGAAAAGTGTGAGGTAATGCACTTTGGCAGGAACAATAAATGTGTAGAGTATAGGGCTAATGGTAGGGCTCTTAATAGTGTTGAGGAACAGAAGGATCGTGGTGTATGTGTCAATAGATCCCTGAAAGTAGGCAGTCAAGTGGATAAAGTTGTTAAGAAGGCTTATTGAGTCTTAGCTTTTATTGGTAGGGGGATTGAATTTAGGAGCCGCAGCATCATGTTGCAGCTGTACAAAACTCTAGTGCGGCCGCACTTGGAGTATTGTGGGCAGTTCTGGTCGCCAAATTATAAGAAAGATGTGGAGGCATTGGAGAGGGTACAGAGGAGGTTTACTAGGATGTTGCCTGGTATGGAGGTCAGGTCCTATGAAGAGAGGTTGAAGGATTTGAGGTTGTTTTCGTTAGAAAGGAGGCGGCTAAGAGGGGATCTTATTGAAGCATATATGATTAGAGGTTTAGATAGGGTGGACAGTGATAGCCTTTTTCCTAGGATGGAGAAGCTAGCACGAGGGGACACAGCTTTAAATTAAGGGGTATGAGTTATAGGACGGATATCAGAGGTAGGTTCTTTACTCAAAGAGTGATTAGGGAGTGGAATGCCCTGCCTGCAGCTGTTGTAGATGCGCCAAGTTTGGTGGCGTTTAAGAGGTTAGTTTATAAGTATATGGATGAGAAGGGAATGGTTTAGTTAGGAGGGGCATTGCTTTTTATTTTGGTCGGCACAACATCGAAGGCCGAAGGGCCTGTTCTGTGCTGTATTGTTCTATGTTCTATGTTCTATGTTCTAACGTGTGGATGAAGCTGGGAAAGAGAAAGGAGCCATGCTAAAGTGGTTCCCATGCATTCCCAAGAGGAACCTTACCAAAAGCTGGCTGGGACTAGAATCAGCTGCCCACTCCAAGGAGTTAGGCAGCCAATTAACACTGTTAAGACCCCAAGGAAGAGCACATTTTCCAGTAGTGCCACTCTCCCACTCTCTCACCACGTGTTGATGCTACCAGAAATCAAAGGTTACTGACCTGAAACTCAGTTTCTCTCTTCACACACACTGCCAGACCTGCTGAGAATTTCCAGCATTTTCTATTCTTATTGCTCGATTACTAATCTAAATGAATTAATATCATCACATGGCTACTGTGTTCTTCAAACCAAATTAAACCATTGATTATGCTACACAGCATTACATTTGAAAAAAAACCTAAATTTTCTTACAGTATATAGAAATATAGAAAATAGGAGCAGAAGGCGGCCATTTGGTCCTTCAAGCCTGCTCTGCCATTCACTGTGATCATGGCTGACCACCCAATTCAGTAGCCAGATCCTCCTCCTCCTCCTCCCCCCACCCCCCCAATATCCCTTGATCCTCTTTTCCCCTAGTGCAAAATCTAACTGTTCCTTGAAAACATACAATGTTTTGGCCTTAATTATGATAGGGGCATTTAAGGGGCTTTTAGATAAGTACACAAACATGCAAGGAATAAAGAGACATGAAACAAGGGCAGACAGAAGGGATTAGTTTAATTTGTCGTCATGTTTGGCAAAAAAATTGTTGGCTAAAGGGCCTGTTCCTGTGCTGTACTATTCTATGTTCTGACTACCTTCCGTGACAGAGAATTTGACAGGCTGACCACTCACTGAGTGAAGAAATTTCTCCTCATCTCTGTCCTAAACATCCTGTGTCCTCAAACTGTGACCCCTGGTTCTAGACACCTCCACTATTGGGAAAATCCTTCTTGCACCTACCCTGCCTCATCCCTGTTAGAATTTGAAAAGTTCTTATGAGATTTCCCTCTCATTCTTCTGAACTGCAGTGTCTACAATCCTAATGGACTCAATCTCTCACATGTCAATCCTTCCATTCTAGCAATCAATATGGAAAACCATCCCTCCGCTCCCTCAATAGCAAGAACATCCTTTCTCAAATAAGGAGACTAAATTGCACACAATATTCTAAGTGTGATCTCACCAAGGTCCTGTATAATTATATAGCTACTCCTGTACTCGAAACCTCTCACTATAAAGGCCAACATACCACTTGCCTTTTTTACTGAATGCTGCACCTGCATTCTTACCTTCAGCAACTGGTGTACGAGGACACTCGGATCTCGCTGCACATTCCCCTCTCCTAACTTATGGCCATTTAGATAGTTTTGGCTACTTCACATTTATCCACGTTATACTGCATTTGCCGATTCACTCACTGCATCCCCCTCACAGCTCACTAGCTACCATTTGGAAAATGACCCGTTTATTCCTCCTCTTTGTTTCCTGTGTGCGAACCAGTTTTCTACCCATCTCAATACACTTGCCCCAATCCCACATGCTTTAATTTTACATAATAATCTCTGATATGAAACTTTGTCGAAAGCTTCCTGAAATCCAAATAAATTACATCCTCTGGCTCTCCCTCATCAACTCTCCTCATCACATCCTCAAAGAATTCCAGTAGATTTGTCAAAAATGATTTCCTTTTCATAAATCCATACTGACTGTCCAATCTTGCCACTGTTTTCCAAGTGTTTTGAGATAAAATCTTTGATAATGGATTTGAGAATTTTTCCCGATACCAACGTCAGGCTGACTAGTCCATAATTCCCTGTTTTAGAACATAGAACACTACAGCACAAACCGGCCCTTTGGCCCATGAGTTGCACCGATCACATCTATACCTACCAAGCCACAGACCTATCTGTAACCCCCTATCCCATTAGTTCCCATATACTCATCCAGAAGTCTTTTAAAAGACCCCAGCAAGTTCGCTTCTACCACCACCGACGGCAGCCGATTCCATTCACTCACCACCCTCTGAGTGAAAAACTTACCCCTGACATCTCTTCTGTATTTGCTTCCCTGCACCTTAAATCTGTGTCCTCTGGTAGCGACCATTTCAGCCCAGGGAAATAGCCTCTGTGAATCCACCTTATCTATTCCTCTCAATATTTTATAAACCTCTATCAGGTCACCTCTCAACCTTCGTCTCTTCAGGGAGAAGAGTCCCAGCTCCTTCAACCTATCCTCATAAGGCATGCCTCCCAATCCAGGCAACATCATTGTAAATATCCTCTGCACTTTCTCAATAGTTTCCACATCCTTCCTATAGTGAGGCGACCAGAACTGCGCAAATATAGAGAGAGTAGGAGGGAGCTCAAATGGGGAGTGAGAAGGGCAAGAAGGGGGAATGAACTGATTTTGGCAGATAGGATTAAGGAAAATCCAAAGGCTTTCTACTCCAATGTTGGGAATAAAAGGGTGGTTAGGGGAAAAAAATCAGACCTCTTAGGGACAGAGGAGGGGAACTGTGCTTACAGCTCAAGGGAATGGCGGAGATCCTGAATGAATACTTTGCGTCGGTATTCACGAAGGAGAGGGGCTTGTTGACAACTCCTGTCTCTGAGGGAGCTGTGGACCAATTGATGGAAATATCCATACCAAGGGAGGAAGTGTTAGAGCTACTAGTAGCATTAAAACTGATAAATCCCTGGGGCCTGATGGCATTTATCCCAGGCTGCTTAGGGAGGTGCGAGGTGAAATTGCTGGGCCTCTGACGCAAATCTTTGTCTCCTCTTTGGACACAGGTGAGGTCCCAGAGGACTGGAGAATAGCTAATGTTGTACCATTGTTTAAAAAGGGTAGTATGGATAATCCTGGAAATTATAGGCCAGTGAGTTTGACGTCAGTGGTAGGGAAGCAGTTGGAGGGGATTCTCAGAGATAGGATGTATAGACACTTAGAGCATTGCGATCTGATTAGGGATACGCAGCATGGCTTTGTTAAAGGGAAGTCGTGCCTTACGAATCAGGTAGAATTTTTTGAGGATGTGACAAAAACGCTCATGGGAGGTTTGTTGAAAAGGTCAAGGCTAATGGGATACAAGGACAGGTAGCTGGATGGATAAGTAACTGGCTTGGTAATAGGAGACAGAGAGTAATAGTGAAGGGGTGTTTTTCTAGCTGGAGGTCGGTCACTAGTGGTGTGCCGCAGGGCTTGGTACTGGGACTTCTTCTATTTGTAATATATATAAGTGACTTGGAAGAGGGAGTAAGTGGAGTGATCAGCAAGTTTGCAGACGATACAAAGATGGCTGGACTTGCAGATAGTGAGGAGATTTGTCAGGAGATGCAGCAGGACATAGATAGGCTGGTAGCTTGGGCAGATAGATGGCAGATGGAATTCAATCCTGATAAATGCGAGGTGATGCATTTTGGGAGAAAGAATGTAAGGGGGAGGTATATGATAAAGGGTAGACCTATTGAGAGTATAGAAACGCAGAGGGACCTGGGGGTGCAGATACACAAGTCTCTGAAGGTGGCAGAACAGGTGGAGAAGGTTGTGAAGAAAGCATATGGTATCTAGCCTTTATAGGAAGAGGTATAGAGTACAAGAGCTGGCCTTTAATGTTGCAGTTGTATAAAACGTTGGTTAGACCTCATTTGGAATACTGCGTCCGGTTCTGGTTGCCTTACTACCAGAAGGGGACGTAGAGACTCTGGAGAGAGTGCAGAGGAGGTTTACCAAGTATGGAAGGTCTGAGCTACGAGGAGAGGTTAGGCAAATTGGGACTGTCAAGTAAAGTGGTGGAGGCAGGCACTCTGGAGTTATTTAAGAAATACTTAAATGGGCACATGAACAGAATGGGAATGGAGGGGTATAGAAAACTGATTTAAAATAGGGATCATGAGCCTTGGGAGTCTCTGGTAAGTGCATAAATAGATGATGATATTGATATACTTGTTTTTATCCTACAGGTGCTTTGGTCCACCTTGTTGTCTAACAAGGGGCATACATGCGATGGGTCGTGAGAGGAATGCTCTTGGATTTTTTTTGAGAGTATCCTAGTGCTTCACGTTGTTAATGTAAGCTTGACCTGGACCATTTGATGGGCAACACGACAGCTCAATGACTATCGCTGTGCTGTGCAGACACACGGATTTGGGCCTGTGTCTGTGGGAGTTTGCGCATTCTCCCTGTGCTTGCATGGGTTTTCTCCAGGTGCTCCGGTTTCCTCCCACATCCCAAAGATGTGTTCTTAGGCTAACTGGCAAAACAATTTCTCTCTAAATTGTCTCAAATTTGGTTTTTAATCCATAGATCTATAAATATAGACAGGGAGCAGGGGTAGAGGTGGGAACATCATTCTGGTGGCGCGGGGTCGTGGGCCGAAAGGCCTGTTTCCCGTGCTGTTTTGTTCTTTGATACTGTGACTAATTTGACTTGTCCAATCTACAATGACGAGACAGAGTAAAGGAATAATTTAGAGAATCTGGTGAACTGATGCGACAACAATAATCACTCCCTCATTGTCAACAAAACAAAGGAGATAGTCATCAACTTCAGGAAGCATAAAGGAGGGAATGCTCTTGTCTACATCAATGGTGACGATGTAGAAATGGTCAAGAGCTCTAAGTTTTTAGGTGTCCAGATCACCAACAACGTGTGCTAATCCCTCCATGATCACACTATTGTTAAAAAAGCCCAGCAACGTCTCTACTTCCTGAGAAAATGAAGTAAATTTGGTATATCAGCTATCACTCTTCCCAACTTTCACATATGCACGATAGAAAGCATTCTTTGTGCTTGTACCACAGCTTGATATGGCCAGCTCTGCCCAAAACTGCAAGGAAATACAAAGAATTGTGAATAAAGCCCATCCATCATTCAAGCCAGCCTCCCATCCACAGACTCATAGAACATAGAACATAACAGCGCAGAACAGGCCCTTCGGCCTTACGATGTTGCGCCGACCAATTAAGAAAAAGCAATGACCCTCTAACCTAAACCATTTCCTTTTCGTCCATAAACTTATCCACTAACCTCTTAAATGCCTCCAAACTTCGCACATCTACAACTGCAGCAGGCAGGGCATTCCATACCCTTACCACCCTCTGGGTAAAGAACCTACCTCTGACATCCGTCCTATAGGGATTTACCCTAGGATTCTCTGGGAGGCAAGAGAGGCGATTGCAGAGCCGATGGCTCTGATCTTCAGGTCATCGTTGGTTACAGATATAGTGCCGGAAGACTGGAGGATAGCGAATGTGGTCCCATTGTTCAAGAAGGGGAAGAGAGACTTTCCTGGGAATTATAGACCGGTGAGTCTTACTTCTGTTGTGGGCAAAGTATTGGAAAGAATTATTAGGGATAGGATTTATAGTTATTTAGAGAGAAATGAATTGATTGGGGATAGTCAGCATGGTTTTGTGAAGGGTAGGTCGTGCCTTACTAACCTTATTGAGTTTTTTTGAAAAAGTGACCAAAGAGGTGGATGGGGGTAAGGCGGTTGATGTGGTATATATGGACTTTAGTAAGGCGTTTGATAAGGTGGCCCATGGAAGACTTCTGCAGAAGATGCAGATGTATGGGATAGAGGGTGATTTAGCTAATTGGGTTAGGAATTGGCTAGCAGATAGAAGACAGAGGGTGGTGGTTGATGGGAGATATTCATCGTGGAGTTCGGTTACAAGTGTTGTGCCTCAGGGATCTGTTTTGGGGCCCCTGCTGTTTGTAATTTTTATAAATGATCTGGATGAGGGTATTGAAGGATGGATTAGTAAATTTGCGGATGACACCAAAGTCGGAGGAGTGGTAGACAGTGAAAAGGGGTGTTATAGTTTGCAGAGAGACTTGGACAAGTTGCAGAGCTGGGCCGAGAGGTGGCAAATGGAGTTTAATGCGGAAAAGTGTGAGGTAATTCACTTTGGCAGGAATAACAAATGTGTAGAGTATAGGGCTAATGGTAGGACTCTTAATAGTGTTGAAGAACAGAGGGATCTTGGTGTATATGTGCATAGATCCCTGAAAGTTGGCAATCAAGTTGATAAGGTTGTTAAGAAGGCATACGGAGTCTTAGCTTTTATTGGTAGGGGGATTGAATTTCGGAGCCGCAACGTCATGTTGCAACTGTACAAAACTCTAGTGCGGCCGCACTTGGAGTATTGTGTGCAGTTCTGGTCCCCACATTATAAGAAAGATGTGGAGGCATTGGAGAGGGTACAGAGGAGGTTTACCAGGATGTTGCCTGGTATGGAGGGCAGGTCTTATGAAGAGAGGCTGAGGTATTTGAGGTTGTTTTCGTTAGAAAGGAGGCGGCTAAGAGGGGACCTAATCGAAACATATAAGATGATTAGAGGTTTAGATAGGGTGGACAGTGATAGCCTTTTTCCTAGGATGGAGAAAGCTAGCACGAGGGGACATAGCTTTAAATTAAGGGGTGGTAATTATACGACGGATATCAGAGGTAGGTTCTTTACCCAGAGGATGTTTAGGGTATGGAATGCCCTGCCTGTGGCAGTTGTAGATGTGCCAAGTTTGGTGGCGTTTAAGAGGTTAGTAGATAAGTTTATGGATGAAAAGAGAATGGTTTAGGTTACATGTTATTGTTTTTTCCTAATTGGTCGGCACAACATCGAAGGCCGAAGGGCCTGTTCTGCGCTGTAATGTTCTATGTTCTATAACTACCACCCCTTAATTTAAAGCTATGTCCCCTCGTGATAGCTTTCTCCATCCTAGGAAAAAGGCTATCACTGTCCACCCTATCTAAACCTCTAATCATCTTATCTTATAGAACTGGCTTGCCTGCAGAAGGCAGAGAGTAGTTGTGGATGGGTCTTCTTCTGCATGGAGGTCAGTCACCAGTGGAGTGCCCCAGGGATCTGTTGTAGGACCCTTGATGTTTGTCATTTTCATAAATGACCTGGATGAGGAAGTGGAGAGATGGGTTAGTAAGTTCGCCGACGATACGAAGGTTGGTGGTGTTGAGGATAGTCTGGAGGGATGTCTGAAGTTGCTGCGAGACATAGATAGGATGCAAGACTGGGCGGACAAGTGGCAGATAGACTTCAACACGGATAAATGTGTGGTGGTCCATTTTGGCAGGACCAATGGGATGAAGCAGTATAATATCAAGGGTAGGAGTCTTGGCAGTGTTGAGGAGCAGAAGGATCTTGGGGTCCAGGTCCATAGGTCTCTTAAATCTGCCCCGCAAGTGGAGGATATGGTCAAGAAGGCATATGGTGTACTGGCCTTCATTAATAGAGGAATTGAGTTTAGGAGTCGGGAGGTAATGCTGCCACTTTAGAAGACCCTTATCAGACCCCACTTGGAGTATTGTGTGCAGTTCTGGTCGCCTCACTATACGAAGGATGTGGAAGCTATTGAGAGGTGCAGAGGAGATTCACAAGGATGTTGCCTGGATTGAGGGGCATGCTTTATGAAGATAGGTTGAGAGAGCTAGGTCTCTTCTCCCTGCAGAGACGAAGGTTCAGAGGCGACCTGATAGAGGTTTATAAGATGTTGAGACGAATAGGGTGGATTCTTGGAGGCTATTTCTCAGGGCTGAAATGATCGCTATGAGGACACAGGTTTAAGGTGCTGAGGGGCAAGTACAGAGGAGATATTAGAGGTACGTTTTTCACTCAGAGGGTGCTGAGTGAATGGAATCGGTTGCCATCAGTGGTGGTAGAAGCGAACTCTCTGGGGTCTTTTAAGAGACTACTGGATGAGTACATGGGATTTAATGGGATTGGGAGTTACAAATAGTTCAATGATCTGGTAAGCATAGATATGATTGGCACAACTTGTGGGCCGGAGGGCCTGTTTGTGCTGTAGTGTTCTATGTTCTAAAACAGCCTTCTCACACCACCCTGTCTCCTACAACTGAGCCAATTTTGAATCCACTTTATCAAATTACCCTGGATCTTATGTGCATTTACCCTCTTTACAAGTCTCCCAAGTGGGACCTCATCAAAGGCTTTGCTGAAATTCATATAAATTGCATCAACTGCACTACTCTCATCCCATTCCTAGTCACTGGCAGAGGGGTATCAGTTAGACTCATAGAACATAGAACACTACAGCACAAACAGGCCCTTTGGCCCACGAGTTGCGCAGATCACATCTACCAATCCACAGACCTATCTATAACCCCCTATCCTATTCTTTTCCATATACTCATCCAGAAGTCTCTTAAAAGACCCCAGTGAGTTTGCCTCAACAACCTCCGACGACAGTCGGTTCCATTCACTCACCACCCTCTGAGTGAAAAATCTACCTCTGACATCTCCTTTGTATTTGCTTCCCTGCACCTTAAATCTGTGTCCTCTCGTAGTGACCATTTCAGCTCGGGGAAATAGTCTCTGAGAGTCCACCCTATCTATCCCTCTCAACATTTTATAAACCTCTATCAGGTTGCCTCTCAACCTACGTCCTCTCCAGTGAGAAGAGTCCCAGCTCCCTCAACCTATCTTCATAAGGCCTGCCTCCCAATCCAGGCAGCATCCTTGTAAATCTCCTCTGAACCCTCTCAATAGCCTCTACATCCTTCCTATAATGAGGCGACCAGAACTACGCACAATTCTCCAAGTGGGGTCTGACAAGAATCTTATAGAGCTGCATCATTACCTCCTGACTCCTAAACTCTATTCCTCAATTAATGAAGGCCAGTACACCATACGCCTTCTTGACCACTTCCTCCACCTGCGAGGCCGATTTAAGAGTCCTATGGACCCGAACCCCGAGATCCTTCTGCTCTACAACACAGCTAAGACTCCTACCCCTTATACTGTACTTCTTCAAGCCATTATTCCTGCCAAAATGGACCACCACACATTTATCTGCGTTGAAGTCCATCTGCCACTTCTCCGCCCAGTCTTGCATTTTGTCTATGTCCTGCTGCAACTTTTGGCATCCCTCCAGACCATCCACAACACCACCGACCTTTGTATTGTCGGCGAACTTGCTAACCCATCCCTCCACTTCCTCATCCAGGTCATTTATGAAAATGACAAACAGCACGGGTCCCAGAACAGATCCCTGGGGCACTCCGCTGGTTACCAACCACAACCACTCTCTGCCTTCTGCCGGCAAGCCAGTTCTAGATCCACGAGGCCAAAGCCCCTTAGATCCCATGCCCTCTCACCTTCTCCAGAAGCCTTGCATGGGGGACCTTATCAAACGCCTTACTAAAGTCCATGTACACTATGTCCACCGCCCTTCCTTCATCAATGTGTTCAGTCACATTTTTGAAGAACTCAACTAGGCTCGTAAGGCATGATCTGCCCTTGACAAAACCATGCTGACTATTTCTAATCAGTCCAAACTTCTCCAAACATTCATATATCTTATCCCTCAGAAGCCTCTCCATCAGCTTACCAACCACTGAAGTCAAACTCACCGGTCAGTAATTTCCTGGAGTATCCCTGTTCCCTTTCTTGAAGGGAACAATGTTCTGAGTGTAAAATAGGCAATTGGTTCCCCATTGCTGGTCTTGCATTATCCTAATTCAGTTTTTATCCTGTTACAATTTCAACACTCATTTTCAACACCTCTTATAGAACTTACAGGTTTGATATTAGTGATTGCTGAGATTTGTTTACAAAGAATTGGATCTGGAAGCATACAACACCAACAGTCAGTGTCTGCTCTTGCTTAGCTCATCAGGACTTTGACCTTTCTGCAAGGAAAAGTGGTGAAAGGCTGGCTGAAAGCGATCATTTAGATCTGAAGTAATTGCAGTGATAAAACTTTGAGTACTTTTAAACCACTTTCATTCTGAATGATTGAATCTCCAATGTATTACTGTGCATTCGAAAGTCAACCCTGTTGCAAAGTTCAGATTAAAGGCAGTATGTGTTACTCTTCTGCTGATTTAAATTACAATGGGTGATCTGATTCTCGGACATTGACCAGAAGTTATTGTTCAATGCATTCACAATATTAATACAGACTCAATAAACAGTGCTGACTCATAACAACTGCTGCTGTAGCATTTCCAACAATCACACCATTTTGTCTCATTTCCAAAAACCACAGCCTGAACATCCCATCACACACATGAGACCAGGCACCATCCTATCAAGTTATCAAGAGAGACTGGATAGTCTGGGGTTGTTTGCCCCAGAGCAGAGAAGCTAAGGTGGGATCTGATTGAAATGTATAAAGTTATGAGGGACATAAAGTAAATAAAAAGGAACTTTTGCAGAGGGACTCGGGGGCATATGCCCTCACATACAAGTCTACAGGCCAAAAACTGAAAAAGGGGTCTAGAATAAGTAGATGTTTGATGGCCAGCACAGATATGATGTGCTGAAAAGTCTCTTTCTGTGCTGTAAAAATCTATGACTCTGATGCATTGTGGTACTTGCTCAATTGAAAACTCAAAACCTAACTAAAAATTGGGAACTAGCAGACTGAATACGTCCCAAAGAATTTTAATCACTTCAGTTTCCTGGCACTTCCACACGAAACTTTACTTCAAAAGAAAACTTGCAAACAACTGCATATGCTCCAATTTGCTACACATTTATAGTAACTTCCAACAGAAGGCTAAAAATACCCACAGCCACTTTCAAAAACAATCATATCTGACATATGAAACATATACTCAAACTACTGAAGTTAGAATAATATTGCAATCTCCCAACTTTAAAACTGAAGTAACGTGTGATATTTCTACGTAAAATATTTTAACATCATTACTAATGTTCTACAGAGTGTAACAAAATACTG
This sequence comes from Sphyrna mokarran, assembly GCA_024679065.1. NCBI lineage: Eukaryota > Metazoa > Chordata > Chondrichthyes > Carcharhiniformes > Carcharhinidae > Sphyrna > Sphyrna mokarran. Next base: position 1,456,554 of record JAGIQG010000005.1, read on the forward strand.
AGCTTTCAACATTGAGGTTGTGAATAATCTATGCCATAGAATTTCAACAATGCTGCTATTATAGTCTACCATGTACTAAAATGTTGCATGTTCCAATGCTCAATGTGTTTCACGAGAATACGTTATCATAGACAGGAGGCCATTCAGCCTATCGAATCTGCACTGACAACAATCCCATCCCCATAATCCTTAATATTTACTCTGTGGATCCCCCCAAAACGAGGGTCAATTTAGCATGGCCAATCAACATAACCTGCACTGTTAGGTTGGACTGTGGGATGAAACCGGAGCTCTCAGAGGAAACACACAGACATGAGGAGAACATGCAAACTCCACACAAAGAGTGACCCAGGCTGAAACTGAACCGGGTTCCAGGCACTGTGAGGCAACAGTGCTAACCAGTGTGCCATCATGCTGCCCCAGTAGTACTTATTAACATTCCAGTGTACCAAATAGTATTAACCAAGATTCAATAACCGACTGAAATCTGTTCTACTATCACTGACCAGACATTACTTCTTATCAGTGGCCCATCTTCATAGATCATAGAATCTCTACAGTGCAGAAGGAGGCTATTCAGTCCAGCGAGTATGTGCCGACCACAATCCCACCCAGACGTCTGGGCACTCATCTGGAGCTGGGCCTGTTTCCAAAGTCACAGTGTGGCTTCCGCAAAGGGACTATTGACATGATATTTGCTACGCACCAACTTCAGGAGAAGTGTCAGGAGTAGAATCACGAGCTGAGATTAGAAACAGGAGAGGAGAGGTCACCCTGTTGGGAGTCTTTTACAGACCTCCTAATAGTTCTAGAGAGGTTGAGGAAAGGATTGCAAAGTCAATTCTGATTCGGAGTGAAAGTAGTAGGGTAATTGTGATGGGGACTTTAACTTTGCTAATATTGATTGGAATAGCTATAGCTCTAGCTCGTTAGAGGGGTCAGTTTTCGTACAGAGTGTGCAGGAAGGTTTTTTGACTCAGTATGTAGATAGGCCAACTAGAGGTGAGGCTACATTGGATTTGGTGCTGGGCAATGAGCCAGAACAGGTGTTAGGCTTGGAAGTTAGTGAACATTTTGGTGATAGTGACCACAATTCGGTTACGTTCACCTTAGTGATGGACATGGATAGGCATGAAGCTGGGGGCAGTAGTTATAGCTGGGGGAATGGTAATTATGAGGCCATCAGGAGAGAATTAGGGTGCATAGATTGGACTAGGAAACTACAGGGACTGGGAACATCTGGAATGTGGGGCTTATTCAAGGAGCAGCTGCTGCGAGTCCTTGATAAGTATGTCCCTGTCAGGCAGGGAGGAAATGGACGAGTAAGAGAGCCTTGGTGTACGAAAAGAGTTGATTTGCTGGTTAAGAAGAAAAAGGAGGCTTATGTAAGGATGAGGCTTGAAGGCTCAGGTAGTGCAATGGATAGCTATAGATTAGCTAGGAAGGAGGTAAAAAGTGAATTGAGGAGAGCTAAGAGGGGACACGAGAAGATGTTGGCTGATAGGATTAAGGAGAATCCTAAAGCTTTCTTTCGATAGGTTAAGAATAGAAGATTGGTTAGGGCAAGATTAGGGCCAGTCATAGACAGCAGTGGGAAGTTGTGCGTGGAGCCGGAAGAGATTGGTGAGGCACTGAATAAATATTTCTCTTCGGTATTCACGCAGAGTGCTGGAAATGTAGCTATGGAGAACACTGAGGTACAGGGTTGCAAATTGGGAAGTATTGTAGTAGATAGGGAGGATGTGTTAGAAATTCTCGAGGGTTTGAAGTTGGATAAGTCCCCTGGGCCGGAAGGGATTTACCCTAGGATTCTCTGGGAGGCAAGAGAGGAGATTGCAGAGCCTCTGGCTCTGATCTGCAGGTCCTCGTTGGTTACGGGTGTGGTTCCGGAGGACTGGAGGATGGCGAATGTGGTCCCATTGTTTAAGAAGGGGAAGAGAGGCCTTCCTGGGAATTATAGGCCAGTGAGTCTTACTTCTGTGGTGGGCAAGGTATTGGAGAGAATTAGTAGGGATAGGATTTATAGTTATTTAGAGAGAAACGAATTGATTGGGGATAGTCAGCATGGTTTCGTGAAGGGTAGGTCATGCCTTACTAACCTCATTGAGTTTTTTGAGAAAGTGACCAAGAGGTGGATGGGGGTAAGGCGGTTGATGTAGTATATATGGACTTTAGTAAGGCGTTTGATTAGGTGGCCCATGGAAGACTTCTACAGAAAATGCAGATGTGTGGAATAGAGGGTGATTTAGCTAATTGGATTAGGAATTGGCTGGCAGATAGAAGACAGAGGGTGGTGGTTGATGGGAGATATTCATCGTGGAGTTCGGTGACAAGTGGTGTGCCTCAGGGGTCTGTTTTGGGGCCCCTGCTGTTGTAATTTTTATAAATGATCTGGATGAGGGTATTGAAGGATGGATTAGTAAGTTTGCGGATGACACTAAAGTCGGTGGAGTGGTAGATAGTGAAGAGGGGTGTTATACTTTGCAGAGAGACTTGGACAAGTTGCAGAGCTGGGCTGAGAGGTGGCAAATGGAGTTTAATGTGGTAAAGTGTGAGGTAATGCACTTTGGCAGGAACAATAAATGTGTAGAGTATAGGGCTAATGGTAGGGCTCTTAATAGTGTTGAGGAACAGAAGGATCTTGGTGTAGGTGTCAATAGATCCCTGAAAGTAGGCAGTCAAGTGGATAAAGTTGTTAAGAAGGCATATGGAGTCTTAGTTTTTATTGGTAGGGGGATTGAATTTAGGAGCCGCAGCATCATGTTGCAACTGTACAAAACTCTAGTGCGGCCGCACTTGGAGTATTGTGTGCAGTTCTGGTCCCCACATTATAAGAAAGATTGGAGGCATTGGAGAGGGTACAGAGGAGGTTTACCAGGATGTTGCCTGGTATGGAGGGCAGGTCCTATGAAGAGAGGTTGAAGGATTTGAGGTTGTTTTCGTTAGAAAGGAGGCGGCAAGAGGGGATCTTATTGAAGCATATAAGATGATTAGAGGTTTAGATAGGGTGGACAGTGATAGCCTTTTTCCTAGGATGGAGAAAGCTAGTACGAGGGGACACAGCTTAAATTAAGGGGTGATAGTTATAGGACGGATATCAGAGGTAGGTTCTTTACCCAAAGGGTGGTTCGGGAGTGGAATGCCCTGCCTGCAGCTGTTGTCGATGCGCCAAGTTTGGTGGCGTTTAAGAGGTTAGTTGATAAGTATATGGAAGAGAAGGGAATGGTTTAGTTTGGAGGGGCATTGCTTTTTATTTTGGTCGGCACAACATCGAGGGCCGAAGGGCCTGTTCTGTGCTGTAATGTTCTATGTTCTATGAGCTCTACACAACCTTTGCTGACCTCGCAAAAGCCTTCGACACTGTAAACCGACAAGGCCTGTGGAGGATCATGTCAAAGTTCGGCTGCCCTCCCAAATTCATTCAGATGGTTTGCCAGTTCCATGATGGCCATGATAATGGATGGCGGCGAATCCTCTGAGACATTCCCAGTCACCAATGGTGTCAAACAGGGTGGTGTGCTCGCACTCACTGTTCAGAATGATGTTTACTGCCATCTGAATGATGCCTCCCAGGACAGCGTTGCTGGAATCAGCCTCAAGTACAGAGTAGATAGGAAGCTTTTCAACCTGAAGAAACTTCAAGCTATTACCAAAGTAAAAGAGACTGTTCTGAGAGATTTCCTCTTTGCCGATGACTGCGTTCTATATGCTTGCTCAGAGCCAGAGATGCAAGTCAGTATGGAAAAATTTTCCACGGCTTGTGACAACTTTGGACTCATCATCAGCATTAAAAAGACCAAAGTCATACACCAGCCGGCTCCTCATGGTACACAGAACCCATAATTAAATCAAAGGGTAGAAACTACAGGCAGTGGACCGGTTCACTTATCTTGGCAGCACTCTCTCCCAAGCATAGACTATTGATACAGAAGTTAACTGTAGAATAGCAAAGGCAAGTTCTGCTTTTGGTAGACTGCGCTCCACTGTATCGGAACGTCAAGGAATCAGCCCAGCTACAAAACTGAAGGTCTACAGTGCTACGGTACTCACTACCCTCCTGTATGCCTGTGAAACATGGATTGTGTATCGAAAGCATGCAATACAGTTCAATCATTTCCACATGACTTGTCTTCGCAAAATATTGTACATCCGTTGGCAAGACAAAACACCGGACACCGAAGTTCGGTAGAGCAAGTCTACCGTCAGTCCACACACTTCTGATGAGAGCAGAGACCTGCTGGGCAGATCATGTCATCCGTACGTCAGACGAGCAAATACCCAAGCAGCTCCTTTTTGGGGAACTCTCTGCTGGAAGACGCTCGCATGGAGGGCAGAAGAAACATTCAAAGACATACTCAAGGCCTCCCTAAAGTTGCTTGACATTGACAACCACCTGGGAAACGCTGACACAAAACCGCCCTACCTGATGTTGCCTCATCCACAAAGGCTGTTAAGCTTACAAAGCAAGATGTATTGCTGAAACGCAACTTAAGCGCGAGCTGTGCAAATCCAGAGCCACTATTGCAACAACTACAGTGTCTACACAAGTCTGTCCAATATGTGCCAGGACATTCCGTGCCCAGTTTGGCCTAATCAGTCATCTTCGGACACACCGCAACCAGCCTCAAAATGACTAATGGTGTTGAGGTCCTCATCGATGATGATGGACGAACAACAACAACACCAGAAGACGGCTAAGAGGAGACCTTATTGAAACATATAAGATAATTAGAGGTTTAGATAGGATGGACAGTGATGGCCTTTTTCCGAGGATGGAGAAAGCTAGCACGAGGGGACATAGCTTTAAATTAAGAGGTGGTAGTTATAGGACAGATGTCAGAGGTAGGTTCTTTACCCAGAGGATGGTAAGGGTATGGAATGCCCTGCCTGTTGCAGTTGTAGATGCGCCAAGTTTGGTGGCGTTTAAGGGGTTAGTAGATAAGTTTATGGATGAAAAGGGAATGGTTTAGGTTAGAGGGTCATTGCTTTTTCTTAATTGGTCGGCGCAACATCGAGGGCCGAAGGGCCTGTTCTGCGCTGTAATGTTCTATGTTGAGTGCCATACTAGTTATAGTGTTTCTCTGGCATTCAGTGTTGAATGAACTGCTAACCACTGGAAAGGACAAGATTTGTGTCTCCAACACAAATCTCTGCATTCTTGTCACTGACGCATCCCCACACACACCCAACATCCCCCTCCTCCCTACACCCCTCTCTCCTGCATACACACCTCCACTATCTTGGCTAAACCAGACTGTCTGAACCAGCATTGGCATCCTTCTTAACCCTGAGTTCAGTTCATAATTCTTTACTCTCTGCATCAGAAAGCGCAATTATTCCCAACATTGTTCACCTCCTACCTCAGTCCATTTGAAACTCACGTGCACCCCCGCTTTGTTACTTTCAACGCTTTCACTCCAATGCTCTTCTGGTGAGATTGCTCCTTCACTTCACCTAACCAAAACTCTGTTGCCCACTTCTCAACTCAGACAATACCCAATTTGCCCCTCACTCCAAACACCTTCCCTTCTTTTCATTGCAGTTCCTTCCCTTCCTCAATCCCTCTCCCTTTTACCTAGTGGATACTATTGAGGTTCAAAATCAATCCTTAAACCCTACAACCTATCCATCAATTCCCTGAAGTCCAATATTTTCACCAAGTTTTTATCAGCCTACCTCGTGTCTTTTTTGTCATTATTCTGAGAAGTGTTTTAGGAAGTTTCCACTTTAACGATGCCATACAAATATACATTGTTCTTTCTGTTGTTGTTTGATGTACTAAGGAAGGGAGAGAAGAAGAGGGCAAGATGGTTGGGAGGGAATTCCAGAGTTTCGGGTAACTGAAGATACAGCCACCAATGCTGGAGCCATTATAATTGGGAATGTGTAAGAGGTCAGAACTGGAGGATCTTTGAGGGGCTAGAGGAGATTACAGAGATAAACAGGAAGGGCTGAGACCATGGAGGAATCTAAGAGGAGTTTACTTATTAGTACAGTAGGCTTACGTTAACACTGCAATGATGTGAAAACCCCCTAGTTGCCACACTCTGGCACCTACTCAGGACACTGAAGGTGAATTTAGCGTTGTCAACGTACCAAACCAGTATGTCTTTCAGACTGTGGGAGGAAACTTACGTAGACAGACGAGAACATCAAATTGCCACAAAGACAGTGACCCAAACCAGGAATCGAACAGGGTCACTGGTGCTGCAAGGCAGCAGTGCTAACCACTGTGCTACTCCCAGAGCCCCAAAAAATGAATTTTATTTATTCTCATCCTTGTTACCTGACTGTCAGTATAGGTTCAAAAGTACAGAGTGATCAGTAGATGAGATTTGATACGAGTTAGGATACAGGGAGCAGAGTTTTGGATGAGCTTAACAATATAGCAATGCTAGCCATGTTTTCATTCAATCTGTGGCTGCAGCTAGTGCCTCACTCAGACTGCCTCACCTTATGCTAGATTTAAGAGGCTGTAGTATTCATCACTGTAAGGTCAGTGTTTCTGCACTACTACAAACTGCTTACACAAAGTGTGGAACAAGCCTGCAGCTCACTCCACAGTGGACCTGTGATGTAATTAAGTATTTAAAATATTAAGAATTAGCCAAAGGGCTGAGTGAATAATTATACTGGATACTCTCAGTCATGTAATTAGTATCTTACAGCTATGCACTGACACACACTTCGATATTGAATATTGTTTAAATCCCAAAAGAAGAAAAATAAATATTAGATTTTCGAGCCACTTGGAGTGCAAGGAAAGGATAAAAAAGAAATTAAACGGTGTAGAAGCGGTTTTGAGTTTTCCTATATGCCTGATGCTGCTCTAGTAACTATTTTGAGACAGGATATTAACGAAGACCATCAAGAATCCTGTTTATATTTGCCAAATCTACTGTAAGAGGGTTAACTTTAGACAATCTTCCCATCTTACACATCATCATATGTGCATACCCTGAATTGTAAATCCACTGATTCTAAGCCACTTCAATGTGTTTGATATACTTGCGTTGTGATCCTCTCACACCCCCAGTGATCCAATCATAAATAATGACTTTGAACATAAGAACATAAGAAAGAGGAGCAGGAGTCGGCCATCTAGCCCTTCAAGCCTGCCCCACCATTCAACAAGATCATGGCTGATCTGAAGTGGATCAGTTCCACTTCCCGCTTTCTCCCCATAATTCCCCTGTCTATCAGAAATCTATATACCCGTGACTTAAATATATTCAGTGAAGTAGCCTCTACCACTTCAATGAGCAGAGAATTCCAGAGACTCACCACCCTTTGAATAAAGAAGTTCCTCCTCAACTCCGATCTAAACTGCTCCCCCCCTCTTATTTTGAGGCTGTCCCCTCTAGTTCTGCTATCCTTTCTAAGTGGAAAGAATCTCTCTATCTCTACCCTATCTAGCCCCTTCATTATCTTACATGTCTCTATAAGATTCCCCCTCAGCCTTCTAAACTCTAAAGAGTGGCTGCAATCCGATTAGGGATACACACACAACATGGCTTTGTTAAGGGGAGGTCATGCCTTACGAATCTGGTAGAATTTTTTGAGGAAGTGACGAAAATGGTTGACAAAGGGCGAGCCGTTGATGTCATCTATATGGATTTCAGTACAGCGTTTGACAAAGCCCCTCATGGGAGGTTAGTTGAGAAAGTCAAGGCTAATGGGATACAAGGACAGGTAGCTAATGGATAAGTAACTGGCTTAGTAATAGGAGACAGAGAGTAATAGTGGAAGGGTGTTTTTCTAGCTGGAGGTCAGTCACTAGTGGTGTGCCGCAGGGCTCGGTACTGGGACCTCTTCTATTTGTAATATATATAAATGACTTAGAAGAGGGAGTAAGCGGAGTGATCAGCAAGTTTGCAGATGATACAAAGATGGCTGGGCTTGCGGATAGTGAGGAGCATTGTGAGGCGATGCAGCAGGACATAGATAGGCTGGTAGCTTGGGCAGATAGATGGCAGATGGAATTCAATCCTGATAAATGCGAGGTGATGCATTTCGGGGGAAAGAATGTTGGGGGGGGAGGTATATGATAAAGGGTAGACCTATTAAGACTATAGAAACACAGAGGGACCTGGGGATGCAGGTGCACAAGTCTCTGAAGGTGGTGGAGCAGGTGAAGAAGGTTGTGAAGAAAGCATATGGTATGCTAGCGTTTATAGGAAGGGGTATAGAGCACAAGAGCTGGCCCTTAATATTGCAGTTGTATAAAACGTTAGTTAGACCTCATTTGGAATACTGCATCCAGTTCTGGTCACCTTACTACCGGAAGGACGTGAAGACTCTGGAGAGAGTGCAGAGGAGGTTTACCAGGATGCTGCCTGGTATAGAAGGTCTGAGTTACGAGGAGAGGTTAGGCAAATTGGGACTGTTTTCCTTATAAAGACGTAGACTTAGAGGAGATCTGATAGAGGTGTACAAGATTATGAGGGGTATAAATAGAGTAAACAGGGTTAAGCTTTTTCCTAGGATGGACTCAAACAGCAAGAGGGGTCACGGGCTTAGGGTGAGGGGGTAAGGTATAATTTGGATGCTAGAGGGAGTTTTTTCACACAGAGGGTGGTGGGGGTATGGAATGTGCTGCCAAGTAAAGTGGTGGAGGCAGGTACTCTGGAAAAACAAATTCTCCCTAAATTTGTCTCAAATTTGGTTCTTAATCCATAGATCTATAAACATAGACCGAGATCACGGGTAGAGGTGGGAACATTGGGGTGGCAGTGTGCGCTCGTTGGGCTGAAGGGCCTGTTTCCCATTCTGTTTTGTTCTTTGATCCTTTATTTTGTGCAGCGATTTGGGATGTTGGTCTTCTTAAGATAGCACAGCAGAGGAATCACCTGACTGAAGAGGCCAATGGAAACTGGCGATGGGGTGGCCAACCTTGGAATCGTCACCAACAGCAATCAGGTGTCCTGGAGCTGAAGTGCGAAGAAAGGCTCAGGTTTGTGAAGGCTCAGAGGAAGGTCCTGGTGTCTTGGAGAAAAGCCTTCAGATCGTGGAGATAGGGGAGACTCAGAGGAAAGTAAAAGTCCAGGAGGCAGAAGCGGGACAGACAGAGAGTGAAACAAATGTAGGGTCATCTAATCCCTCTGAAGGGCTTCAATACAATGATTCAGCAATCACAATGCCACTATGTTGTTGTTGACATCAGTTGATTCCGGCTACTTAACATGCACATTAACAGAGAGGAAAGCAATTGCTTCCCTCTCTCAGATGAGTGAGCTTCCAGAGCCAGCCGGGAACCCCAGGACCCTCCACTAACTTCTGAAGAGGAGCTGACGACAGATACTACTACTTTCCCAAAAGACTAATGTCGCTACAACTCTCATCCCATTTACAGGTGCACTATAGAAAGCATTCTCTCTGGTTGTATCACAGCTTGGTATGGCACCTGCTCTGCCCAAGGCCGCAAGAAACTACAAAAGGTCGTGATTGTAGCCCAACCCATCACACAAACCAGCCCTCATCCATACTGTCTACACTTCCCACTATCTCGACAAAGCAGACACCATAATTAAGGACCCCATACACCCCTGACATCCTCCCTTGCACCTTCTTCTGTCGGGAACAAGATACAGAAGTCTGAGGTCATGTACCAACCGATTCAAGAACAGCTTCTTCCCTGCTGCTGTCAGGCTTTTGAATGGACCCACTTTGCATTAAGCTAATTTTTTTTTGCAGCCTAGCTATGACTGCAAAACTATATTTTACATTCTCTCCTTTCATTGTCTGTGAACGATATGCTTTGTCTGTATAGCGTGCAAGAAACAATACTTTTCACTGTACACTTCGTTTTTATTTATTAGTCACAAGTAGGCCTTACATTAACACTGTAATGAAGTTACCGTGAAATTTCCCTCGTCGCCACAGTCTGGTGTCTGTTCAGGTCAATGCACCTAACCAGCATGTCTTGCACACTATGGGAGGAAACCGGAGCACCCGGAGACTCAGCAGACACGAAGAGAATGTGCAAACTCCACACAGACAGTGACCCAAGCCAGTAATCAAACCTGAGTTCTTAACACTGTGAAGCAGCAGTGCTAACCACTGTGCTACAGAGCCACACCACGTATTAATACATGAGTCAATAATAAATCAAATCAAATATGAAAGATGTTCCCACATCACACCCTCTCTCGACCAAGCACCAATATATACACTGTCTGTGAGCAATAGCACGTCAATTCAGTTGGTAGTGCACTGTGATGAGGGCACATCACGGTGGAGAGAGAGAGCCTCACACACCAGAATTCTGAGGCTTACTGGATACCAGGATAATGATTAGTTGAACATGCAAGCCCACACAATAACAATGACCTCAGGAGGGCATTGCCCGTGAGAGAGATGGATATGGCACCCAGCCTCTCTATTGTGTTGAGGGGGGAGGTACAGACATATCTCATGCTGGTGGATGAAATGTCTGTAGGTCTTTTCACAGTGTTCCAAACAACTCAGCAACTCCTTCACTCCTCCGTCAGTCACCACACCATCTTCAGAGTTCATGACAACTGAGCAATGCCCAGCCATGTCGCTGTGTGCATCCACCCAGGACGACTTGCTCAGCCTCCACCAGCTACGGGATAACCACCAAGGTCACCAGGGATAACACAACGGCAGTGTTAGCAATCTGCTTCTAATGTCGCTGCCAGCGAAGGGGAAGCACCAAGGTATAGCATTCACAAGAGAAAGTTAAGGCACAATCATCAAAAGGGATTTTCACTGGTGGCTTTAGTCGCTTTCTTCAATGCAACAATTGTTGTTCGTCCATCATCATGATGAGAACTTTGACGCTATTAGTAATTTTGAGGCTGGTTGCGGTGTGTCCGAAGATGACTGATTAGGCCAATTCGGGTTCAGAATAGAACATAGAACACAGAACATTACAGCACAGAACAGGCCCTTCGGCCTTCGATGTTGCATCGACCAATATAAAAAGCAATGCCCCTCCAAACTAAACCATTCCCTTCTCTTCCATATACTTATCAACTAACCTCTTAAACGCCACCAAACTTGGCGCATCTACAACTGCTGCAGGCAGGGCATTCCACTCCCGAACCACCCTCTGGGTAAAGAACCTACCTCTGATATCCGTCCTATAACTATCACCCCTTAATTTAAAGCTGTGTCCCCTCGTGCTAGCACGATATCCTGGCATATATTGGACAGACTTGTGTAAGCACTTTAATTGTTGCGCTGGTGACTCTGGACTTGCGCAGCTCGCGCTTAAGTTGTGTTTCAGCAATACACCTTGCTTCATAAGCTTAACAGTCTTTGTGGATGAGCAGCGCCAGGTACGACGGTTTTGTGTCAGCGTTTTCCAGGTATCTATGTCAAGCGACTTCAGAGAGGCCTTGAGTATGTCTTTGAAACATTTCTTCTGCCCTCCATGTGAGTGTCTTCCAGCAGAGAGTTCCCCAAAAAGGAGCTGCTTGGGTATGCGCTCGTCTGACATACGGATGAAATGACCTGCCCATTGGGTCTGCACTCTCATTAGCAGTGTGTGGACTGATGGTAGACTTGCTCTAGAGAGAACTTCAGTGTCTGGCACTTTGTCTTGCCATCAGATGCGTAATCTTATGCGAAGACAAGTCATGTGGAAATGATTCAGCTCTCTTCATGCCTTCGATACACAATCCATGTTTCACAGACATACAAGAGAGTAATGAGTACCACAGTGCTGTAGACCTTCAGGTTTGTAGCTGGGCTGATTCCTCGATGTTCTCATACAGTGGAGTCTACCAAAAGCAGAATTTGCCTTTGCTATTCTACAGTTAACTTCTGTATCAATAGTCACTGCTTGGGAGAGTGTGCTGCCAAGATAAGTGAACCGATCCACTGCTTGTAGTTTCTACCCTTTGATTGTGATTATGGGTTCTGTGCATGAGGAACAGGCTGATGCATGACTTTGGTCTTTTTAATGTTGATGGTGAATCCAAAGTTGTCCATACTGATTTGCACCTCTGGCTCTGAACCAGTATACAGGGCGCAGTCATCAGCAAAGAGAAAGTCTCTCAAAACAGTCTCCTTTGCTTTGGTAATGCTTGAAGTCTCCTCAAGTTGAAGAGTTTCCCATCCACTCTGTACTTGAGGCTGATACCAGCAACACTGTCATAGAAGGCATCATTCAGCATGGCAGTAAACATCATGCTGAACAGCCCTGTTTGACGCCACTGGTAACTGGGAATGCCTCAGAGGATTCTCCGCCATCCAGTACTCCGGCCATCATGTCATCATGGAACTGGCAAACCATCTGAATGAATTTGGGAGGGCAGCCGAACTTTGACATAATCCTCCACAGGCCTTGTCGGCTTAGTGTCAAAAGCTTTCGCGAGGTCAACAAAGGTTGTGTAGAGCTCGTGATTCTGCTCCTGACACTTCGCCTAAAGTTGGCGCGCAGTAAAAATCGCGTCTATAGTCCCTGCCACCTTTGCAGAAGCTACAACATGACTCTGGAAGCAGACCCGCTCTAGATGAGTGACCAGACAATTTAGCAGGAATCTTGCAAGCATTCTTCCTGTGATGAAGAGCAGCAAGATTCCTCAGTGGTTGTCACATACTTGCCAATTGCCCTTCCTCTTGTAAAGTGTACAATGGAAGCATCTTTAAGTACCTGGGAATGGATCCTTGCTTCCAAAAGGACTGGAACAACTCAGTGAGCTTCTCGATAAGTACAGGACCAGCAGCTTTGTAGATCTCTGCGGGTATGGCATGTGCCCTTGGGGTTTTGCCACTGGATAGCTGGCTGACAGCTTTCATGACTTCAGCTACTACCGTTGGGTCATCCATGGCGCTGTTGGTATCAATCTGGGGAATCCTGTCTATTGCCTCATCGTTTATAGATGACGATGGTTGAGGACAGTTTCAAAGTGGTCAGCCCATCTCTGCAGGAACTGAGCCCTCTCTATAATGAGAGTTGTACTATCTATACTCAGGAGGAGGGAACTCCCGAGAGACTGAAGTCCATAGAAAGTGTTGAAGGATTCACAGAACTGTTTCAAACCGTTTCTGTCAGCATATCCCCGCATTTCAACTGCTTTGGTGTTCAACCAGGCATCCTGCATTTTACGCAGTTTAATCTGGATGGTCTTGCGAGCACTGGTAAAAGCATTTTTCTTGGCAGTGATGACGGGTCATTCTGACAGGCCCAATGAAGACAGTACTTTTCAACAAGTAGAGCCTTTATCTCCTCATCATTCTTATTGAACCAGTCATGCTGCTTGCGGGTAGAGGGCCGAGCATCTTCAGTGAAGATGTATAGATAGCATCCCTGAAGCGTTCCCAATCGTCCTCAGCACTACCTGCGAGGTAGAGGTCAGCAAGCATGATTTCTAAGTCTTCAACCAATGCTGAAGCTGTGCTAGGATTCTTGAGCTTGGTCGCACTGATTCTTTGCATAACCTTGCTTCCTTGTGGTCACCTCTTGGGTCTGAAGCAGAGCCTCATTTTGGAGACAATGAGCCTGTGATCTGTCCAGCAGTCAGCACCACACATGGCCTTGGTCACTTTGGCATCTTGCCTGTCTTTTCTCCTGACAATGACTGAGTTGATAAGATGCTAATGCTTAAAGAAAGGCGGGGGAGGGAGAGGTGCATCCAGGAGGTCTTGTTAGGATAGGCAGGTGGAAGGTCGTTTTGGTGATGAGGAGTTCATGTGCTGCACAGGTCTTCATTAAGAGTAGGCCGTTATTGTTACGCTTGCCCACTCCATGCCTCCCAATGACTCCCTGCTACATTACAGAGTCACACCCTACTCTTGCATTGAAATTGCCAAGCAAGATCAGCTTGCCGATACTGCTCACTGCTGACAGTAGGGTGTCTAGTTCTTCGCAGAACTATTTTTTCACGTTGTCCAGGTTCTTCATTGCAAGGGCGTAGGCGCTGATCAGGGTGGCTTGACTTCTGTGCCGTAGCATAGAACATAGACCACTACAGCACAAACAGGCCCTTTGGCCCACAAGTTATGCCAATCATATCAGTGCCTACCAGGCCATAGGACTATCTGTAACTCCCAATCCCATTAAATCCCATGTAGCGGAAGCTGTAATGTCATAAGCCAGTCGTTCACATCCTTGGGGAGACTATCAACTTTCCGAACAAAGTGACTTCTGACGGCAAATCCAATTCCAGCATCATGACGCTCATCGCTGCCGCAACCACTCCAGAAAAAAGTGTATCCACCTCTAGTTTCAGTCAACTGACCTACGTTGACAAGTTTCACTCACGGCTGCAATGTCAATGTTATATCTTGCAAGCTCTCTGGCAACTAAGGCTTTTCTTCTCTCTGTTCTGTCTACTGTAGGGTTGTCCAAAAGCGTACACGCATTCCAAGTGCCAACAGTGAGCAGTGTCACCTTGTGTTTATTTTGTTTGTTCGACTGTAAGATGGGATCCCTGCCAGCCACAGTAAACTGGCCAAAGTGTAGTGAAGCAGGCAATGTTTAGGGCACTTTTTCTAACCTCTTCCTCATTCTATGGAGGTTAGCAGTGCATTCCTGAAGAGGATTGTTCAATCGCCCAGGCAGATGCCAAGTTTCACCGCTGCGCCAGGCAGCGGAAAACGCTCATTAGACCCGAGCCACCTGTGTGCAGGGCCGTGACTACAGCTCACAGTGTATCCACACCTGCTGCTTCATCACTCGCCCATCACCACAAACTTCAAGGGTTGAACAGGACACTGATGATGAAGATGACGATGTCGAAACTAGCGCTTAATTTGGATTGAAGTGAGGGAAGTTGCGCAGCGTCAGCCTCACTCTCTCTTCCCAATTCCCATCTAGATCCAGTGGCAAGACAAGAGTCAAGGTGGCTAGAGATGGGACTAGGTGCAGAGAATGACCAGGACGTCTACTGTGTCTTGTGCTGCTCTTCCCGTTCCATGATGCTTGCAGAAATCGCCTTCTTGACCGTTCGACCTTCCACTGGTCTCGTCCACTCAATCCGCCAGAGTCTGTCTTCACATGCTGGGATAGACATCTCCCTATCTCACTAAAGGGAGAGACCTTTTACTATGACTTAACTGTCAACTGTTTATGTTTTGTTTTTTGATTACATTTCTGTTGTAAAGATAATTCAACATTTTATGTCAATGCCCCCAGTATTCCAAGTTTCTTGAAAATGTAAACCTCATCAATCCCTTGATGTGAAAATGCTGATGTTGGACTGGAGTGGGCACAGTAAGTAGTCTCACAATACTAGGTTAAAGTCCAACAGGTTTATTTGGTAACACAAGCTTTCGGGGCACTGCCCCTTCATCAGGTGATGAAGAGGTCTGTAAAATAATGAGGCGCATAGATCAACTAGATAGTCATATCTTTCAATAATCTGGGGATGAAGGGGCAGTGCTCCGAAAGCTTATGCTACCAAACCTGTTGTACATTAACCTGGCATCATCGTCAATGCCATGTGATAGATAGTAGGAGCAGCAAACTTTATTAGAGGTTGAGAGGTCACACGGGGCTCATGACACTGTATTGTGTGAAATGTTTGTGAAGGAGGCCTTTGGGCTCAGAAGGATGACAGTCTAGCTGAAGAAGCACTGAATCAAGGCTCCCTTCTGTCTCTGCCTCCATGAAGGTTTCAGAGACACAGAGGTTTACAGCATGGAAACATGCCCTTTGATCCCATTTGTCGATGCTGTCTTTTTTTTATAAACCCCAAGCTCATCCCAATTGCCCACATTTGGCCCGTATCCCTCTACACCCATCTTATCCGTGTAACTGTCTAAATGCTTTGTAAAAGACAAAATTGTATCCATCTCTGCTTCTACCTCTGGCAGCTTGTTCCAGACACTCACACCACTCTTTGTGAAAAAATTGCCCCTCTGGACACTTTTGTATCTCTCCCCTTAAACCTATGTCCTCTAGTTTTAGACTCTCCTATCTTTGGGAAAAGATATTGACTATCTAGCTGATCTGTGCCCCTTATTATTTTATAGACCTCTATAAGATCATCCCTCAGCTTTCTACGCTCCAAAGGAAAAGTCTCAATCTATCCAGCCTCCCCTTATAACTCAAACCGTCAACTCCTGATAGCATCCTAGTAAATCTTTTCTGCACTCTTTCTAGTTTAATAATATCCTTTCTATAATAGGGGAACCAGGACTGTACACAATATTCCAAGTGTGACCTTACCAATGTTTCGTACAACTTCAACAAGACGTCCCAACTCCTGTATTCAATGTTCTGACCGATGAAACCAAGCATGTCAAATGCCTTCTTCACCACTCTGTCCACCCACGACTCCACTTTCAAGGAGCTATAAACATGTACCCTTAGATCTCTTCGTTCTGTAACTCTCCCCAACGGCCTTCCATTAGTAAAGAAATTAAAGTATGTCCTTTCCTGGTTCAATCTACCAAAATGCTTCACCTCGCATTTATCTAAATTAAACTCCATC
This sequence comes from Sphyrna mokarran, assembly GCA_024679065.1. Classification (NCBI taxonomy): domain Eukaryota; kingdom Metazoa; phylum Chordata; class Chondrichthyes; order Carcharhiniformes; family Carcharhinidae; genus Sphyrna; species Sphyrna mokarran. The sequence goes on from JAGIQG010000005.1 coordinate 1,472,960, forward strand.
TGCCATTCATCAGTCTACTGGCCCAATTGATCAAGATCCTGTTGCAATAGGAAATAACTTTCTTCATTATTCACTATGCCACCAATCTTGGTGTCATCTGCAAACTCATTAACCATGCCCCTTATATTCTCATCCAAATCATTAATATAATTCATTCATTTCTGCCTCCTCATTCTTACCTTGCATCGATGACTCGATGTCTTCCTGGTTCAATTCTTCCTCCTTTGCAAGAGCTAGATAATGCTGAGCACAATACACAACCTAACCCAGGACCCTGGCACTGTGAGGCAGCAATGCTAACCACTGTGCTAGCTGGAGCTGCCAACAGCCTTGGCACCTGAGTGGCACAAAAAATAGGCATTGTGTGAGCTGCCAGGATACATGGCACAAACCTATAGTATGTGTGACTTGTGGTTGCACAAGATTTGAACATTTATGGAGTAATGCCCCTTCCTATTATCAAGGATGCCCAGCTGACACCTTAATGGCCATATGGGTACAGTCAATGGTAGCCTAGATGCTGGAGGAAACCTGCAATTGCAGCTATGCTCTAGCCCACTCAGCCTAGCTGATCTGATCTGTGCTGAAATGGATGAATGTGCTTAGCTGCCTGAACAAAGCTTCTGTCCACCAGCTTTATACATCTATACAGAGATGACTGGGAGACTACACAAAGACCCAGAGGCATAAAAAAAGAATCACAGGAACTGCACGTACACCTAGGAAGTTGGAGACGATCTCCAGTCCAATCATCTAGTGTGGAAGTGATGGTTTCACCCAAGAGGCAGAGGCTCCTGCAGCACTGGACTTTGGTCACGTTGAACTAGCTGAGTGGCTGCTTATACACTTAGCAGCTGGTTAGTGATGTCTTTTGTGGGTCCAATCTCCTTGCCCTCCCTGCTGACCTTTGACACCCTGTGCCTTCACCTCTCCACGGAGTTGACACCTGTGTCACCTGAGCTCTGCTGTCTTCAGCTGTCTTCCTCCTCTGAGGAGGAGATATTCCTTGCATAGTGAACGATACCCATCTGCTGATTTTCAAACGGGGTTCACCCATGCACCATCAGTGCCAATGGGTTGAAATTCTGAGAGATTTTACAAGACTAATGAGCCCTGAAAGGTCCAGAAAGTATGCAAAAATCTCACAAAAAAGCACTAAAAAGTCACAAATCTATTTTATTTTCACACCAAACTCTCAATAATTTCTACAACACACACTGCCTTTTGCTACTCCCTCCAATTATCCCATCTTTGGATGACAAATCAGCAAAAATGGATTGGCCACCTCCCCATGCGTTGACTTAATGTAATGCAATGTAAAATTCAAGTCAAATGGACTTTTATTCCTTTGAACTAGCTGATTAATTATCAGTGGGTACGCGGTCAACTCCTGCTCATGCCCATTGAGCAAAATATCAGGCAAATGTGCAAAAATGCTGGGATGTGCGCCTTGTTGCACAATTTTGTGCACTTCGGGGTCAGGTGAGGTGTAAAATTCAGGCCACTATTACAAGGCAAACTTGACCTTGCTGATAATCAATACCACCATTTAAACAACTGAAATTAAAACAAAACCAAGATCTGGCTTCCCAGATATACCAACATCCTACGAACAGGGATGAACTCATATTAAACTTCCTGAAAACTTGCCAAATTTCACCAATTCTGCTACTTTTACCATAATTACTGATCTGAGGAAGGAGCAGTGCTCCAAAAGCTCAGGCTACCAAATAAACCTGTTGTGTTTTAACCTGATGTCATAAGACTTCTTACTTAGCATAATTAAGATTGAGGTTTTGGCACACACATATCCGATTAACAAATAAAACAACCTCATCTTCACCAGATGCAGAAATTCTATCATTACCTCATTTTATAATTCAAACTCTGAAAATGTGAACTTCTACAGTATCAAGATATTGAACATATGTTTACAAGAACAATAAAACTATTTAGAAAGCAAACTTATAGAAATAATCTGTTCTTCAGTTATTCTCCGGTTTCATCATGAATGGCTCAAGGGATGTTTGATAAATGTAAACTGGAGAGAGAAGATAATCCAACATCTCTGTCAGAAATGGAATGTTATTGGTTTAATAAGACAGTCCAAAGCACTGAAAGGCCACTTCATTACAAAGAGCAGCAAGCACTTCAGGGAATGTGACAAATATCAATCCAGAAAAGCAATTTAGAGAAAATCTGTTGCAAAAGTTAGTCATTCTTTTTTCATTTCATGAATGTGTGAAAACTATGTAGACACAAAAGCATGTATGAATGCTGGCAACAGTAGGGGGTCTGTAATACTAGTGTAACTGTCCAATACATTGTCAGACATGTAACTCAATACCACTGGAAACTGCTTTTAAAAAGCTCAGTGTAGGCATTTTTCACAAACACAACTGCATTTTAAAACTCAACTGAAGCAATTCAGGGAACATCAAATCTTGGAAAGTGCCTCTGACTTTCCCCTCGAGATGATGATTCTCACACTGTCTAATGGTGTCTGGGAGTTTGAAAGCATACGGATTTAATTAAAATGCAAAAAGGAAATCCTTTCAAAAGATAATGATCTATCTGCATACTTGTCTGAGGTAAAAGCTGAATTCCACTCAGCATGTCTCTCTTTCTCATTGAACCTGTCCTGCCTCTTATCAGGAGACATGATGTAGAGATGCTGGCGTTGGACTGGGGTAAACACAGTAAGAAGTCTGACAACACCAGGTTTAAGTCCAACCAATTTATTTGATAGTAAACTCACAAGCTTGAGGTTCTTCTCTCCTCTTCACCTGAGCGGGGGAGGAGGGGAAAGAGAAGTAGAGAGTGACAGAGGCAGACAGAGGGACAGACAGAAGACTGAAGAGTGAGACAATCATTGACTTTAGGAAGCGTAAAGGAGAACATGCCCCTGTCTCGATCAACAGGGATGAAGTAGGAATGGTCACAAAGTTCAAGTTTTTAGTGTCCAGGTCACCAACAACCTATCCTGATTCCCCCCCCCCATGCTGACAATATAATTAAGAAAGCCCCACCAACACCTCTACTTTCTCAGAAGACTAAGGAAATTTGGCATGTCCGCTATGACTCTCATCAATTTTTACAGTTGCGCCGTAGAAAGCATTCTTTCTGGTTGTATCACAGCTTGGTATAGCTCCTGCTCTGCCCAAAACTGCAAGAATCTACAAAAGATTGTGAACGTAGCCCAATCCATCCCACAAACCAGTCTTCCATCCACTGACTGTCTACACTTCCCACTGCCTCGGAAAAGCAGCCGGCATAATGAAGGACCCCATGCATCCCAGACATTCTCTCTTCCACCATTTTCTTTCAGGAAAAAGGTACAAAAGTCTGAGGTCACGTACCAACCGAGTCAATAACGGCTTCTTCCCTGCTACTGTCAGACTTTTGAACGGACCCATCTCGTATTAAGTTGATCTTTCTCTACACACTAATAATGACTGTAACACTACATTCTGCACTCTCTCCTCTCCTTCTCTATGAATGGTATGCTTTGTCTGTATTGCGCACAAGAAACAATATTTCTCACTCTATACTGTTAGATGTGACAATAATAAATCAAATCAGTCAATGAAACACAAAGAGAGACAGAGAAAGACAGACAGAGAGAGAGACAGACAGGCAGAGAGAGAGAGAGAGAGACGGAAATGTACAGAGAGAGAAATGAGAGCAAAAAACAGAGAGGGGTGTCATTGAGAGGAGCTGTCAGTGAGAGGGAGAGATTGCGAGTGTGCTGAGGAAGATGTCCTGAACTGATCCCAGTCTCGGATCAGGAAAGCTACTATTGCAATAAGCTCCGCGCTGTCCGGGGGTCTCCACGCTGGGGCTCCGCTGCCTGGGGGGGCTCCGCGCTGGGGCTCCGCTGCCTGGGGGGGCTCCGCGCTGGGGCTCCGCTGCCTGGGGGGCTCTGCGCTGGGACTCCGCTGCCCGGGGGGCTCCGCGCTGGGGCTCCGCTGTCCGGGGGGCTCCGCGCTAGGGCTCCACGCAGGTGCCACGCTGCCTGGAGGGCTCCTCTGCCCGGAGATCTCCGTGCTGGGGGTCCGCTGCCCGAGGGTCTCTCACTCACCTGGGTACACAGCTCGGTGACGATCTGTCGATCTCCCAGGTGGCGAATAGGTTCATGGGCACGGGTTTGGGCAGCCCGGTGCCCGGCACCATCGCCACTCGCCCTCTCTCCGCCATCATCATCGTCCCCTCCGTTCAGTCACTCCCGATCGCCGCCCGCTCTCTCCGTGCGGGCTACCGGCGCGCGCTCCCACTCAGGCTCGCGCACTGCGCCTGCGCTGTTCCTCCCTCAGACCTGGAGACGCGCGAGCCCAACGGCCGTCGGGAGGCGGGACATGGCAGGGGCGGTGACGTGGGCGGGGCACGGGGGGGGGCGGGGAGGACAGGGGGGAAACCGGACGGAGGGGGGCCGGGCAGGGCGGGGCACGGGGCGGGACAGGGGCGGGACGGGCGGGGGCGGGGAGAGGGCGGGGCAGGGGGCGGTGACGTGGGCGGGGCCCGGGCGGGACGGGGGGGGTGGCACGGGGGGGGGAGACGGGCAGGGCGGGGCACGGCGGGACAGGGGGGGCGGGGCAGGGGGGGGGCGGTGGCGGCAGGGCGGGGCAGGGGCGGGACAGAGGGGGCGCCGTGCAGGAGGGGCAGGGGGCGGGCAACGGGGCGGGACAGGGGCGGGGTGCCGGACAGGGCGGGGAGGGGGGGGCGGGGGCGGTGGGCGGGAGGGCGGGGCAGGTGGTGGAGCAGTGGGCGGGGAGCCGGACAGGACAGGGGGCGGGGAAGGGGCGGGGAGAGGGCGGGGCACGGGCGGAGACGTGAGCAGGGCATGGGCACAGGGGGCCGGACAGTGCAGGGCGGGACAGGGGGCGGGCAGGGGGGGCGGGGGAGCCGGGCAGGGGCGGTGACGTGGGCGGGGCATGGGGCGGGGGAGGGGCGGGGAAATGGGCGGGGTGTCGGACGGGGCGGGGCAGTGGGCGGGGTGTAGTGATTTAGTCCCAGACTTCCACAGTGCAGAACCGGCCATTCAGCCCATCAAAGTCATCAGCCCTTTGCTGCTTTCCATTTCTCTGTCAATGTTGGACAAGATATTTACAAAGACTAGCTTTCACAGCCACATTCGCTTCCTCAATCACAGCTTACCCTCTGAATTTCAGATCTCCACCTTGTTATAAAGTCTATTCATTTGTCACAAGTAGACTTATATAAACGCTGCAATGAAGCTACTGTGAAAGTCCCCCCATCACCACACTCCAACACCTGTTTGGGTATATTCAGGGAGAATTTAGCATGGCCAATGCATCTATATAACAATGTATAGCCATTCACACCCTCTATTCTCTCTGCGGACTGCCATTAGCAGTTTCTGTAACTATGACTTATCTTTTATTCCCTCCCCCTGCAGTATAAATATCTCCCACTCACTGTGCCTTTTAGCTTTGACAAAGGGTCATCTGGACTCGAAACACCAGCTCTTTTCTCTCCTTACAGATGCTGCCAGACCTTCTGGGATTTTCCAGTATTTTCACTCAATCGTGGAACACCTAGATAACAAGAACACCTATGTCAGACTCCTATTTATTGACTACAGCTCAACCTTCAACACTATTATTCCCACAAAACTCATCTCCAAACTCCGTGACCTGGGCCTTGGCTCCTCCCTTTGCATCAGGATCCTGAACTTCCTAACTCACAGATCACAATCAGTAAGGATAGGCAACAACCCAGGATGTTTACCAGGATGTTGCCTGGTATGGAGGGCAGGTCTTATGAAGAGAGGCTGAGGGATTTGAGGTTGTTTTCGTTAGAAAGGAGGAGGCTAAGAGGGGATCTTATTGAAACATATAAGATGATTAGAGGTTTAGATAGGTGGACGTGATAGCCTTTTTCCTAGGATGGAAAAAGCTAGCACGAGGGGACACAGCTTTAAATTAAGGGGTGATAGTTATAGGACGGATATCAGAGGTAGGTTCTTTACCCAAAGGGTGTTCGGGAGTGGAATGCCCTGCCTGCGGCAGTTGTAGATGCGCCAAGTTTGGTGGCGTTTAAGAGGTTAGTAGATAAGTTTATGGATGAAAAGGGAATGGTTTAGTTTGGAGGGTCACTGCTTTTTCCTAGTTGGTCGGCGCAACATCGAAGGCCGAAGGGCCTGTTCTGTGCTGTAATGTTCTATGTTCTATGTTCTAACCCCTTCTCCAACAACATCTCCTCCAACAACACCTCCTCCTCCTGGACTCTCAGAGACTATTTCCCAGGGCTGAAATGGTCGCGACGAGAGGGCACAGATTTAAGGTGCAGGGAAGCAAGTACAGAGGGGATGCTAGGGGAAAGTTTTTCACTCAGAGGGTGGTAAGTGAATGGAATCGGCTGCCGTCGGTGGTGGTCGAGGTGAACTCGCTGGGGTCTTTTAAAAGACTTCTGGATGAGTATATGGGATCCAATAGGATTGGGGGTTATAGATAGGTCTATGGCTGGGTAGGTTTTGATGTGTTTGGCACAACTTGTGGGCCGAAGGGCCTGTTTGTGCTGTAGTGTTCTATGTTCAATGTTCTATATGATCATCCTCAACACTGGTGCCCCACAAGGCTGTGTTCTCAGTCCCATGCTATATTCCTTATACACCTATAACTGTGCGGCGAAATCACCACACCCCCCCCGCCACCCAGTTCGATTTTCAAATTTGTTAACGACACCACTAGTTGGTTGGATCTCAAACAATGTTAAGACAGAGTACAGGAATGAGATAGAGAATCTAGTGAATGGTGCAGCAGCAATAATCTCTCCCTCAATATCAACAAAACAAAGGAGGTTATCATCGACTTCAAGAAGTGTAAGGAAGAACATGCCCCTGTCTACATCAATGAGGACCAAAGAGAAAGGATTGAGAGCTTCAAGTTTTTAGGTGTTCAGATCACCAACAATCTGTCCTGATCCCACATGCCAACACTATAGTTAAGAAAGCCCACCAATGCCTCTACTTTCTCAGAAGACTCAGGAAATTTGGCATGTCCGCTACGACTCTCACCAATTTTTACAGATGCCCCATTAGAAAGCATTCTTTCTGGTTTTATCACAGCTTGGTATGGGCTCCTGCTCTGCCCAAAGACCATAAGGAACTACAAAAGGTCGTGAATGTAGCCCCAATCCATCATGCAAACCAGCCTCCCATCCATTGACTCTGTCTACACTTCTCGCTGCCTCGGCAAAGCAGTCAGCATAATTAAGGATCCCATGCATCCCAGACTTTATCTCTTCCATCTTCTTGCATCAATACAAAAGTCTGAAGTCACGTACCAACCAACTCAAGAACAGCTTCTTCCCTGCTGCTGTCAGACTTTTGAATGGACCTACCTCACATTAAATTGATATTTCTCTAAACTCCAGCTATGACTCTAACACTGCATTCTGTACTCTCTCCTCGCCTTCTCTATGAACGGTATGCTTTGTCTATATAATGCACAAGAAATAATACTTTTCACTGTGTGTTAATACACGTGACAATAATAAATCAAATCAAATTTAAAAGAACCATTATATTCGTGCAATGACAAAAAATCCAGGAAGGCAGATGTTGATGTGGGGGATTCAGTTTCAGTAAGATAATTTCCATGTAGATTAAATCAGGTGTAATTGTCTCATGTATAGAAAGAAATTGCATGTATACTTTAAAATGATATCATAGAACCCAATCATAGTAATTGGAATTCAGCCATTCTAATTGTATCAAAGAAGATAGGTCACAAAGTCTATATTGATAAGTATAAAGTAAAAACTGTATTAAAGGCAGATTGATGTCCTAATCCATAAGCATTGGGGACTCTATCAAAAAAATGGGACACTCTGCGTTTATCACAAGCATGTACTTGTTGTGAGGACATTGACAAGTACCCTATTGGAAAGGAATATCAGCCTTTGTGATACTAGATGGTTGATAACAATATAAATACAGATATAGAGCACAGAAAGAGACCCTTCAGCCCATCATCTCTGTACAAACTAATGCCTTTTGGTAAGAAAAATGCACCAGTAACATTTCGGAGACTAGCAAACAAAGTGACTGAAGGATTGAGAAAATGAAACCGTCTTTCTGAAATTATAGTGGTTAAATTTTCTGTAGGGAAGGAGGTATGGGGATGGATTTTTTTTTTAAATAGTTTTGGGGAATGTTATTAGTGTGTAAAAAAGACTGTGTCTATGTGTGTGTAAATGATGTAATTAAACTGGAGAAAGATTAATGGATTCAGCTTATCTGGGAGAACTGAGAGAAGTTTGGTGTAGGTGTTAAATACATGCATTTGCAGTGAAGTTATGGTCAAGTGGATTTATAGGTAAATGAGTGGAATTTAGAAATTTGCATTAGGAGATAGGGATGGACTTATTTTTAAAATTGTTAAATTTCAAGGGGAAGTAGAAGACTTTTACAGTTTGCAGTGGTTTTATAAGTAAACAAGAGGAGGTATTGAATTTGATTTGCCCAAAAAGAAAGCAAAAGGAAAAGCATGAAGGATTTTTATATCTTGGAAAAGTTAAGTTCAAAGGGGTGCTGAGGACTTTGGGATTGAAGATGAAAGGGGAGAAGGAATGTTTAAGGAAAGATGTCACGTTGTGTTGTATTGGTTTCATGGGAAAACCTCTTGGGAACAGCTTTGTGCTGGGAGAAAGTGCAACATCTGCTTGTGGCCATCCAGAAATCCAGGAAGAGTCTTGGATGTCTGAAAGCAGCCTTGTTTCTGAGTATTCATAGATTTCCACCACAGAGTGGAAGTGAGTGAGAAGTCACACAATATACCTATAAGTCACACAATATACCTATAAGTCACACAATATACCTATAAGTCACACAATATAATTTTTGCAGAATACAAAACTGACAACAGGTTTACATTCAGAAATTATTTCTGAAAATTTTATAGTTACACGTCTATGAGGGAATGTTGTTGCCTGGAAGGTGCTTACTTGTGCCTCTAACCAAGAAGGCTTTATTGTGGGGCAAGGGGAGAAGGGATAAGAGGAGAGGTGTGAGGGGAGAGAAGTAAGGGGAGAAAGGCAAGGAAAGAGAGGTGAGAAGAGAGAGGTAAAGGGAGAGGGCCAAGGGGAGAGGGGAGAGGGAATGACAGGGGGTGAGGGATTGAAGAGTGAGGAGAGGGGACAGGAGTTGAGTGGAGAGGTGCAAGATGAGAGATAAGAGGGGAGAGGAAGTGAGGAGGGGGTGAGGGTGTGGCAATGAGAGGAGAGGGGTGAAGGGAGTGGGGGGGTGAGGGGCGAGTGGAGGGGGGAGATGGGATGAACAAAGAACAAAGAATAAAACAGCACGGGAAACAGGCCCTTCGGCCCAACGAGCCCACGCCGCCACCCCGATGTTCCCACCTCTACCCGCAATCCCTGTCAATGTTTATAGATCTATGGATTAAAAACCAAATTTGAGACCATTTAGGGAGAATTTGTTTTGTCAATGAGCCTAAGAGCACATTCTTTGGGATGTGGGAGGAAACCGGAGCACCCGGAGAAAACCCACGCAAGCACGGGGAGAATGCGCAAACTCCCACAGACACAGGCCCAAATCCATGTATCTGCACAGCACAGCGATAGTCACTGAGCTGTCGTGTTGCCCATCAAATGGTCCAGGTCAAGCGTACACTAACGACGTGAAGCACTAGGATACTCTCGAAAAATCCAAGAGCAGCCCTCTCACGACCCATTGCGTGTATGCCCCTTGTTAGACAACAAGGTGGACCAAAGCACCTGTAGGATAAAAACAAGTACATCAATATCATCATCTATTTACACACTTCCCAGGGACTCCCAAGGCTCATGATCCCTATTTTAAATCAGTTTTCTATACCCCTCCATTCCCATTCTGTTCATGTGCCCATCTAAGTATTTCTTAAATAACTCCAGAGTACCTGCCTCCTCCACTTTACTTGGCAGCGCATTCCATACCCCCACCACCCTCTGTGTGAAAAAACTCCCTCTAGCATCCAAATTATACCTTACCCCCCTCACCCTAAGCCCGTGATCCCTCGTGCTATTCGAGTCCATCCTAGGGAAAAGCTTAACCCTGTTTACTCTATCTATACCCCTCATAATCTTGTACACCTCTATTAGATCTCCTCTAAGTCTACGTCTTTCTAAGGAAAACAGTCCCAATTTGCCTAATCTCTCCTCGTAACTCAGACCTTCCATACCAGGCAGCATCCTGGTAACTCCTCTGCACTCTTTTCGTAGAAATAGAACAATACAGCACAGAACAGGCCCTTCGGCCTTCGATGTTGTGCCGACCAAAATAAAAAGCAATGCCCCTCCAAACTAAACCATCCCCTTCTCTTCCATATACTTATCAATTAACCTCTTAAACGCCACCAAACTTGGCGCATCTACAACAGCTGCAGGCAGGGCATTCCACTCCCTAATCACTCTTTGAGTAAAGAACCTACCTCTGATATCCGTCCTATAACTCATACCCCTTAATTTAAAGCTGTGTCCCCTCGTGCTAGCTTTCTCCATCCTAGGAAAAAGGCTATCACTGTCCACCCTATCTAAACCTCTAATCATCTTATATGCTTCAATAAGATCCCCTCTTAGCCGCCTCCTTTCTAACGAAAACAACCTCAAATCCTTCAACCTCTCTTCATAGGACCTGCCCTCCATACCAGGCAACATCCTGGTAAACCTCCTCTGTACCCTCTCCAATGCCTCCACATCTTTCTTATAATGTGGGGACCAGAACTGCACACAATACTCCAAGTGCGGCCGCACTAGAGTTTTGTACTCTAGACTCTCTCCAGAGTCTCCACATTCTTCCGGTAGTAAGGCGACCAGAACTGGACGCAGTATTCCAAATGAGATCTAACCAACATTTTATACGTTAGGGAAAAGAGTAATGTTTATTTATTAGTCACAAGTAAGGCTGGCATTAACACTGCAATGAAGTTACTACAAAATTCCGAGTGTGAGACTGAGGGTAGAGGGGGCCAGAAGAGAAGGATGAGGGGAAAAGGGCTGAGGGATGAGGGAGAGGGGGTGGGGAGAGGGCTGAGGAGAAAGGGGTGTGTGGAAAGAGGAATGAGGGGAGAGTGTGTGAGGGGTGAAGGGAGAGGGGATGTGGGGAGAAGGCTGAGGAGAGAGTGTGTAAGAGGAGAGGGGATGTGGGGAGAGGGGCTTAGAGGAAAGAGTGTGAGGGGAGAGTGGATGTGGGGAGACGGGTGAGAGGAGAGGGTGTGATGGATGAGGAGAGAGGGGGTGTAGGAGAGAGGCTGAGAGAAGAAGGGTGTGGGGGGAGGGACTGAGAGGAGAGGTGTGTGGGGAGAAGGGTGAGGGGAGGGTGTGAGGGAAAGGGAGTCTGGTTGAGGGAGAAGGGATGGGTGTGTGGTGAAGGATGAGGCAAGCGGAGGGAGGGGGTGAGGGGAGAGGGGAGAGGGGTGTGAGTAGGGTGAGGGGAGAGGGTGTGAGGGGAAGAGGGGTGTGGGGAGAGAGGGTGTGGGGAGAGGGGTGTGGGGAGAGGAGAGGGAGTGGGGAGAGGGGTGAGGGGAGAGGGGTTGAGGGGTGTGGATGGAGAGGGGAGAGGGGTGTGGGGAGAGGGGGGTGAGGGAGAGGGGGGAGAGGGGAGAGGGGTGAGGGGAGAGGGGTGAGGGGAGAGGGGTGTGGGGAGAGGGGGAGAGGCGGTGAGGGTGAGGGGAGAGGGGAGAGGGAGGTGGGGAGGGGTGGGGGAGGGGTGAGAGGGGTGTGGGGAGAGGGTGTGAGGGAGAGGGGAGAGGGGTTGGGGAGAGGGTGTGGGGAGGGGGTGGGGAGAGTGTGGGAGGGGAGTGACGGGTGAGGGAGGGGTGTGGGGAGGGGGGGAGGCTGGGGTGAGGGTGTGTGTGGAGGGTGTGGGAGAAGGGGTGAGGGAGAGGGTGTGGGGGTGGGGTGAGGGAGTATGTAGGGTGGGAGAGGGTGAGAGGGAGTGGGGAGAGGAGAGGGGTGGGGGAGAGAGAGGGGGATGAGGAGGGGTGTGGGGAGAGAGGGTGAGGGGAGGAGAGGGGTGTGGGAGAGAGAGAGAAGGGGGAGAGGGGAGGGGTGGGAGGGGAGAGGGAGGAGGAGAGGGGTGTGTGTAGGGAGAGAGGGGAGAGGGGTGTGTGGGGAGAGGGGGAGGGGTGTGGGAGAGGGTGTGGGGAGAGGGGTGTGGGGGAGAGGGGTGTGGGGAGGGGTGTTGGGGAGAGGGTGTGGGGAGAGGAGGTGTAGGGAGAGGGGGAGAGGGAGTGGGGAGAGCTGGGTGTGGGGAGTGTGGGTGTGGGGAGAGGGGTGAGGGAGGGGTGAGGGGGGAGGGTGTGGGTGATGGGGTGGGAGAGGGGGATGAGGGTTGTGGGGATGAGGTGGGGAGAGGGAGTGTGGGTGTGGAGAGGGGTGAGGGAGAGAAGGGGGTAGACAGTGAGGGAGGGGATATGGAAAGAGAGTGAGGGCTGAGGAGAGAGGGAGTGTGGGGTGAGGGGTGTGGGGTGAGGGGTGTGGGGTGAGGGGGTGTGGGGTGAGTGGGGAGAGGGGGTGAGGGGGACACAATGTTTGGGCCAAGAATGACTCCTGTTTCTGAGTTTTGATCATTTGAACAATAATCTGCTCTATCCCTCATGATTCACATTCTTCATATTTATCAATGTTTAGAACATAGAACATCGTTCAAATCCATTTGACACAATTTTGCCAATTTCCTTAAATTATTAATAATCTCTTTGTCTTTTTCTATTTCCATCAATACTATCTACAATGTCTTTATGTAAATGATAAAGCTGCATTCTGTCCCATTGTCAGATATTAATTAATGAGGTCCTACATTGATCCTTATGGGACATCACCTATCAATTTACAAACCTGCCAATTATCTCTGCTCTATTTCCTATCACTCTGCCAATCTCCCAACTGCATCAATAATTTGTCTTCAAATCCATGAACTTCCACTTGAGATAAAAGTTTCTCACAAGGGACTTTATCAAACACCTCCCAGAAGTCCATTTAATCAAATCCATAAATATTCCCCTCTGCAATACTTTAATCACCTCTTTGAAAATATCCGAGCAGGTTCATCAGACGTTATAAATCCATGCTAACTCTTGCTGATAGCTGGAAATTTTCAAGATGCTCGGAAAATCTGGTGAACTGGTACAACGATGATAATATCATAATGTGGCAAAATGAAGGAGATAGTTATTGACTTCAGGAAGCTTAGTGGAGGACATGCCCCTGTCTACACCAACAGTGATGAAGTGGAAGTGGTCCACAGCTTCAGGTTTCTAAATGTTCAGATCATCAACAATCTGTCCTGGTCCCCTCACACTGACACTGTAGTTAACAAAACCCACCAATGCTCTACTTTCTCAGAAGACTAAAGAAATTTGATATGTCCACCTCGACTCTCACTAATTTTTATGGCTACACCATAGAAAGCATCCTTTCTGGGTGTATCACAGCTTGGTATGGCCCCTGCTCAACAAAGACCATAAAGAAACTACAAAGGGTTGTGAATGTAGCCCAATCCATCACACAAACCAGCCTCCCATCCATTGACTCTGTCTACATTTCCAGCTGCCTTGGAAAAGCAACCAGCATAATTAAGGACCCCTCGCACCCCGGACATTCTCTCTTCCACCTTCTTCCGTCAGGAAAAAGTTACAAAAGCCTGAGATTGTATACCAACCTTCTCAAAAACAGCTTCTTTCCTGCTGCTGTCAGACTTTTAAATGCACCCATCTTGCATTAAGTTAACCTTTGTTTTCACCCTATCTGTAACTGTAACACTACATTTTGCACTTGCTCCTTTCCTTCTCCCTATGTATTCTATCAATGGTATATTTTGTCTGTGCAGTGTGCAAAAAATAATACATTTCACTGTTTTGCAACACATGTGACAATAATAAATCAAATCAAACTATGGTCTCCAGTGGCTGGAAACTCCTTCTTGTTTGAGTAGGTGCAGCATACTTATTTAGTTGATAAGTATATGGATGAGAAGGGAATGGTTTAGTTAGGAGGGGCATTGCTTTTTATTTTGGTCGGCACAACATCGAAGGCCGAAGGGCCTGTTCTGTGCTGTATTGTTCTATGTTCTATGTTCTATCTTCTGTGGGTTCTCCCATCACTGAGGAATTTGATTTGGAATTGGCAGGCATTTCCAAGATGGGTGTGGAGGACACACAGTTGGAATTCATTCCATTTTTACTGCTGAGAAACATTTGCAGCTGTGCCATCCCTACAATTCCTCCGGACTGGTTGGATGTTGCCCATTTGCCATAAGTAGTCACAGAGTAATAGAACCTACAGCATGGAGACAGGCCCTTCAACCTCCACAAGGACAGTTCCACACATGAGGACAGCCTCAACCGGGATCTTGGGTTCATGTCACACTACCTGTAACCCCCAGAACTTACTGGACTCGCAGCATCTCATTTACTGTCCTGTCTGGAGACAATACCCATCTCTTTGACCTGTGCTTAATGCTGTCTCCGCTCACATTGTCTGTAACTTTCAGACTTGAATAGCCGTCAAGACTTGCATTCCAATCACAGGTTGAGGGGATGCAGAGGAGATTCATCAGGATGCTGCCTGGGATGGAACATTTAAATTATGAAGAGAAGTTGGATAGGCTGGGGTTATCTTCATTGGAGCAGAGAAGACTGAGGGATGGACCTGATTGAGGGATACAAGATGATGAGAAACATGGATAGAGTGGATAAGGAGCAGCTGTTCCCCTTAATTGAAGATTCAGTTAGGAGGGGAGATAGGTTCAAGGTGTGGGGCAGGAGTTTTGGGGGGGGTGTGAGGGTGGTGAGGGTGTGGGATGTGCTGTTTGGGAGGGTGGCAGGGCTGGGATGTCTCACATCCTTTAAAAAGTACCTGGATGAGCCCTTGGCATCTCAGAACATTCAGGGCTATGGGCCATACGCTGGCAGATGGGATTAGCTGGGAGTTCAGGTGTTTCTAATAGATCAGTGCAGATTTGATGGGCTGAAGGGCCTCCATGTGCTGTATGATTCTAAGACTTCAGGTGTTTTTAGCGTTCAAAGCTTTAAGGTGGAGAAAAACCTGGAAATCAGCAACCTGACGAGACGCTGTCCCCAGCAGCCTTTAGCGGAATCAATGACGCAGCAACATTGCTGAGAGAAAAACTAACATCAAACAGATGATAAGGAGCAAAGCTTGCAGCCTCGATGCTCCAAAGCTGGCAGGTTTTACTGGCACCGTGCGCTCATCCTGCGGATTTGTGAGGGAAAAGAACTCCTGCACAACTCCGGACTTCAGGAACCTGACAATAGTAACTCGCTTCAAGCAGGAAGTGAAAGTATGCGGTGAGAAGGAATGAGATATTTCCCTCTTATCTGTAACGGGGAAAATCGTATCACATTTCCCTGAATTCCCTCCTTCGTGTGACTGAAGAAATCCTCTCCGAGATACCGAAATCTCTCACACAGTTTCAGCTGTCAGATAAATCCCAAACCTGACCAAAACTTCTACTTTAACTATTGTTGATTATTATAAAAACCCACCTGGGTCATTACTGTCCTTTAGGGAAGGAAATCTGCTGTTCTTACCCGGTCTGGCCAGAGGCACAGCAATGTGTTGACTTTGAAATTGCCCAGCATGCCAGTTTATCAAAGTCCCAAAAAAAGAATAAAACTTCATTCTCCACAAACTCCACAATTCCTAACATCTGGGGATTTGTGTGGAAATTGAGTGTGTATCAAGCAAGAGCCTGACCCAGTCATTCTCACAGAATCAAACCTTCTAGATAACATCCCAGACACCACAGTCACTATCCCTGGATATGTCTTTCCCAGTGGCAGCACAGACCCAGCTGGGGTAACAGCAGCCCAGGGCTGTACAGTCAGGAGGGAGTTACCCTCAGAGTCCTCAACCTCAACCCCATGAACTCTCACGGCACCAGGTCAGACATGGACAAGGAAACCTCCTGCTGGTTACCGCGTACCGTCCCCCCCCCCCTCAGCTGACGAATCAGCACTTCATCGTGTGAAACACCACTTGGAGGGAGCACTGAGGGTGGACAGGGTGCAGAATGTGCTCTGGGTGGGGCTTCACTGTCCATCACCAAGAGTGACTCAAAGAGATATCACCACAGACCCAGCTGCTGAGTCCTAAAGGACATCACTGTTAGACTGGGACTGGGCAGGGTGGGGTGAGGGAACCAACAAGAGGGAAAAGCATACTGACCTCTTCCTCACCTGCAGATGGATCTGTTCGTGGCAGTATCGGTAAGAGTGAGCATCGCACAGTCCTTATGGAGAGAAAATTCCATCTTCACATTGGGGATAAGGTGAGTGAACTGGATTGGTATCTGGGACTTTGATGTTGTGGCCATTTCAGACTCATGGACAGAGCAGGAACAGGAATGGATGTTGAAGGTTCCAGGGTTTAGATGTTTCAGTAAGATCAGGGAAGGTGGTAAAAGAGGGGGAGGTGTGGCATTGTTAGTCAGGAAAATATTCCGGTGGCAGGAAGGACGTTTGATGAGGACTCGTCTATTGAGGCAGTATGGGCTGAGGCTAGAAACAGGACAGGAGAGGTCACCCTGCTGGGAGTTTTCTGTAGGTCTCCAAAAAGTTCTAGAGATGTAGAAAGAAGAATTGCAAAGATGTTCCTGAATTGGAGTGAAAGTAAGAAGTCTGACAACATCAGGTTTAAGTCCAACCGATTTATTTGATAGTAAAAACTCACAAGCTTTGTGAAGCTTTAGGAGCAAAAGTAACAGGCTAGTTGCTACAGGGGACTTTAACTTTGCAAATATTGATTGAAAAAGATATAGTTCAAGCATGTTAGAGAGGTCAGTTTTTGTCAAATGTGTGCAGGAGGGTTTTATGACTCAGTATGTAGATAGGCCAACAATCCTACATTGGATTTGGTTCTGGATATTGAACCAGACCAGGTGTTAGGCTTGGAGGTACGTGAGCACTTTGACAATAGTGACCACAATTCAGTTACGTTTACCTTAGTGATGGAAAAGGGCAGGTATATGTTCTGGTTTCTTTCTTATCAGTACTTTTCCCTCAGTGAGCTCATTTTATTCATGAGTTCCACCTCCTGCCCTCTTAACTTATTCAAACTAACCTGATCACCCTGATCCCATGTTAGTCGGTATTATTAATAGGTCTCTCTCTTCAGCTTCTTCAAATCTTCCAGCATCAACCCACTCCTCAGAAATCCACCTTTGCCTCTCCTTTAGAACATAGAACATAGAACAATACAGCACAAACAGGCCCTTCGGCCCACGAGTTGCGCCGATCACATCTACCAATCCACAGACCTATCTATAACTCCCTATCCTATTCTTTTCCATATACTCATCCAGAAGTCTCTTAAAAGACCCCAGTGAGTTTGCCTCAACAACCTCCGACGGCAGTCGGTTCCATTTACTCACCACCCTCTGAGTGAAAAACCTACCCCTGACATCTCCTTTGTATTTGCTTCCCTGCACCTTAAATCTGTGTCCTCTCGTAGTGACCATTTCAGCTCGGGGAAATAGTCTCTGAGAGTCCACCCTATCTATTCCTCTCAACATTTTATAAACCTCTATCAGGTCGCCTCTCAACCTACGTCTCTCCAGTGAGAAGAGTCCCAGCTCCCTCAACCTATCTTCATAAGGCCTGCCTCCCAATCCAGGCAGCATCCTTGTAAATCTCCTCTGAACTCTCTCAATAGCCTCTACATCCTTCCTATAATGAGGCGACCAGAACTGCGCACAATACTCCAACTGGGGTCTGACAAGAGTCTTATAGAGCTGCATCATTACCTCCTGACTCCTAAACTCTATTCCTCGATTAATGAAGGCCAGTACACCGTACGCCTTCTTGACCACTTTCTTGTAAACTGCACTCTCTTCTCCAGGCCAAACCTCTCAGGTCAAGGATAATAGAGACTATCAATAAAAACTGGTCCAGCCAGTGACATCCACATTGCTTCAATAAACTAAAAACTTCTCCAAAATCCTGAAACACGGTGTTGTCTCCCAAATCCTCATCCATCTGACCCAGAACTCCAGTTCCACATGGAGTTCCAGGGAAGATAGACTTGGACTTGGGAGGTGACAACACACTCGAGGAGTTTGGAGAGGAAAGGGAGGTTGGAGATGGAAGAGTTACCAGTGTGGCTGTGTCCAAAGTAAATTCCCCCTCCTCATCCTTATTGATCTGTCTGACTTCTTTCACAGTGATGAGATAGCTCAAAATGAAACTGGTAAGTCCCACCCAGTAAGAAGTCTCACATCACCAGGTTAAAGTCCAGCAGGTTTACTTGATAGTAAATGCCAAGAGACTCTGCCCCTTCATCAGGTGAGTGGGGAGTTCTGATCACAAACAGGCTATATAAAGACACACACACAGTTTACAGAATACTGATTAAAATGTGAGTCTTTATAGCTAATCAAGTCTTAAAGGTACAGACAATGTGAGTGGAGAGAGGGTTAAGCACAGGTTAAAGAGATGTGTATTGTCTCCAGACAGGACAGTTAGTGAGATTTTGCAAACCCAGGCAAGTCATAGGGGGACAGATAGTGTGACATGAAGCCAAGATCCCTATTAAGACCGTCCTCATGTGTGCGGAACTTGGCTATCAGTCTCTGCTCAGCGACTCTGTGTTCTCGTGTGTTGTGAAGACCCTCTTGAAGAACATTTACCCGCAGGTCGGAAGCCGAATGCCCGTGACTGCTGAAGTGTTCGCCCACAGGAAGGGAACTGTTTTGCCTGGTGATTATTGAGCGATGTTCATTCATCCGCTGTCGTAGTGTCTGCATGGTCTCCCCAATATACCATGCTTCGGGACATCCTTTCTTGCAAGGTATCAGGTAGAAAACGTTGGCCGAGTTGCAAGAATATGTACCGTGTACCGGGTGAATGGTATCCTCACGTTTGATGATGCCATGGATGAAGTAAATATGGCCAAGTTGAATTATCTATAACTAAGCAAATTATAGGTCGAAATTTATGGCAGGAAATAAGTGAGAATTTGGATTTTCAATTCTTCAATTTCAAAG
Source organism: Sphyrna mokarran (assembly GCA_024679065.1). NCBI lineage: Eukaryota > Metazoa > Chordata > Chondrichthyes > Carcharhiniformes > Carcharhinidae > Sphyrna > Sphyrna mokarran. The sequence continues at coordinate 1,491,978 of JAGIQG010000005.1, forward strand.
AGGAGTAAAACGTGTTTACAATTTGGAAAAGGTAATAAATAAATAAAGTGAGTTACTAAGTTTTATTTAACCTGAGAATGTGGGTAATATGAAGGACATGAAAGGATTTATATTTTGGGGAAGGTTATTTTCAAAGGAGAAGGGTAATGGGAGGGTCAAAATGAAAAAGCCAAAAAAAACCACTGAGGGAAAGTTTAGGAGTAGAGATGGCTGTGTGAGACTTCGAGCTGAGCTGCTGTGTGCTGGAGAAGGTGCTGCGGAGAGAGGGAAAGGGAGATTTCCAGCTGCGCTGCTGTGTGCTGGAGAAGGTGCTGCGGAGAGAGGGAAAATGAGACAGCTCCCCAGACAAGCCAGAAAAGTGGCTGGTTTTCAGAAACCAGGGCTTTGTTTTCACTTTTCTTGAATTTGCACGGCAGAGTGGGTGATAGTGAGGTACCCTGTGATACACCTTCCCTGCAGCAACAGTGAGTTTGCCTTGTGATAATATCATTCAATTTGTATATTAAACATAAAAGATTCTTCCTTAAATGGCAGTGTATTTGTGAGCTTAATCAAGCAGGAAGTCTTTTTGGGAAAATGTTTTGTAAGACAAATTTTGTCTGAGTAAATGTAATTGTGTGTGTTTAAGTTTTCTTTTCTTCTGTTGAAAATTTAACATTTAAAATCCCCCCAAGTGACACTGGAATTTGTGGTTTCTGAATTCAGTAAATGATCTCAAAATCAATATATTTCCCTTTGGGATTCAGTTTTGCTGGATATTTGTACCTACCAGCCCATTACAACCTGACATCCAGGACTGAATGAGGAGAACTTTCTCCGAATTAAATAAGCCATTGTCTTCAGCTGCTGCTACTAACTGTGTTCACAGTTATTGATCCCATCCCTCACTCAGGCAACACTAAACTGTTCACAATCTCAATGTCTCAATTAACCCTGGGATGAGCTTCCAACTGTATCTCAAAAGGAACTCGGGAATTAGGAGTATTCGGTAAATCCGGCCCTTGGAGCCTGCTCCTCCATTCAATCAGATCATGGTCGATCTCTCCCTGCTCTCAAATCCCCCCCCCGTTCCCCATATCCCCTTATCCATTTATCAGAAATATCTCTCTCTCTCTCCTGGAATCAGTGATTCAGACTGCACTGTGCTATAGAGCAGCGAGTTCCACAAATTCCCCACCCTCTGTGAGAAGTGGTTCCTCCTCAGCTCAGTATTAAATCTACCGCCTCTCGACCTATCCCTGTGACCCCCTGTCCCGAATTGTCCCACACGGGGGAGACACAGACACCCAGATCCCTCCACCCAGAATACAGAAACCCAGATCCCTCTGCCCAGAACACACACACCCAGATCCCTCTGCCCAGAACACATACACCCAGATCCCCTGCCCCAAACACACACACACACACTCAGATCCCTCTACCCTGAACACACACACCCAGATCCCTCTGTCCCAAATGCAGACACTCAATCCCCCTGCCCTGATGCATTTTGAAACTTTTTTTTACTTAGGTAATAATTTGCGTTCCTAATTTTTCTGCTAAAATGGATAACCTCACACTTAGCCACATTAAACGCCATCCGCCAAATTTTGGCCCATTCTCCTGGCCTGTCAAGATCCATCCGCAAACTCTTTATATCCTCTTCACTGCCGGCTTTCCCCCTATTTTGGTATTATCTGCACATTTTGTAATATCACACTCTGTCCCTGTTTACAGATTATTCATACAGATTGTAAAGAGTTGAGGTCTGAGAGTTGATCCCTGCGACAGCCCGCTAGTTATATTTCTCCAGCTACAGAAGGGCCCATTTATCCTGAGCCTCTGCTTTCTGTCAGTTCGCCAATCCTCAATCCAATCTAGCACTCTATTCCCCAGTTCCCTGCAATCTCTCCTGGATCAGCCCCAAGATCTGTGCATCACTAATATCGAATAATAGTCACTATGAAACTACTGAATTGTTGTAAAACCCCATCTGGTTTATTAATGTCTTTCAGGGAAGGAAATCTGCTGTCCTTATCTGATCTTTAAGTGTGACTCCAAACACACAGCAACACGTTTGACTCTCAGCTGCCCTCTGAAATAGTATAACAAGCCTCATGGTTATACTGAACAAAGAACAAAGAACAAAACAGCACGGGAAACAGGCCCTTCGGCCCAACGAGCCCGTGCCGCCACCCCGATGTTCCCACCTCTACCCGCGATCCCTGTCCATGTTTATAGATCTATGGATTAAAAACCAAATTTGAGACAATTTAGGGAGAATTTGTTTTGCCAATTAGCCTAAGAGAACATCTTTGGGATGTGGGAGGAAACCGGAGCACCCAGAGAAAACCCACGCAAGCACGGGGAGAATGCGCAAACTCCCACAGACACAGGCCCAAATCCATGTATCTGCACAGCACAGCGCTAGTCACTGAGCTGTCGTGTTGCCCATCAAATGGTCCAGGTCAAGCGTACACTAACGACGTGAAGCACTAGGATACTCTCGAGAAAGATCCAAGAGCAGCCCTCTCATGACTCATTGCATGTATGCCCCTCGTTAGACAACAAGGTGGACCAAAGCACCTGTAGGATAAAAACAAGTACATCAATATCATCATCTATTTACACACTTCCCAGGGACTCCCAAGGCTCATGATCCCTATTTTAAATCAGTTTTCTATACCCCTCCATTCCCATTCTGTTCATGTGCCCATCTAAGTATTTCTTAAATAACTCCAGAGTACCTGCCTCCACCACTTTACTTGGCAGCGCATTCCATACCCCCACCACCCTCTGTGTGAAAAAACTCCCTCTAGCATCCAAATTATACCTTACCCCCCTCACTCTAAGCCCGTGACCCCTCGTGCTATTTGAGTCCATCCTAGGAAAAAGCTTAACCCTGTTTACTCTATCTATACCCCTCATAATCTTGTACACCTCTATCAGATCTCCTCTAAGTCTATGTCTTTCTCAGGAAAACAGCCCCAATTTGCCTAACCTCTCCTCGCAACTCAGACCTTCCATACCAGGCAGCATCCTGGTAAACCTCCTCTGCAATCTCTCCAGAGTCTCCACGTCCTTCCAGTAGTAAGGCGACCAGAACTGGACGCAGTATTCCAAATGAGGTCTAACCAATGTTTTATACAACTGCAACATTAAAGGCCAGCTCTTGTACTCTATACCCCTTCCTATAAAGGCTAACATACTATCTGCTTTCTTCACAACCTTCTCCACTTGCTCTGCCACCTTCAGAGACTTGTGCACCTGCACCCCCAGGTCCCTCTGTGTTTCTATCCTTCTTAATAGGTCTACCCTTTATCATATACCTCCCCCCTACATTCTTTCTCCCGAAATGCATCACCTCGCATTTATCAGGATTGAATTCCATCTGCCATCTGTCTGCCCGAGCTACCAGCCTATTTATGTCCTGCTGCATCGCCTGACAATGCTCCTCACTATCCGCAAGTCCAGCCATCTTTGTATCGTCTGCAAACTTGCTGATCACTCCACTTACTCCCTCTTCCAAGTCATTTATATATATTACAAATAGAAGAGGTCCCAGTACCGAGCCCTGCGGCACACCACTAGTGACCGACCTCCAGCTAGAAAAACACCCTTCTACTATTACTCTCTGTCTCCTATTACTAAGCCAGTTACTTATCCATCTAGCTACCTGTCCTTGTATCCCATTAGCCTTGACTTTCTCAACTAACCTCCCATGAGGGACTTTGTCAAACGCCTCACTGAAATCCACATAGATGACATCAACGGCTCGCCCTTCATCAACCATTTTTGTCACTTCCTCAAAAATGGTTCACCATCTTTTCCCATGGAAAAGTGAGGATGGGCAGTAACTGTCAGCAAGACTGATATTCAACAATAAAGTTAAAATAAACAGAAGCAAGGAAAAGAAATAAAGTTCTTTGAATCAGAATTTCACAGTGAAGAGTTCACCTCAAATGGAGAGGGGTCAGAGCTAATAAACTAAACCTCCTCTCTCTTTAAGCAGGCTGTACAATGGGAGTATATTTACCTCCAAATTATAACTTGTGCATTGAAATGCCAACCAGTGGAGTCACAGTTTGAAAGACAAGTTCTGGCTGCAGTTGTGTTCTGGATCTTGTTGGATGAACAGTAACCTGCCTCGTGACTACAGGCTGGCTTTTAACAACATGATTACGCCTTTGCAATTCCTTGACATTCTCACAAAGAAAACAATTTTATTGCTTCCTCAGAACGATTTCTTTGTCGGTGAGAAGTTTGCAGAATATTCTGCCAGAATATGTGTCCTTGGCAAACCCTACGATTGTGGAGCTTGTTTATCCAGCACTAAATGGATTTGCGAAGGTTTATTGTGAATATTAGCGTGTCTGCCATAAAGTTCGGATTTTAGCATCATCATTGTGCACTGCTTTATTAGTGAAATATTTACAAATACCATAAGCCAACTAAATAGACAGTGCCTACTGGGGAGTGTGTTAGGAAATGGATATAAAAACATAGATAAGAAGAGCAGAAGGAGGCTATTCAGCCCTTTGAACCTGCTCCACTGTTCATTATGATCGTGACTGCTCGTCACATTCAATTTCCTGATCCCCCCCGCACTGTCCCCCCTGCTCCTCAATATCCTTTAATCCCTTTAGCCTCTAGAGATGTATCGAATTCCTTCTTGAAAATATGCAATATTTTGGCCTCAACTCCTTTCCGTGGGAGTGAATTCCACACATTCCCCACCCTCTGGGTAAAGAAATTTCTCCTGCCCTCAGCCCTTATCCTCAGACTGTGACACCAGGTTCTGGGCAGCCCAGCACTGGGAAAATCCTTCTGCATCCTCCTCACTGTTTTAAATCATTTATCTTATTGATGTGTGTTGGGAAGAAAGGATGGCTCTGAATTTGGTTTGTCTTTCTGTGTTCAGAAAGCATTAAGAATTTCAGTTTAGCTTCACTTCAAACCTTACCTGCATTTTAATGAGGGGTTTAAAATTTTAAAAGAACAGAATAGAAAGCACTGTGCTGTTGCTGAGCAACCGAGGGCCCACAGAAGCAGCATTGCACAGGAAGAAGGACATGAGGAGAGGCTGCAGACAGTGAGTCCCAGAAACTAGGCACAGAAACAAGTTCAAAAATGAGATTCTATTCAAAGAAACAAAGAAGAGGAACCTGGAAACATCCTGTTCAGTGAAGCTGAGAGTGTAAAGCAGGATTGCTCCAAGTTAAAAGACAGGGCTTTAATGAGCAGACTGGGATAACATCAGCTTGCAAGAAGCCAAATATCCAAGGTGACCAAAGGGTGGTGACTCCTTACGACAGGCCTGTGAAGCTGTGTCCTCTATTGGTGCAGCTGCCTATCAGAGACTGTGTTGAAATCAAAGCTTGAAGTCCAAGTTGAAGAGGCGTAGACAAAAGTTGTAGGTAGAAGGAGGACTGGAATGAGGCACTCACTGAGTGTTAAAATGGGTGGTATGAACTTGTAGGGCTGAAGAGCCTGTTTCCTGTGCTGTGTTGTTCTTTGTATTCACATGGTACTCCACAACAGCGAGAACATCAGAGGGAGAGGGTGAAACCTTGGAGGTGGATCCTTGGCGAAGACATCCGGGAGAAGTATAATTTGGGGAAAGATTCTAAGGTGTTTTTTTGAGAGTGGACATTTAAAGCTCTTGGGTGGAAAAGAGTATTCCAGTGAGACCAGTTGTCTGACATCGTGAGAAGGGTCTAGTGTGAGTTGATGAGAAACCTGTAGAAGTTGTATTGGGTGGCATCAGTTACTGGATTTCAAGTGTGGGATGTCTGGCTAAATTTCTTCTATGATGTACTTGTTGAGAACATTAGATTACAAGATAGGTCTTATAACTTGCATTATCCTACAAATCTGTTAACGTTAGGCTGGAGTGAAGGAGTAATGTGATAGAATTCACTTTGTTAAATAACTAATCATCCCTTTGTTAAAAGTTCATCTGCAGACTTTATAGGCAGCGCTTTCCTGACCTTGCTCATCTCAAAATTGGGAAATCCCCCTCCCGCCCCAAGCTGAATGGATCGTTCCATGGTCTGCCCCTGGTCCACTCGGATTCTTGAAGAGGGAGGTACAGTGAGATTCTGGCTTCTAACTCTGCTCAGTCACTGCTCTCCACATTTCTAAACAAAAATAGTGAAGGTAAGATCTATCAAATCGGGATCCCCCTGGGAGATAACATGACAGGGAGCAACAGCAGCTGGAATCATAACAAAGAAGATAAATAATCCTGATTTTCCAAGGCTGGGATGAGAGAAATTAGAACAGTAAAGTGGGATTTCCTGAAGAATGACCCTAGCTCGAATGACCTTCTCCTGCTTCCAGTTTCTATGTAACCCCTCCTCCACAATCCTCCTCAACCCCGGTGCCCCACAAGGCTGTGTTCTCAGCCCCCCGCTATACTCCTTATACACCTATCCTCAAATTCCCCTCCAATTCCATTTTCAAGTTTGCCGATGACACCATTGTAGTAGGAGTATGGGATGGGGAGACAGATGGAGATGGTCCCAGTATTTGAAGGTGAGGGGACAGAGACAGAATAAGAACAAAGAACAAAACAGCACGGGAAACAGGCCCTTCGGCCCAACGAGCCCGTGCCGCCACCCCGATGTTCCCACCTCTATTTAAAAGATGTGTAGGTTCGGTTGATTGATTGTGCTAAATTGCCTCTTAATGTCCCAAGATAAAATTATGGAATCCTTACAGTGCAGAAGGAGGCCATTTGGCACATCGAGCCTGCACTGATTCTTTGACCACAATCCCACCCAGACATTTTCCCCGTAACCCCACTTGTTACCCTGTTAATCCCCTTAATTTACACAAACTGGGACGCTAATAGAAAGTTTAGCATGATCAATCCCCTAACCAGGTGTAATATATACATCTTTCCAGTGTGGGAGGAAACCTGAGCACCAGGAGGAAACCCACGCAGACACGAGGAAAACATGCAAATTCCACACAGATGGTCACTCAAGGCTGGAATTGAATCTGGGTCCCTGGCACTTTGAGGCAGGAGTGCTAACCGCAAAACACCATGGAAAAAATACAACCAGTGGATTAGAGTGGCTAATCCAGATGGAATGTCAGCTTTTACAATTGTCTAACAGGTTTTTTCCAGCTTGTTTGGCTGAGAGTGGGGGCTGAAGGATGGTGAACTTACTGACTATGGCACTGTGGTATAGGAAGTTATTTAAATGGGGGAAACACGCTGTCGTTAAGAAAGCCCACCTATGCCTCCACTGAAGAAATTTGCACATGTGCTTGGACCCTCACCAACTTTTACAGATGTACCAGAGAAAGTATTCTTTCTGGTTGCATCACAGCTTTGTATGGGCTCCTGCTCTGACCAAGACCGCAAGAAACTACAAAGAGCAACACAGCACGGGAAACAGGCCCTTCGGCCCAACGAACCCGCGCCGCCGTCATAACTTTATAGTAACAATTCCATTTTCATATTCTAATTTTAGGTTATTCCTAATATGGAAGAATCTCAATATAGGGTCAATTTGTTTCCCAATCAGCCTAAGAGCGAATTTTTGGAATGTGGGAGGAAACCGGAGCGCCCGGAGAAAACCCACGCAACCACGGGGAGAATGCACAAACTCCCGCAGACACAGGCCCAATTCCAAGTGTCTGCACAGCTACAGCGAAAGTCACTGAGCTGTCGTGTTGCCCATCAGATGGTCCAGGTCAAGCGTACACTAACAATGTGAAGCATTAGGATACTCTCGAAAAAAATTCCAAGAGCAGCCCTCTCACGACCCATCGCGTGTATGCCCCTCGTTAGACAACAAGGTGGACCAAAGCACCTGTAGGATAAAAACAAGTACATCAATATCATCATCTATTTACACACTTCCCAGGGACTCCTAAGGCTCATGATCCCTATTTTAAATCAGTTTTCTATACCCCTCCATTCCCATTCTGTTCATGTGCCCATCTAAGTATTTCTTAAATAACTCCAGAGTACCTGCTTCCACCACTTTACTTGGCAGCGCATTCCATACCCCCACCACCCTCTGTGTGAAAAAACTCCCTCTAGCATCCAAATTATACCTTACCCCCCTCACCCTAAGCCCATGATCCCTCATGCTATTCGAGTCCATCCTAGGAAAAACTTAACCCTGTTTACTCTATCTATACCCCTCATAATCTTGTACACCTCTATTAGATCTCCTCTAAGTCTATGTCTTTCTAAGAAAAACAGTCCCAATTTGTCTAACCTGTCATCGTAACTCAGACCTTCCATACCAGGCAGCATCCTGGTAAACCTCCTCTGCACTCTCTCCAGAGTCTCCACGTCCTTCCGGTATTAAGGCGACCAGAACTGGACACAGTATTCCATATGAGGTCTAACCAACGTTTTATACAACTGCAACATTAAAGGCCAGCTCTTGTACTCTATATCCCTTCCTATAAAGGCTAGTGTACTATATGCTTTCTTCACAAAGTACAGTGAGAGAGATTGACACTGTTGTCTACACAAAGAGTCAGGGTCCAGGTGTCACTTGTCCTGATTCTGGAATCTGTTCTGGGCTGCAGGGGAGTTGCAGTGGGAGGGTGAGGATCTGATGCTTGTGGTCCATGTAAGCACTAACCCCATAGACAGAATGAGGAAGAAGGTACTGTGTAGATAGTTTGAGAAGCTTGGCACCAGATTATACAACAGAACATTCAAGTTTATAATCTCTGGATTACAAAGAACAAAGAACAAAACAGCACGGGAAACAGGCCCTTCGGCCCAACAATTATTAGCTGAGCCATGTGCAAATCGGCAAAGGTACCAATATTAGCGAGATGAATGTGTGTTGCAAGGAGTGGTGTGGGAGGAGTGGGCTTTGGTTATTAGGTCACTGGCTGGTGTGGGTGGACTGGGTTTTGGTTATTGGGACACTGGCTGGTGTGGGAGGAGTGGGTTTTGGTTAATGGGACACTGGCTGGTGTGGGGGGAGTGGGTTTTGGTTATTAGGTCACTGGCTGGTGTGGGTGGACTGGGTTTTGGTTATTGGGACACTGGCTGGTGTGGGAGGAGTGGGTTTTGGTTATTGGGACACTGGCTGGTGTGGGAGGAGTGGGTTTTGGTTATTGGGACACTGGCTGGTGTGGGAGGAGTGGGTTTTGGTTATTGGGACACTGGCTGGTGTGGGAGGAGTGGGTTTTGGTTATTGGGACACTGGCTGGTGTGGGAGGAGTGGGTTTTGGTTATTGGGACACTGGCTGGTGTGGGAGGAGTGGGTTTTGGTTAATGGGACACTGGCTGGTGTGGGAGGAGTGGGTTTTGGTTAATGGGGCACTGGCTGGTGTGGGAGGAGTGGGTTTTGGTTATTGGGACACTGGCTGGTGTGGGAGGAGTGGGTTTTGGTTATGGGACACTGGCTGGTGTGGGAGGAGTGGGTTTTGGTTATTGGGACACTGGCTGGTGTGGGAGGAGTGGGTTTTGGTTATTGGACACTGGCTGGTGTGGAGGAGTGGGTTTTGGTTTTGGGACACTGGCTGGTGTGGGAGGAGTGGGTTTTGTTTAATGGGACACTGGCTGGTGTGGGAGGAGTGGGTTTTGGTTAATGGGGCACTGGCTGGTGTGGGTGGAGTGGGTTTTGGTTATTAGGTCACTGGCTGGTGTGGGAGGAGTGGGTTTTGGTTAATGGGACAATGGTTGGTGTGGGAGGAGTGGGTTTTGGTTATTAGGTCACTGGCTGGTGTGGGAGGAGTGGGTTTTGGTTATTGGGACAGTGGCTGGTGTGGGAGGAGTGGGTTTTGGTTATTGGGACACTGGCTGGTGTGGGAGGACTGGGTTTTGGTTATTGGGACATTGGCTGGTGTGGGAGGAGTATGTTTTGGTTAATGGGACACTGGCTGGTGTGGGAGGAGTGGGTTTTGGTTATTGGGGCTCAGGGTGGTGTGGGAGGAGTGGGTTTTGGTTATATGGGCATTGGCTGGTGTGGGAGGAGTGGGTTTTGGTTATTGGGGCTCCGGGTGGTGTGGGAGGAGTGGGTTTTGGTTATAGGGGCTCCGGGTCATCTGGGAGGAGTGGGTTTTGGTTAGCGGAGCACTGGTGTGGGAGGAGTGGGTTTTGGTTATTGGGACATTGGCTGGTGTGGGAGGAGTGGGTTTTGGTTATTGGGACATTAGCTGGTGTGGGAGGAGCAGGTTTTGGTTATTGGGACATTGGCTGGTGTGGGAGGAATGGTTTTGGTTATTGGGACACTGGCTGGTGTAGGAGGAGTGGGTTTTGGTTATTGAGACACTGGCTGGTGTGGGAGGAGTGAGTTTTGGTTATTGGGACATTGGCTGGTATGGGAGGAGTGGGTTTTGGTTATTGGGACACTGGCTGGTGTGGGAGGAATGGGTTTTGGTTATTGGGACACTGGCTGGTGTAGGAGGAGTGGGTTTTGGTTATTGGGACACTGGCTGGTGTGGGAGGAGTGGGTTTTGGTTATTGGGACATTGGCTGGTGTGGGAGGAGTGGGTTTTGGTTATTGGGACACTGGCTGGTGTGGGAGGAGTGGGTTTTGGTTATTGGGACACTGGCTGGTGTGGGAGGAGTGGGTTTTGGTTATTGGGTCACTGGCTGGTGTGGGAGGAGTGGGTTTTGGTTAATGGGTCACTGGCTGGTGTGGGAGGAGTGGGTTTTGGTTAATGGGACAATGGCTGGTGTGGGAGGAGTGGGTTTTGGTTATTGGGTCACTGGCTGGTGTGGGAGGAGTGGGTTTTGGTTATTGGGTCACTGGCTGGTGTGGGAGGAGTGGGTTTTGGTTAATGGGTCACTGGCTGGTGTGGGAGGAGTGGGTTTTGGTTAATGGGACAATGGCTGGTGTGGGAGGAGTGGGTTTTGGTTATTGGGTCACTGGCTGGTGTGGGAGGAGTGGGTTTTGGTTATTGGGGCTCAGGGCGGTGTGGGAGGAGTGGGTTTTGGTTATAGGGGCATTGGCTGGTGTGGGAGGAGTGGGTTTTGGTTAGCGAGGCACTGGTGTGGGAGGAATTAGTTAATCTCTTTGATCTGATGTATTGGGTAATGAGCTCAGACAGTATCACACACCAGTCTTTCACTCCGAGCTGTGAATGTCCCATAAATCACTTGTTAGATGCCATAACGATGATGCTGTGTTTGCATTACTGAAACTCACTCAACAAGTTTCCTCTCTCTTCTGAAAGCAAACTGCTTCTTAAATCATCCAAGGTTTGTCCTTCCTGTCTACACACAGATGGCCCATCCAGACTGCAGAATTCTCTTTAAATCTCTGACAGTGGTGTAATTATATTCCTCCTGCTAGTTTAACCCCGCGTTCTTTATCCTACAGAATCAAACAGTGTGGAAGAGGCCCTTCAGCCCATCAACTCAGTACTGACACCTGAGAATCACCGGAACTCCCACCATTTGACCCTGAGCTCTGAATGGTGTGAGGTGCCGATTGTTGTGCTATGTTTACCTTTACCCCACTCACTCCCACTCTGGGAGGATCATTGGAGTCACTTCAGTGCCTGGAACCAGCACGTGAACACGAAGAGTTTCCAGCTGAAGCTTCTGGAAGATTCGGAGCTGAGTGTCTGGGATATGGGGGAGCAGTGGAGATAGAGAGGATTGTACACAGTACGTATACACAGATGGTCACACCGCACTCTCAAAATCCGCAGGAAGGAAGGAAATGTCTGACCACCAGACAGAACAAGAGAGACAGCGCAGTAATCCACCATGGTTATTCCCCTGTGAAATAGCTGTACTGTTACAGATACTGCTGAGGGGAATGGCCTCTCTGGGCCTCTCCCCTGTCTGCTCTCTATCCTCCCCTGTCTGCTCTCTATCCTCTCCTGTCTGTTCTCTATCCTCTCCTGTCTGCTCTCTATCCTCCACTGTCTGTTCTCTCTACTCTCCTGTCTGCTCTCTATCCTCCCCTGTCTGCTCTCTATCCTCTCCTGTCTGCTCTCTATCCTCTCCTGTCTGTTCTCTATCCTCTCCTGTCTGCTCTCTCTCCTCCCCTATCTGCTCTCTATCCTCTCCCGTCTGCTCTCTATCCTCTCCTGTCTGCTCTCTCTCCTCTCCTGTCTGCTCTCTATCCTCTCCGTCTGCTCTCTATCCTCCCTGTCTGTTCTCTCTCCTCTCCTGTCTGTCTTTCTCCTGTCTGCTCTCTTCCTCCCTGTCTGTTTGCTCTCTATCCTCCCCTGTCTGCTCTCTATCCTCTCCTGTCTGTTCTCTCTCCTCTCCTGTCTGTTCTCTATCCTCTCCTGTCTGCTCTCTATCCTCTCCTGTCTGCTCTCTCTCCTCTCCTGTCTGCTCTCTATCCTCCCCTGTCTGCTCTCTATCCTCTCCTGTCTGCTCTCTATCCTCCCCTGTCTGCTCTCTATCCTCCCCTGTCTGCTCTCTCTCCTCCCCTGTCTGCTCTCTATCCTCCCCTGTCTCCTCTCTATCCTCTCCTGTCTGCTCTCTATCCTCTCCTGTCTGCTCTCTATCCTCTCCTGTCTGCTCTCTATCCTCCCCTGTCTGCTCTCTCTCCTCCCCTGTCTGCTCTCTATCCTCCCCTGTCTCCTCTCTATCCTCCCCTGTCTGCTCTCTATCCTCTCCTGTCTGTTCTCTCTCCTCTCCTGTCTGCTCTCTATCCTCCCCTGTCTGCTCTCTTTCCTCCCCTGTCTGCTCTCTATCCTCTCCTGTCTGTTCTCTATCCTCTCCTGTCTGTTCTCTCTCCTCTCCTGTCTGCTCTCTATCCTCCCCTGTCTGCTCTCTATCCTCTCCTGTCTGCTCTCTATCCTCCCCTGTCTGCTCTCTATCCTCTCCTGTCTGCTCTCTATCCTCTCCTGTCTGCTCTCTATCCTCCCCTGTCTGCTCTCTCTCCTCTCCTGTCTGCTCTCTATCCTCCCCTGTCTGCTCTCTATCCTCTCCTGTCTGCTCTCTATCCTCTCCTGTCTGCTCTCTATCCTCTCCTGTCTGCTCTCTATCCTCTCCTGTCTGCTCTCTATCCTCTCCTGTCTGCTCTCTATCCTCTCCTGTCTGCTCTCTATCCTCTCCTGTCTGCTCTCTATCCTCTCCTGTCTGCTCTCTATCCTCCCCTGTCTGCTCTCTCTCCTCTCCTGTCTGCTCTCTATCCTCCCCTGTCTGTTCTCTATCCTCCCCTGTCTGCTCTCTATCCTCTCCTGTCTGCTCTCTATCATCCCCTGTCTGTTCTCTCTCCTCTCCTGTCTGTTCTCTCTCCTCCCCTGTCTGCTCTCTCTCCTCTCCTGTCTGTTCTCTCTCCTCTCTTGTCTGCTCTCTATCATCCCCTGTCTGCTCTCTCTCCTCCCCTGTCTGTTCTCTCTCCTCTCTTGTCTGCTCTCTATCATCCCCTGTCTGCTCTCTCTCCTCTCCTGTCTGTTCTCTATCCTCCCCTGTCTGCTCTCTCTCCTCTCCTGTCTGTTCTCTATCCTCTCCTGTCTGCTCTCTATCCTCCCCTGTCTGCTCTCTATCCTCTCCTGTCTGCTCTCTATCCTCCCCTGTCTGCTCTCTATCCTCTCCTGTCTGCTCTCTATCCTCTCCTGTCTGCCTCTATCCTCCCCTGTCTGCTCTCACCTCCTGTCTGTTCTCTATCCTCCCCTGTCTGCTCTCTATCCTCTCCTGTCTGCTCTCTATCCTCCCCTGTCTGCTCTCTATCCTCTCCTGTCTGCTCTCTCTCCTCTCCTGTCTGCTCTCTATCCTCTCCTGTCTGCTCTCTATCCTCTCCTGTCTGTTCTCTCTCCTCTCCTGTCTGCTCTTATCTTCCCTGTCTGCTCTCTTCCTCTCCTGTCTGCTCTCTATCCTCTCCTGTCTGCTCTCTATCCTCTCCTGTCTGCTCTCTATCCTCTCCTGTCTGCTCTCTATCCTCTCCTGTCTGCTCTCTATCCTCCCCTGTCTGCTCTCTCTCCTCTCCTGTCTGCTCTCTATCCTCTCCTGTCTGCTCTCTATCCTCTCCTGTCTGCTCTCTATCCTCTCCTGTCTGCTCTCTATCCTCTCCTGTCTGCTCTCTCTCCTCTCCTGTCTGTTCTCTATCCTCTCCTGTCTGCTCTCTATCCTCTCCTGTCTGCTCTCTATCCTCTCCTGTCTGCTCTCTATCCTCTCCTGTCTGTTCTCTATCCTCTCCTGTCTGCTCTCTATCCTCTCCTGTCTGCTCTCTATCCTCCCCTGTCTGCTCTCTATCCTCTCCTGTCTGCTCTCTATCCTCTCCTGTCTGCTCTCTATCCTCTCCTGTCTGCTCTCTATCCTCTCCTGTCTGCTCTCTATCCTCTCCTGTCTGCTCTCTATCCTCTCCTGTCTGCTCTCTATCCTCTCCTGTCTGCTCTCTATCCTCCCCTGTCTGTTCTCTCTCCTCTCCTGTCTGCTCTCTCTCCTCTCCTGTCTGCTCTCTCTCCTCTCCTGTCTGCTCTCTATCCTCTCCTGTCTGCTCTCTATCCTCCCCTGTCTGCTCTCTCTCCTCTCCTGTCTGTTCTCTATCCTCTCCTGTCTGCTCTCTCTCCTCTCCTGTCTGCTCTCTATCCTCTCCTGTCTGCTCTCTATCCTCTCCTGTCTGCTCTCTATCCTCTCCTGTCTGCTCTCTATCCTCTCCTGTCTGCTCTCTCTCCTCTCCTGTCTGCTCTCTATCCTCTCCTGTCTGCTCTCTATCCTCTCCTGTCTCTCTCTATCCTCTCCTGTCTGCTCTCTATCCTCTCCTGTCTGCTCTCTATCCTCTCCTGTCTGTTCTCTCTCCTCTCCTGTCTGTCTCTATCCTCCCTGTCTGTCTCTTCCTCCGTCTGCTCTCTTCCTCCCCTGTCTGCTCTCTATCCTCCCCTGTCTGCTCTCTATCCTCTCCTGTCTGCTCTCTATCCTCTCCTGTCTGCTCTCTATCCTCTCCTGTCTGCTCTCTATCCTCCCCTGTCTGCTCTCTATCCTCTCCTGTCTGCTCTCTATCCTCCCCTGTCTGCTCTCTATCCTCCCCTGTCTGCTCTCTATCCTCCCCTGTCTGCTCTCTATCCTCTCCTGTCTGCTCTCTATCCTCCCCTGTCTGCTCTCTTTCCTCCCCTGTCTGCTCTCTATCCTCTCCTGTCTGTTCTCTCTCCTCTTCTGTCTGTTCTCTCTCCTCTCCTGTCTGCTCTCTATCCTCTCCTGTCTGCTCTCTATCCTCTCCTGTCTGCTCTCTATCCTCTCCTGTCTGCTCTCTATCCTCTCCTGTCTGCTCTCTATCCTCTCCTGTGCTCTCTATCCTCCCTGTCTGCTCTCTATCCTCTCCTGTCTGCTCTCTATCCTCTCCTGTCTGCTCTCTATCCTCTCCTGTCTGCTCTCTATCCTCTCCTGTCTGCTTCTACTCCCCTGTCTGCTCTCTATCCTCCCTGTTGTTTTTTGTTTTCTCTCTGTCTGCTCTTCTCCGTCTGTCTCTTTCTCCTGTCTGCTCTCTATCCTCTCCTGTCTGCTCTCTATCCTCTCCTGTCTGCTCTCTATCCTCCCCTGTCTGCTCTCTATCCTCTCCTGTCTGCTCTCTATCCTCCCCTGTCTGTTCTCTATCCTCTCCTGTCTGCTCTCTATCCTCTCCTGTCTGCTCTCTATCCTCCCCTGTCTGCTCTCTATCCTCCCTGTCTGTCTCTCTATCTCTCCTGTCTGCTCTCTATCCTCCCCTGTCTGCTCTCTATCCTCTCCTTTGTTCTCTTCCTCTCTGTCTGTTTTTGTTTTTTTTTTTATCCTCCCTGTCTGCTCTCTATCCTCTCCTGTCTGCTCTCTATCCTCTCCTGTCTGCTCTCTATCCTCTCCTGTCTGCTCTCTATCCTCTCCTGTCTGCTCTCTATCCTCTCCTGTCTGCTCTCTATCCTCTCCTGTCTGCTCTCTATCCTCTCCTGTCTGCTCTCTATCCTCTCCTGTCTGCTCTCTATCCTCCCCTGTCTGCTCTCTCTCCTCTCCTGTCTGCTCTCCATCCTCCCCTGTCTGTTCTCTATCCTCCCCTGTCTGCTCTCTATCCTCTCTTGTCTGCTCTCTATCATCCCCTGTCTGTTCTCTCTCCTCTTCTGTCTGTTCTCTCTCCTCCCCTGTCTGCTCTCTCTCCTCTCCTGTCTGTTCTCTCTCCTCTCTTGTCTGCTCTCTATCATCCCCTGTCTGCTCTCTCTCCTCCCCTGTCTGTTCTCTCTCCTCTCTTGTCTGCTCTCTATCATCCCCTGTCTGCTCTCTCTCCTCTCCTGTCTGTTCTCCATCCTCCCCTGTCTGCTCTCTCTCCTCTCCTGTCTGTTCTCTATCCTCTCCTGTCTGCTCTCTATCCTCCCCTGTCTGCTCTCTATCCTCTCCTGTCTGCTCTCTATCCTCTCCTGTCTGCTCTCTATCCTCCCCTGTCTGCTCTCTCTCCTCTCCTGTCTGCTCTCTATCCTCTCCTGTCTGCTCTCTATCCTCTCCTGTCTGCTCTCTATCCTCTCCTGTCTGCTCTCTATCCTCTCCTGTCTGTTCTCTATCCTCTCCTGTCTGCTCTCTATCCTCTCCTGTCTGCTCTCTCTCCTCTCCTGTCTGCTCTCTATCCTCTCCTGTCTGCTCTCTATCCTCCCCTGTCTGTTCTCTCTCCTCTCCTGTCTGCTCTCTATCCTCCCCTGTCTGCTCTCTATCCTCTCCTGTCTGCTCTCTATCCTCTCCTGTCTGCTCTCTATCCTCCCCTGTCTGTTCTCTCTCCTCTCCTGTCTGCTCTCTATCCTCCCCTGTCTGCTCTCTATCCTCTCCTGTCTGCTCTCTATCCTCTCCTGTCTGCTCTCTATCCTCCCCTGTCTGCTCTCTCTCCTCTCCTGTCTGCTCTCTATCCTCTCCTGTCTGCTCTCTATCCTCCCCTGTCTGCTCTCTATCCTCCCCTGTCTGTTCTCTCTCCTCTCCTGTCTGCTCTCTATCTTCCCCTGTCTGCTCTCTATCCTCTCCTGTCTGCTCTCTATCCTCTCCTGTCTGCTCTCTATCCTCTCCTGTCTGCTCTCTATCCTCTCCTGTCTGCTCTCTATCCTCTCCTGTCTGCTCTCTATCTCCCCTGTCTGCTCTCTCTCCTCTCCTGTCTGCTCTCTATCCTCTCCTGTCTGCTCTCTATCCTCTCCTGTCTGCTCTCTATCCTCTCCTGTCTGCTCTCTATCCTCTCCTGTCTGCTCTCTATCCTCTCCTGTCTGTTCTCTATCCTCTCCTGTCTGCTCTCTATCCTCTCCTGTCTGCTCTCTATCCTCTCCTGTCTGCTCTCTATCCTCTCCTGTCTGCTCTCTATCCTCCCCTGTCTGCTCTCTATCCTCTCCTGTCTGTTCTCTATCCTCTCCTGTCTGCTCTCTATCCTCTCCTGTCTGCTCTCTATCCTCTCCTGTCTGCTCTCTATCCTCTCCTGTCTGTTCTCTATCCTCCCCTGTCTGCTCTCTATCCTCTCCTGTCTGCTCTCTATCCTCCCCTGTCTGCTCTCTATCCTCTCCTGTCTGCTCTCTATCCTCCCCTGTCTGCTCTCTCTCCTCTCCTGTCTGCTCTCTATCCTCTCCTGTCTGCTCTCTTTTCTTTTTTTTATCCTCTCCTGTCTGCTCTCTATCCTCTCCTGTCTGCTCTCTATCCTCTCCTGTCTGCTCTCTATCCTCTCCTGTCTGCTCTCTATCCTCTCCTGTCTGCTCTCTATCCTCTCCTGTCTGTTCTCTATCCTCTCCTGTCTGCTCTCTATCCTCTCCTGTCTGCTCTCTCTCCTCTCCTGTCTGCTCTCTATCCTCTCCTGTCTGCTCTCTATCCTCCCCTGTCTGCTCTCTATCCTCTCCTGTCTGCTCTCTATCCTCCCCTGTCTGCTCTCTATCCTCCCCTGTCTGTTCTCTATCCTCTCCTGTCTGCTCTCTATCCTCTCCTGTCTGCTCTCTCTCCTCCCCTGTCTGCTCTCTATCCTCTCCTGTCTGCTCTCTATTCTCCCCTGTCTGCTCTCTATCCTCTCCTGTCTGTTCTCTCTCCTCTCCTGTCTGCTCTCTCTCCTCTCTGTCTGCTCTCTATCCTCTCCTGTCTGCTCTCTATCCTCTCCTGTCTGTTTTTGTTTTTGTCTCTCTCCTCTCCTGTCTGCTCTCTATCCTCCCCTGTCTGTTCTCTCTCCTCTCCTGTCTGCTCTCTATCCTCTCCTGTCTGCTCTCTCTCCTCCCCTGTCTGCTCCTATCCCCCCTGTCTGTTCTCTCTCCTCTCCTGTCTGCTCTCTATCCTCCCCTGTCTGTTCTCTATCCTCTCCTGTCTGCTCTCTATCCTCTCCTGTCTGCTCTCTATCTCCCCTGTCTGCTCTCTATCCCCCCTGTCTGCTCTCTATCCTCTCCTGTCTGCTCTCTATCCTCTCCTGTCTGCTCTCTATCCTCCCCTGTCTGCTCTCTATCCTCTCCTGTCTGCTCTCTATCCTCCCTGTCTGCTCTCTATCCTCTCCTGTCTGCTCTCTATCCTCCCCTGTCTGCTCTCTATCCTCTCCTGTCTGTTCTCTCTCCTCTCCTGTCTGCTCTCTATCCTCTCCTGTCTGCTCTCTATCCTCTCCTGTCTGCTCTCTATCCTCCCCTGTCTGCTCTCTCTCCTCTCCTGTCTGCTCTCTATCCTCCCCTGTCTGCTCTCTATCCTCTCCTGTCTGCTCTCTATCCTCTCCTGTCTGCTCTCTCTCCTCTCCTGTCTGCTCTCTATCCTCCCCTGTCTGCTCTCTATCCTCCCCTGTCTGCTCTCTATCCTCTCCTGTCTGCTCTCTCCCTCTCCTACTGCTCTCTATCCTCTCCTGTCTGTTCTTCTCCTCTCCTGTCTGTCTCTCTCCTCTCCTGTCTGCTCTCTATCCTCTCCTGTCTGCTCTCTATCCTCTCCTGTCTGCTCTCTATCCCCCCTGTCTGCTCTCTATCCTCCCCTGTCTGCTCTCTATCCTCTCCTGTCTGCTCTCTCTCCTCCCCTGTCTGCTCTCTATCCTCTCCTGTCTGTTCTCTCTCCTCTCCTGTCTGCTCTCTATCCTCTCCTGTCTGTTCTCTATCCTCTCCTGTCTGCTCTCTATCCTCCCCTGTCTGCTCTCTATCCTCTCCTGTCTGCTCTCTATCCTCCCCTGTCTGCTCTCTATCCTCCCCTGTCTGCTCTCTATCCTCTCCTGTCTGCTCTCTATCCTCCCCTGTCTGCTCTCTATCCTCTCCTGTCTGCTCTCTATCCTCCCCTGTCTGCTCTCTATCCTCTCCTGTCTGCTCTCTGTCCTCCCCTGTCTGCTCTCTATCCTCTCCTGTCTGCTCTCTATCCTCCCCTGTCTGCTCTCTATCCTCCCCTGTCTGCTCTCTATCCTCTCCTGTCTGCTCTCTATCCTCTCCTGTCTGTTCTCTATCCTCTCCTGTCTGCTCTCTATCCTCTCCTGTCTGCTCTCTATCCTCCCCTGTCTGCTCTCTATCCTCTCCTGTCTGCTCTCTATCCTCTCCTGTCTGCTCTCTATCCTCTCCTGTCTGCTCTCTATCCTCTCCTGTCTGCTCTCTATCCTCCCCTGTCTGCTCTCTATCCTCTCCTGTCTGCTCTCTATCCTCTCCTGTCTGCTCTCTATCCTCTCCTGTCTGTTCTCTATCCTCTCCTGTCTGCTCTCTATCCTCCCCTGTCTGCTCTCTATCCTCTCCTGTCTGCTCTCTATCCTCTCCTGTCTGCTCTCTATCCTCCCCTGTCTGCTCTCTATCCTCTCCTGTCTGCTCTCTATCCTCCCCTGTCTGCTCTCTATCCTCTCCTGTCTGTTCTCTATCCTCTCCTGTCTGCTCTCTATCCTCTCCTGTCTGCTCTCCATCCTCCCCTGTCTGCTCTCTATCCTCTCCTGTCTGCTCTCTATCCTCCCCTGTCTGCTCTCTATCCTCCCCTGTCTGCTCTCTATCCTCTCCTGTCTGCTCTCTATCCTCTCCTGTCTGTTCTCTATCCTCTCCTGTCTGCTCTCTATTCCTTCTGTCTTATCCTCTCCTTCTGCTCTCTATCCTCTCCTGTCTGCTCTCTATCCTCCCTGTCTGCTCTTTTCTGTTCTCTATCCTCTCCTGTCTGCTCTCTATCCTCTCCTGTCTGCTCTCTATCCTCTCCTGTCTGCTCTCTATCCTCCCCTGTCTGCTCTCTATCCTCTCCTGTCTGCTCTCTATCCTCTCCTGTCTGTTCTCTATCCTCTCCTGTCTGCTCTCTATCCTCCCCTGTCTGCTCTCTATCCTCTCCTGTCTGCTCTCTATCCTCTCCTGTCTGCTCTCTATCCTCTCCTGTCTGCTCTCTATCCTCTCCTGTCTGCTCTCTATCCTCTCCTGTCTGCTCTCTATCCTCTCCTGTCTGCTCTCTATCCTCTCCTGTCTGCTCTCTATCCTCTCCTGTCTGCTCTCTATCCTCTCCTGTCTGCTCTCTATCCTCTCCTGTCTGCTCTCTATCCTCTCCTGTCTGCTCTCTATCCTCTCCTGTCTGCTCTCTATCCTCTCCTGTCTGCTCTCTATCCTCTCCTGTCTGCTCTCTATCCTCTCCTGTCTGCTCTCTATCCTCTCCTGTCTGCTCTCTATCCTCTCTGTCTGTCTCTCCTCCCTGTCTGTTCTCTATCCTCTCCTGTCTGCTCTCTATCCTCTCCTGTCTGTTCTCTCTCCTCTCCTGTCTGTTCTCTCTCCTCTCTGTCTGTCTCTTCCTCCCTGTCTCTCTGCTCTCTTCCTCCTGTCTGCTCTTCCTCTCTGTTGTCTCTATCCTCCCCTGTCTGTTCTCTATCCTCTCCTGTCTTCTCTTCTCTCCTGTCTCTTCTCCTTCCTCTCCTGTCTCTCTCTATCCTCTCCTGTCTGCTCTCTATCCTCTCCTGTCTGCTCTCTATCCTCTCCTGTCTGATCTCTATCCTCTCCTGTCTGTTCTCTATCCTCCCCTGTCTGTTCTCTATCCTCTCCTGTCTGCTCTCTATCCTCTCCTGTCTGCTCTCTATCCTCTCCTGTCTGCTCTCTATCCTCTCCTGTCTGCTCTCTATCCTCCCCTGTCTGCTCTCTATCCTCTCCTGTCTGCTCTCTATCCTCTCCTGTCTGCTCTCTATCCTCTCCTGTCTGCTCTCTATCCTCTCCTGTCTGCTCTCTATCCTCTCCTGTCTGTTCTCTCTCCTCTCCTGTCTGCTCTCTATCCTCCCTGTCTGCTCTCTATCTCTCCTGTCTGCTCTCTATCCTCCCTGTCGTTCTCTCTCCTCTCCTTGTTTTCTCCTCTCCTGTCTGCTCTCTATCCTCTCCTGTCTGCTCTCTATCCTCCCCTGTCTGCTCTCTATCCTCCCCTGTCTGCTCTCTATCCTCTCCTGTCTGCTCTCTATCCTCCCCTGTCTGCTCTCTATCCTCTCCTGTCTGCTCTCTATCCTCTCCTGTCTGCTCTCTATCCTCCCCTGTCTGCTCTCTATCCTCTCCTGTCTGCTCTCTATCCTCCCCTGTCTGCTCTCTATCCTCTCCTGTCTGCTCTCTATCCTCTCCTGTCTGCTCTCTATCTCTCCTGTCTGCTCTCTATCCTCCCCTGTCTGCTCTCTATCCTCCCTGTCTGTCTCTTCCTCTCTGTCTGTCTCTTCCTCCCCTGTCTGCTCTCTATCCTCTCCTGTCTGTTCTCTATCTTCTCCTGTCTGCTCTCTATCCTCCCCTGTCTGCTCTCTATCCTCCTGTTCTCTCTGCTCTCCTGTCTGCTCTCTTCCTCCCCTGTCTGCTCTCTATCCTCCCTGTCTGCTCTCTATCCTCTCCTGTCTGCTCTCTATCCTCTCCTGTCTGTTCTCTATCCTCCCCTGTCTGTTCTCTCTCCTCTCCTGTCTGCTCTCTATCCTCTCCTGTCTGCTCTCTCTCCTCTCCTGTCTGCTCTCTATCCTCCCCTGTCTGTTCTCTATCCTCTCCTGTCTGCTCTCTATCCTCCCCTGTCTGCTCTCTATCCTCTCCTGTCTGCTCTCTCTCCTCTCCTGTCTGCTCTCTATCCTCTCCTGTCTGCTCTCTATCCTCTCCTGTCTGTTCTCTATCCTCTCCTGTCTGTTCTCTATCCTCTCCTGTCTGCTCTCTATCCTCTCCTGTCTGTTCTCTCTCCTCTCCTGTCTGCTCTCTATCCTCCCCTGTCTGCTCTCTATCCTCTCCTGTCTGCTCTCTATCCTCTCCTGTCTGCTCTCTCTCCTCTCCTGTCTGCTCTCTATCCTCCCCTGTCCCCTTCTCCTTCTCTCCTCCCCCTCTCCCTCCCCTCCCCCCATTTTTCCCCTTCCCCTCCCCCCCTCTTCCCCCCTCTCTCCCCCCTCCTCCCATTTTCAACCCCTCTTCTGTTTTCTTTCTCACATCAACCTCTACACTCACGTCCCCCCCCCCCTCCTCCCCCCATTTTAATTTTCTATTTAATTTTTTTTTTCACCCTATTCCCAATACATATCTTCCTCGATCCGACCCCTTCTCTCCCTGGCGCTGGAGGACAGCAGTGTGAATAACTGTGGCCACCATGCTGCTCCGGGTCCCTTTGGCACTGTGAACAGCAGTGTGAATCAACTTGTGTCACCGTGCTGCCAAGGTCCCTGGCAATGTGAGACAGCAGTGTGAATCACTGTGCAGCGTTGCTTGCCTGGTCCCTGGCACTGTGAGACAGCAGTGTGGAATACCTGTGCACCGTGCTTGGCCCGGGGTCCCTGGGCACTTGTGAGAAAGAAAGTGTGAAAATCACGTGTCCACCGTGCTGCCCCGGGTCCCTGGGCACTTGTGAGACAGCAGGTGAATACTGTGTCAGCGTGCGCCCCGGGTCCCCGTGGCCACTGTGAGGGACAGCAGTGTGAATCAACTGTGTCACCGGCTTGCCCCGGGTCTGGCACTGTGAGACAGCAGGGGGCTAAGTTGAATGGGTACATAAGTTATAGACAAACTGGGACTTGCCGAGGGATAGGATGGGGAGATGGGCCGAAGGGTTTGGTGGCTTTGAAGAATGTGAGGAAGATTTGAAATTTGAGATTAAATTATTGCAGAGAACCTGGGTTCAGTGGTGTGAAATGTACAGAAAGAGACTAATGTTTAAGCTGCCCTTTGAAAGGCACTGGGTTTGTGACATTTGTGGGTCATGTTCTCTCCAATCTGCATATTAAACACTGCTTCAAATATTTCTCTGAACTGGTGTGTTCCTGGAAGGTGCTGTGATGGATGAGGGAAGATTCCTGCTGATGATGGAATTGTCCACTAAACTGTCTGCCTGTCTTTGACCTTCAGAGGGTCGTGTCAATGGTGATAGGAAACAGCACGAAACCAGTAATTAAACCGTTCCCTTGGTAACGGAGCTGAACTGGTTGCTTTGAGGAAGAGGATGCTGACAGTAAGTGACAGAGAACTCGCCCCCCTCCCCCCCGAGCGGATTGTGTTCCCCCCTGACAAGCCCTCTCCCTCCCCACACTCTGGGTGTCTGCTCCACTCTCTAGGGGCAGTGTTACTGACTGGTTCAACCCAACACAATACCAAAACCTCCTTCCCTACAAACACAGGCTGGAGGAGGCTTGGGGAGGCTGGGGAAGGCAGGGGAGGCTGGGGAAGGCAGGGGAGGCTGGGGGAAGCGGGGGAGGCGAGGGGAGGCTGGGGGAGGCTGAGTGAAGTGGGGGAGACAAGGAGAGCTGGGGGAGGCTGGGGGAGGCTGGGGGAGCGAGGGGAAAGTGGGGGAGGCTGAGTGAAGTGGGGGGAGACAGGGAGAGCTGGGGAAGGTGGGGGGAGGCTGGGGGAGGCGAGGGGAAGCTGGGGGAGGCTGAGTGAAGTGGGGAGACAGGGAGAGCTGGGGAAGTGGGGGGAGGCTGGGGGAGGCTGGGGGAGGCAGAGGGAGGCAGGGGGAGGCGGGGAAGTAGGGGAAGCAAGGAGAGATGAGGGGAGGTGGGGGAAGCAGAAGGAGGCAGAGGGAAGCTGGGGGAGGTGAGGGAAGGCTGAGGGAGGCTGAGTGAGGTCGGGGAGCGGGGGAGGCGGGGGAGGCAGAGGGAGGGGGGGGAGCAAGGGGAGGCTGAGGGAGGCAAGGGGAGGCTGAGGGAGGATGGGGGAGGCAGGAGGAGGCTGAGGGAGCTGGGGGAGGCTGAGGAGGTGAGGGGAGGTGAGGGGAGGCTGAGGGAGGCTGAGTGAGGTCGGGGACCGGGGGAGGCGGGGGAGGCAGAGGGAGGCAGGGGAGGTGAGGGAGGATGGGGGAGGCTGGGGGATGTGAGGGGAGGCAGGAGGAGGCTGAGGGAGCTGGGGGAGCTGAGGGAGGTGAGGGGGCAGAGGGAGGTGAGGGGAGGCTGAGGGAGGCTGGGGAGGTGGGGGGAGGCAGGGGGAGGCAGGGGGGGGGGGGGGGGGGGGGGGGAGGGGGGGGGAGGCTGAGGGAGGCAGCAAGTGCCACTCACTCGGAGTAAACACTGACTCAGTCACTAACAGCCCTGCCAGGTCAGAACCACTCACAAAACCCCTGCCAAAACGGTGAGAATAAACTCAGTTCTTTTCTTGTCCTGATGTGTATTTGCAAACGGCTGATTCCACCCCCCCGCCCCCACACCTCCTTCACCATGCCAGCCCATGTTCTCACTCGCTCCTTTCAGTGCCTCTACTGAACCCGCTCAGGGTTCAATTCCCAGCCCAGCTCCTGGGATCCATCATCTAACTGGATCTCCAAGTCCCCTCACACCCAGACAGGGATCAGAGCTGGAATAATTACATAGAAACATAGAACAGTACAGCACAGTACAGGCCCTTCGGCCCTCAATGTTGTGCCGAGCTATGTCCAATCCCAAGATAAAGCTGTCCCACTCCCTATCATTCTGGAGTGCTCCAAGTACCTATCCAATAACCGCTTGAAAGTTGCTAAAGTGTCCGACTCCACTATCACAGCAGGCAGTGCATTCCACACCCCAACCACACACTGAGTAAAGAGTCTACTAAAAAAGTTAATTCGCTGGTTAAAAGGAAAAAGGAGGCTTATGTCAGGATGAGGCTTGAAGGCTCAGTTAGTGCAATGGATAGCAATAGATTAGCCAGGAGGGAGCTAAAGAGTGAGTTGAGGAGAGCTAAAAGGGGACACGAGAAGACTTTGGCTGATAGGATCAAGGAGAATCCTAAAGCTTTCTTTAGATATGTTAAGAATAGAAGATTGGTTAGAGCAAGATTAGGGCCAGTCATAGACAGCAGTGGGAAGTTGTGCGTGGAGCCTGAAGAGATTGGAGAGGCACTGAATAAATATTTCTCTTCGGTATTCACGCAGGGAGATGTAAATGTAGTTGTGGAGAACACTGAGGTACAGGGTTGCAAACTGGAAAGTATTGAAGTAGATAAGGAGGATGTGCTAGATATTCTTGAGGGTTTGAAGTTAGATAAGTCCCCTGGGCCGGACGGGATTTACCCTAGGATTTTCTGGGAGGCAAGAGAGGCGATTGCAGAGCCTCTGGCTCTGATCTTCAGGTCGTCGTTGGTTACGGGTATAGTGCCGGAATACTGGAGGATAGCAAATGTGGTCCGATTGTTCACGAAGGGGAAGAGAGACTTTCCGGGGAATTATAGGCTGGTGAGTCTTATTTCTGTTGTGGGCAAAGTATTGGGGAGAATTATTAGGGATAGGATTTATAGTTATTCAGAGAAAAATGAATTGATTGGGGATAGTCAGCATGGTTTTGTGAAGGGTAGGTCGTGCCTTACTAACCTTATTGAGTTTTTTGAAAAAGTGACCAAAGAGGTGGATGGGGGTAAGGCGGTTGATGTGGTATATATGGACTTTAGTAAGGCGTTCGATAAGGTGGCCCATGGAAGGCTTCTGCAGAAAATGCAGATGTATGGGATTGAGGGTGATTTAGCTAATTGGATTAGGAATTGGCTAGCAGATAGAAGACAGAGGGTGGTGGTTGATGAAGTTATTCATCGTGGAGTTTGGTTACAAGTGGTGTACCTCAGGGATCTGTTTTGGGGCCCCTGCTGTTTGTAATTTTTATAAATGATCTGGATGAGGGTATTGAAGGATGGATTAGTAAATTTGTGGATGACACCAAAGTCGGAGGAGTGGTAGATAGTGAAGAGGGGTGTTATAGTTTGCAGAGAGACTTGGACAAGTTGCAGAGCTGGGCCGAGAGGTGGCAAATGGAGTTTAATGTGGAAAAGTGTGAGGTAATTCACTTTGGCAGGAATAACAAATGTGTAGAGTATAGGGCTAATGGTAGGATTCTTAATAGTGTTGATGAACAGAGGGATCTTGGAGTATATGTGCATAGATCCCTGAAAGTCGGCAATCAAGTTGATAAGGTTGTTAAGAAGGCATATGGAGTCTTAGCTTTTATTGGTAGGGAGATTGAATTTCGGAGCCGCAACGTCATGTTGCAACTGTACAAAACTCTAGTGCGTCCGCACTTGGAATATTGTGTGCAGTTCTGGTCCCCGCATTATAAGAAAGATGTGGAGGCATTGGAGAGGGTACAGAGGAGGTTTACCAGTATGTTGCCTCGTATGGAGGGCAGGTCTTATGAGGAGAGGCTGAGGGATTTGAGGTTGTTTTCGTTAGAAAGGAGGCGGCTAACAGGAGACCTTATTGAAACATATAAGATGATTAGAGGTTTAGATAGGGTGGACAGTGGTAGCCTTTTTCCTCGGATGGAGAAAGCTAGCACGAGGGGACGTAGCTTTAAATTAAGGGGTGATAGTTATAGGACGGATATCAGAGGTAGGTTCTTTACCTAAAGGGTGGTAAGGGTATGGAATGCCCTGCCTGCTGCAGTTGTAGATGCGCCAAGTTTGGTGGCGTTTAAGAGGTTAGTTGATAAGTATATGGAAGAGAAGGGAATGGTTTAGGTTAGAGGGTCATTGCTTGTTCCTAATTGGTCGGCGCAACATCGAAGGCTGAAGGGCCTGTTCTGCGTTGTAATGTTCTATGTTCTACCTCGAACATCCCTCATATATCATCCACCATGAACTTTACAGTTATGCTCCCTAGTAACAGTTACATCCACCTGAGGAAATAGACTCTGCCCGTCCACTCTATCAATCCCTCTCATCATCTTATAAACCTCTATTAAATCACCTCTCATCCTCCTCCTCTCCAAAGAGAAAAGCCCCAGCTCCCTCAACCTTTCCTCATAAGACATACCCTCCAAATCAGGCAGCATCCTGGTAAATCTCCTCTGCACTCTCTCCAATGCTTCCACATCCTTCTTATAGTGAGGTGACCAGAACTGAACACAACATTCCAAACATCCCAGCACTGACAGAGCGCTGCACTGTCAGAGGGTCGGTGCTGAGGGAGCGCCACACTGTCAGAGGGTCAGTGCTGAGGGAGTGCCGCACTGTCAGAGGGTCAGTGCTGAGGGAGCGCCGCACTGTCAGAGGGTCAGTGCTGAGGGAGTGCCGCACTGTCAGACGGTCAGTGCTGAGGGAGTGCCGCACTGTCAGAGGGTCAGTGCTGAGGGAGTGCCGCACGTCAGAGGGTCAGTGTGAGGGAGTGCCGCACTGTCAGAGGGACAGTGCTGAGGGAGTGCTGCACTGTCAGAGGGTCAGTGCTGAGGGAACGCCGCACTGTCAGAGGGTCAGTGCGAGGGAGTGCCGCACTGTCAGAGGGTCAGTGTGGGGAGTGCCGCACTTTCAGAGGGTCAGTGCTGAGGGAGTGCCGCACTGTCAGAGGGTCAGTGCTGAGGGAGTGCCGCACTGTCAGAGGGTCAGTGCTGAGGGAGTGCCGCACTGTCAGAGGGTCAGTGCTGAGGGAGTGCGCACTGTCAGAGGGTCAGTGCTGAGGGAGTGCCGCACTGTCAGAGGGTCAGTGCTGAGGGAGTGCCGCACTGTCAGAGGGTCAGTGCTGAGGGAGTGCCGCACTGTCAGAGGGTCAGTGCTGAGGGAGCGCCGCACTGTCAGAGGGTCAGTGCTGAGGGAGTGCCGCACTGTCAGAGGGTCAGTGCTGAGGGAGTGCCGCACTGTCAGAGGGTCAGTGCTGAGGGAGTGCCGCACTGTCAGAGGGTCAGTGCTGAGGGAGCGCCGCACTGTCAGAGGGTCAGTGCTGAGGGAGCGCCGCACTGTCAGAGGGTCAGTGCTGAGGGAGTGCCGCACTGTCAGAGGGTCAGTGCTGAGGGAGTGCCGCACTGTCAGAGGGTCAGTGCTGAGGGAGGGCCGCACTGTCAGAGGTCAGTGCTGAGGGGAGTGCCGCACTGTCAGAGGGTCAGTGCTGAGGGAGCGCCGCACTGTCAGAGGGTCAGTGCTGAGGGAGCGCCGCACTGTCAGAGGGTCAGTGCTGAGGGACCGCCGCACTGTCAGAGGGTCAGTGCTGAGGGAGTGCCGCACTGTCAGAGGGTCAGTGCTGAGGGAACGCCGCACTGTCAGAGGGTCAGTGCTGAGGGAGTGCCGCACTGTCAGAGGGTCAGTGCTGAGGGAACGCCGCGCTGTCAGAGGGTCAGTGCTGAGGGAGTGCTGCACTTTCAGAGGGTCAGTGCTGAGGGAGCGCCGCACTGTCAGAGGGTCAGTTTTCTCACTATTTTACGAAGACAGATATTAAGGTCAGACCTGGTTCTTGCTTTGGTTCTTGATTTGGGGAAGGCAGCGTTCAGAATTCTGGGCATTTGGCTGAAAACTGAAATTCAGCAAAAACAAGGAAGAAATGTGTTGAAATGAATGGAGATGAGTTTCTGGTGCTGAGAAAAACATTGAGTACAATCCAGGAGCAGGAAGGTGAAGGGCTGCTCCTTACCTATCGTCAGAGTGAAATTAGTGGGTCTGTGCAGTAGTTACTCTGAATCTGTATTAACCATCTCGATCAGTGTGTTAAAGAATTATTATTGACTCAGAGACAGAAGCTCAACTTATCACAAGCCTGATAACTATAATACAGAAAATAACTGATTTGATTTATTCTTCTCACATGCATTAGTATACAGTAAAAAGTATTGTTTCTTGCGCGCTAGACGGACAAAGCATACTGTTCATAGAGAAGGAAAGGAGAGAATACAGAATGTAGTGTCACAGTCATAGTTAGGGTGTAAAGAAAGTCAATGTAATCATCTCAGCGAACCTTCTCTGAACTGCCTCCTATAAAATAACATCTTTCCTTAAACAGAGTCCTGGAGGTTTACAGCATGGAAACAGGCCCTTCGGCCCAACTTGTCCATGCTACCCAGTTTTTACCATTCAGCTAATCCCAATTACCCGCATTTGACCCATATCCCTCTATACGCATCATATCCTTTAAAAGACAAAATTGTACCCGCCTCTCCTCTGGCAGCTCGTTCCAGACACTCACCACCCTCTGTGTGAAAAAATTGCCTCTCTGGACCCTTTTCTATCTCTCCCCTCTCACCTTAAACCTATACCCTCTAGTTTTAGACTCCCCTACCTTTGGGGAAAAGATATTGACTATCTCGCTGATCTGTGCCCCTCATTATTTTATAGACCTCTATAAGATCACCCCTCAGCCTCCGACACTGCAGAGAAACTGCTCGCAACATTCCAGATGTGACCTTTGTATTTAATTATTTATGGGATATGGGTGTTGTTGGCTGGCCAGTGTTTATTATCCATCCCTGGCATGGTTAGCACTGTTGCCAGGGACCTGGGTTCGATTCCTGACTTAGGTCAGTGTCACTGCATTCTTGGTGTGGGTTTCCTCTGGGTGAACATAGAACATAGAACACTACAGCACAGAACAGGCCCTTCGGCCCTCGATGTTGCGCCAACCAATTAAGAAAAAGCAATGACCCTCTAACCTAAACCATTCCCTTTTCGTCCATAAACTTATCTACTAACCTCTTAAACGCCACCAAACTTGGCTCATCTACAACTGACGCAGGCAAGGCATTCCATACCCTTACACCCTCTGGGTAAAGAACCTACCTCTGACATCTGTCCTATAACTACCACCCCTTAATTTAAAGCTATGTCCCCTCGTGCTAGCTTTCTCCATCCTAGAAAAAGGCTATCACTGTCCACCCTATCTAAACCTCTAATCATCTTATATGCTTCAATAAGATCCCCTCTTAGCCGCCTCCTTTCTAACGAAAACAACATCAAATCCTTCAACCTCTCTTCATAGGACCTGCCCTCCATACCAGGCAACATCCTGGTAAACCTCCTCTGTACCATCTCCAATGCCTCCACATCTTTCTTATAATGTGGCGACCAGAACTGCACACAATACTCCAAGTGCGGCCGCACTAGAGTTTTGTACAGTTGCAACATGACGTTGCGGCTCCAAAATTCAATCCCCCTACCAATAAAAGCTAAGACTCCGTATGCCTTCTTAATAACCTTATCGACTTGATTGCTCCGATTTCCTCCCACAGTCTGAAAGACGCGCTGGTTTGATGCATTGGCCATGCTAAATTCTTCCTCAGTGTACCCAAACAGGCACAGAGAGTGAGGAATAGGGGATTTTCACAGTAACTTCATTGCAGTGTTAATGTAAGTCTACTTGTGATATAATAAATAAAAACCTTCCTCAATTCCTTGTACAATTGCAGCAAGACTTCTCGACTTTTATATTTCAATATCCTTGAAATAAGGGACAAGATCAATTTCAAAGGGGACAAAGTAGAAATAGTCAAGAGCTTCAAGTTTTTACGTGTCCAGATCACCAACAATCTGTCCTGATCCCCTCCATGCCGAGACTATAATTAAGAAATCCCACCAGAGCCTCTACTTTTTCAGAAGACTCAGGAAATTTGGCATGTCCGCTACGACTCTCATCAACTTTTACAGATGCCCCATAGAAAGCATCCTTTCTGGTTGTATCACAGCTCGGTCTGGGCTCCTGCTCTGCCCAAGACCGCAAGGAACTACAAAAGGTTGTGAATGTAGCCCAATCCATCACACAAACCAGCTCCCATCCATTAACTCTGTCTACACTTCCTGCTGCCTCAGTAAACCAACCAGGGTAATTAAGGATCTCACACACCCCGGACATTCTCTCTTCCACCTTCTCCCATTGGGAAAAAGATACAGATTCTGAGGATCTGTACCAACTGACTTAAGAACAGCTTCTTCCCTGCTGCTGTCAGACTTTTGAATGGGCCTACCTCACATTAAATGGATCTTTCTCTACACCGTAGCTATGACCGTAATATTACGTTCTGCACTCTCTCCTTTCCTTCTCTATGAAAGGTACACTTTGTATAGCACGCAAGAAACAATACTTTTCACTGTACATTAATACATGTGACAATAATAAATCAAAGCAAAAAATATTCCATTTTGATTACCTGCTATTCCTGTGTGCTGGCTTTCTGTGTTTTATGCACAAGTACCCTCAAATCCCTTTGTATTGCAACTTTCCTTTCCAAAATGAACAACTTTACATTTTTCCACATTATACTCCATTTGCCTACTTTTCCCTAATTACTTAACCTATCAATATCTCTCTGTAAACTGCTCGTTTCCCTCTTGTAACTTGTCTTTCCTTCTATTTTTGTGTTGTCTGTAAATCTGGTGACAGTACATTCATTTTTTTTCTACGAGAAGGGGGATCTCGTAGAGACTTATAAAATTCTAACAGGACAAGACAGGGTGGATGCAGGGAGGATGTTCCCGATGCTGGGGGAGTCCAGAACCAGGGGTCACAGTCTGAGGATTCAGGGTAGACCATTTAGGACAGAGATGAAAGACATTTCTTCACCCAAAGAGTGGGAAACCTGTGGAATTCATTCCCACAGGAAGTAGTTGATGCTAAAATATTGAATGTATTCAAGCGCTAGCTGGATATAGCACTTGGGACAAATGGGATCAAAGGTTATTGGAGAAAGCAGGATTAGGCTTTTGAATTGGATGATCAGCCATGATGGTGATAATGGAGCAGGCTCGAAGGGCTGAATGGTCTCTTCCTGCTCCTATCCTCTATGTCTCCTCCCACACTCCAAAGATGTGCTGGTTAGGTGCATTGGCCAAACTAAATTCTTCCTCACTGTACCCGAACAGGCGCTGCAGTGTGACAACTAGGGATTTTCTCAGTAACTTCATTGCAGTGTTAATGTAAGCTAACTTGTAGCACTAATAAATAAACTTTAAATGTCAAAGTCTTTAAACATATACTACCTGCAACAACATGGTCTGAGCCAGCATTTATTATGTCATGATGTAGAGATGCCGGCGTTGGACTGGAATAAACACAGTAAGAAGTCTGACAACACCAATTTATTTGATAGTAAACTCACAAGCTTTTTATCCTATGGTCTTTGTCAGGTGAATGAGGTGTTCTGGTCTCAAACAGCACACATAACAGCACAGACTGTTTACAGATGTCACACTATCTGTAACCCCCATGACTTGCCTGGGTTAGCAAAACTCCTTACTCACTGCTGTCTGGAGACAATTCACATCTCTTTAACCTGTGCTCAGTGCTCCTTCCACTCACATAGTTAGCCACTTTAAGACTTGAATAGCAGGTTAGGTGTAAAGATTCACATTCTAATCAGTAATCTGTAAACAGTCTGTGCTGGTATGTGTGCTGTTTGAGACCAGAACACCTCATTCGCCTGACGAAGGCCAGAAGGTCAAAAGCTTATGAGTTTACTATCAAATAAATCGGTTGGATTTAAACCTGATGTTGTCAGACTTCTTACTGTGTTTCCAGTACTTATTGCCCATCCCTAATTGTCCCTGAGAAGATGGTGGTGAGCTGCTTTCTTTAACTGTTCCAGTCCACGAAGCGTAGGTACATCCACAGTGCTGTTCGGGAGGGAGTTCCAGGATTTTGACCCAGTGACAGTGAAGGAACGGCGATATACTTTGATGTCAGAATGGTGAGTGAGTTGAACGGCAATTGCAGGTATTGTTGTATCTGCTGCCTTTGTCCTTCTAGCTAGCCGTGGTTGTGAGTTTGGAAGGGGCTAACTTTGAGCAGTTTGGGTCTGTGACTCCATTGGCGTTTAGAATGAGAGGTGATCTTCCTGAAACATAAAATTCTGAGTGGTTTTGACAGTTAATTCTGAGAGGTAGTTTCTCCTCATGAGACAATCTAGAAGCAAGAGGCTTGGTGTAAAAAATATTGGGTCTCCCATTGAAGATGGAGCTGAGGGGAAGTTTTTTCTCAGAGAGTCTTTGGGATCCTCTCCTCCAGAGAGCAGCGAGGTTGGGACAGCGAATAGACTCCAGGCCGAGTTAGATTTCAGATCAGCAAGGGAGGGGTCCAGGGTTATGGAAGACAGATAGGAAAGTGGAGGGAAGACAACCATTCAAATCAGTCATGCTTGCAATGAATAACAGCACAAACTCAAAGGGCTGAATGGCCTTCAGCTCCTAATTCATCTTAATCACTTCCATCATCTGAAGCATCTTGATGGAACTTTCTAAACCTGAGACAATATGAGCATAGTCTGTTACAACCAGCCTTCCTGAATCTGCATTCTACCTCTTCCTGAGTTCCAAGCTCCAGCTCAAACTGGAAGAAAATTCCTTCAATAAAGGACAAAGTCCCATCCTTGGATGTCAAAAGTTGCAGCGGGACATAGACAGGATGCAAGACTGGGCGGAGAAGTGGCAGATGGACTTCAACGCGGATAAATGTGTAGTGGTCCATTTTGGCAGGAATAATGGGATGAAGGAGTTCAATATCAAGGGTAGGAGTCTTAGCTGTGTTGTAGAGCAGAAGGATCTTGGGGTCCGGGTCCATAAGACTCTTAAATTGGCCTCACAGGTTGAGGAAGTGGTCAAGAAGGCGTACGGTGTATTGGCCTTCATTAATCGAGGAATAGAGTTTAGGAGTCAGGAGGTAATGATGCAGCTCTATAAGACCCTTGTCAGACCCCACTTGGAATACTGTGCGCAGTTCTGGTCGCCTCATTATAGGAAGGATGTAGAGGCTATTGAGAGAGTTCAGAGGAGATTTACAAGGATGCTGGGGATGCCTGGATGGGAGGCATGACCTTATGAAGATAGTTTGAGGGAGCTGGACTCTCTCACTGGAGAGCGTTAGAACATAGAACATAGACAAACAGCACAAACAAGGCCCTTCGGCCCACGAGTTGCGCCCAGATCACATATACCAATCCACAGACATATCTATAACCCCTATCCTATTCTTTTCCCATATACTCATCCAGAAGTCTCTTAAAAGATCCCAGTTGAGTCGCCTAAACAACCTCCGACGGCAGTTGAGTAGGTGAGAGGCGACCCGATAGAGGTTTATAAAATGTGAGAGAATAGATAGGGTGATTCTCAGAAGAGACTATTTCCCCCGAGCTGAAAATGGGTCATACGAGAGGCCACAGATTAAGGGAACGGGAAGCAAATACAAAGGAGTGTCAGGGGTAGAGGTTTTTCACTCTAGCGGGTTGATGAGTAAATGGAATCAGCTGCCGTCGGAGGTTGTTGAGGCAAACTCGCTGGGGTCTTTTAAAAGACTTCTGGATGAGTATATGGGAGCGAATGGGATAGGGGGTTATAGATAGGTCTGTGGATTGGTAGATATAGATGTGATCGGTGCAACTCATGGGCCGAAGGGCATGTTTGTGCTGTATTGTTCTATGTTCCTTCTGGATTCTCTGTCAGAATCCATCATCGTCATCCTGCCAGCTGAACCATAAATCCTCTCGGCATTCCCCAAACACTTGAGATGAGGGTTTTGTATTTGCACCTGGTGTTTAATGGTTGGTGGAGATGCTGAATCTTTCTGTTTTTCTGGAGTTGCCAGCCTTTCCCCACACCATCGAGCATCCAGCTTCCGGTCACTGGTGATCTGGTATATTTCTCCTGGAACGTGAGTGAACAGAGGTTTTATTGGAGAAACAGAAGTTCTGGTTTAATTGCAATAACACTGCTCCTGTGCAGAGGGATTTAAAGAGTTTATCCTGTAGAGTTGGCTTAGATAACACTGAAAGAGTGAAATCATTTCCAAGCACTGTGATCTCTGATGTGATGACCATTTACATTCATTGTCCATTTTTAGACATTTGCTGTTTGAATGTCTAATCTGTACAAATCTCCCCAGATGAACATAATCCGTAAATCCCATGCTGTGATGGAGTCTCTTGGATGGAAGTGATTTATTCCCATTGCTTTCTCACTTATTTATCACAATAAGAGTCAGCAAATGTTGCAAATACACAGCAGGATGGACAAACAGAGAGAGAGATTGAGGCCATTCAGCCCATTAAATCAGGGCTGGCCAGATGAAGCAGCTTTCCAATGAGACCCACTGCTCCTGCTCTATCTCAATGCTTGTTGAAGTCCAGGTCTGAGGTGTTCAAGTCAGGTGACCCTGACTTAAATAGGAAAGCCAGATACAACTCTCAGAGATCCATCGAAGATGCCATCAGTACCTAACCTAACCCTGCAAGTGGTTCCGAGGCCCTCCTCCCATGCAAACCTCCAATCTCTGGAAAACAAGCTAGACAAACTTAAAACCAGACTCAAAGGGAACGGTGAGACTGCTGTGTGCTCTGCTTCATGGAGACCTGGCTCATTCCTGCTTCACTAGACAGTGCCCCACACCAGAGGGGCTTCTCAATCCATCAGTGGCATCAGGGGAGGTAGAGTCTGCCTCCTTAATCAACACCTCATGGTGCCTAGATATAGCCTCACTGGCAACTTTCTGCTCCCCAGATCTTTGATTTGATTTATTATTGTCACATGTATTCGCATACAGTGAAAAGTATAGTTTCTTGAGATACTGTTCATAGAGAAGGAAAGGAGAGGGTGCAGAATATAGTGTTACAGTCATAGTTAGGGTGCAGAGAAAGATCAACTTAATGCGAGGTAAGTCCATTCAAAAGTCTGACAGCAGCAGGGAGGATGATGTTCTTGAGCCGGTTGGTACGTGATCTCAGACTTTTGTATCTTCTTCCTGATGAAAGAAGATGGAAGAGAGAGTGTCCGGGGTGCGTGGGATCCTTAATTATGCCGGCTGCTTTTCCCCAAGGCAGCAAAAGTGTAGACGGAGCCAATGGATGGAAGGCTGGTTTGTGTGATGGATTGGTTTACATTCATGACCTTTCATAGTTCCTTGTGGTCTTGGGCAGAGCAGGAACCCATCCCAAGCTGTGATACAACCAGAAAGAATGCTTTCTATGGGGCATCTGTAAAAGTTGGTGAGAGTCGTAGCTAACATGCCAAATTTCCCGAGTCTCCTGAGAAAGTAGAGGCGTTGGTGCGACTTTCTTAACTATAGTGTCGGCATGGAGGGGGGGGGAACCAGGGCAGGGCGTTGGTGATCTGGACACCGAGAAACTTGAAGGTCTCGAGTCTTCCTACTGCATCCCCGTTGATGTAGACAGGGGCATGTTCTCCTTTACACTTCCTGAAGCTGATGACAATCTGCTTTGTTTTGTTGACAATAAGGAAGAGATTATTGTTGCCAGAATATCTGACACTGCAGGATTCACTCTGTTATCCTGATGGAAGTTTACATCCCATCCCATGCGGATGTGAAAATCGTGCTGAATGAAATATAACAACCAGGAATAGTCTTGAGACAAAACATCCCAAGGCCTTGTTCATTGTCAGGGATTTCAATCAGGCCAAGCTCAAGAACATATTACCAAGTTATCACCATCACGTCTCCTGTTCTACCAGAGATCCAAACATTCGAAACCAGTGATGCACAAAGATCAAACATGCCTTTCGCCTGCCCACATTTAGCAAATCAGACCATAAGCTGTGCTCCTGCTCCCAGGAGCAAAAACTGAAGTGGGAGAATCCATCAAAGAGAGTTGTTCAATGTTGGTCTGAAGAATTAGATGATCTCCTACGGGACTGCTTGGAGTCAGTGGACTGGTCAGTATTTAAAAACACTGCAACCTGTCTGAATAAGTACGTCACTACAGTAACTGATTGCATTAGTAAGAAGACTGTGTGCCAAAGAAGCAAATCCCTGTGCTCTCCAACTGGAAACCATGGATGAACAGGGATATCCACTGCTTGCTAAAGTCCAGGCCTCAGGCATTCTAGGCGACTCTGATCGATACAAGAAATTCAAATATGATCAGAACAGGCTACAAGATGAGGGAATGTAAAATCACCAGCTCCCCAATGAGATCAACATATTCTATGCCCATTTTGAGCAAGATCTTTAATCTCTCTTTAGGCCTCCCTGAGATTTCTATCTACTTCAAAAAGAGGACCATCATTCATGTGCCAGAGGGAAGTTGGGCAGTGTGCCTAGATGGGGTGGCACAGTGGTTAGTACTGCTATTTCGCAGAGTACAGACCTGGGTTCAGTTCCCAGCGTGGGGCTCTCTCTGCACATTCTCCCTGTTTCTGCCTGGGTTTCCTCCAGGTGCTCCGGTTTCCTCCCACAGTCCGAAAGACGTGCTGGTTAGGGTGTATTAGCCGTGCTAAATTCTCCCTCAGAGTAACCTGCACAGGACCAACACAGGAGCAAAGGATTTTCACAGTAACTTCATTTCACTGTTAATGTAAGCCTACTTGTGACACAGTAAATAAAAATAAAGTAGCCGGTGGCTCTGATATCAATCATTAGGAAGTGCTTTGAAAGGTTAGTCACAACACAAATCAATTCCAGCCTCCCGGACTACCTGGATCCACTACAGTTTGTTTATCATCGCAACACAGTCCACAGCAGACACCATCTCCCTGGCCCTGCACTCAACCCTGGAACATCGAGATAACAAGAACACCTATATCAGACTCCTATTTACTGACTACAGCTCGGCCTTCAACACCATTATTCCCACAAAACTCATCTCCAAACTCCGTGTCCTGGGCCTCAGCAGCTCCCTCTGTGATTGGATCCTGAATTTCCTAACTCACAGACCACAATCAGTAAGGAAAGGCAACAACACCTTCACCATCGTCCTCAACACCGGGATTCAAGATGGCTGGAAGTTCAAAGTTGACCATTACCTTCTCAGGGAGTGATGGGAGAGATAATAATTGTTGTCACACACAATACTGTGAATAAATCAGTAAAAGCAGTTCCGAAGCTGAATCAATTATTTGACAGATAATTGACAATTTGAACTCAGTGAGATAAACCACCTGCTCAATAAGAATGAGTTTAATTCTATTCTGGCAGGCACAACAAGAACAGTTTTATTTTGCTTAACATGGAAACCGTGCTCCCTGACTACTGATCTTTCGCAGTGACTGCAAATCAGCAATTTATATCTCCCCTCAACCCCTCTTCTGGTTCCACTGTCTTTCAGCTGAACTCTGGGTCCCTCTGCCTTCCAATCCTCAAATACTTCAATCAGAACATCGGAATTAGGAGTAAATCCAGCCCTTGGAGCCTGCTCTTCCATTCATTCAGATCATGTCTGATCTCTCCCTGCTCTCAAATCCACCTCCCCACGTGTTCCCCATATCCCCTTATCCCTTTATCAGAAATATCTCTGTCTCTCTCCTTGAACCATTCAGTGATTCAGACTGCACTGCGCTATGGGTCAGCGAGTTCCACAAATTCACACACTCTACGAGAAATGGTTCCTCCTCATCTCAGTATTAAATCTACTGCCTCTCGACCTATCCCTGTGACCTCTTGTTCTCGATTGCCCCATAAGGGAAAACACTTGGTCCACATTTACTTTATTAATCCCTTTTAAAAATCTCAATCAGAGTTCATCCCTGCGACACCCCGCTGGTTATGTTTCTCTAGCTACAGAAGGGCCCATTTACCCTGAACCTCTGCTTTCTGTCAGTTCGCCAATCCTCAATCCAATCTAGCACTCTATTCCCCAGTTCCCTGCAATCTCTCCTTCTGGATCAATCTTTTACGTGGCACCTGGTCAAGCGTCTTCTGGAAATCTAGATATACCACATCCACAGGTTCCCCACTATCCATCCTGCTTCTTCAAAGAACTCCATCAAGTTTGTCAAGCATGACTTTCCCTTCATAAAACCACGCTGACAATACTGGATCAAGCTTTGTCTTTCCAAATGCTCATTCATTTTCTCCTTAATGATTGATTCCAGAAATTTCCCCGTTACAGAGGTCAAGCTAACTGGCCAAAAGTTTCACACGTATTGTCTCTCTTCCTTGCTGAATACGGACGTCACATTAATCTTTACAAGATCAAAATCTCTGACAATCTGCAGTTTTTAGAAACTCTTTCCCTGATTTCCTCTGCTACCAGAAGAATGATCCTGGTTCTCTGTAAGCCAGCGTTATAAATTGTCTGTACATCTCTCCGCTGCATCGCTGCTGATTTGATCTTGATTCAGTGAGGAAGGAAGAATTACTCCAGGCAGTGACAGCTGCAGTTGGTGCAGTCACTCACACAAAGAGGAACCAGGCCAGGAGCTGTCAGCGCAGGCACGCCAGCTCCTCTCATACTTGGAGCATCAGAGAGAGCACTAACTTTAGCTCATGTAGCAGGAGAGGGGCTTGAGTTCACAGCCAAGGTTAAAACCCTTCCTCCATGCCTCAGGAGAATGGGCTGTTGGAATGATTTTCCCGACTCGCTGTCCCAAAGTGTTCCTTTCCCTCCCCTCCTTGCTGACCTGCCCTCGCTCGAGGTTAAACTCACTTTTAAAATTCTCATCCTTGTTTCAAATCCCTTGATGGCCTTGCCCCTCCCTATCTCTGTCATCGCCTCCAGTCCCACAACACCCACACATCTCCGCACTCTTTTCTAATTTTAGTTCCTTGGCTGAAGTCACTGACAATATTCCAGCAATAGTGCCGAAGACATGTGTTCCAGGACTTGATGGTTTGAGTTATAAGGAGAGGCCGGATAGACTGGGGGACTTTTTTCTCTGGAGTGTAGGAGGCTGAGGGGTGATCTTATAGAGGTCTATAAAATAATGAGGGGCACAGATCAGCGAGATAGTCAATATCTTTTCCCAAAGGTAGGGGAGTCTAAAACAGAGCAGAGGTTTAAGGTGAGAGGGGAGAGGTACAAAAGTGTCCAGAGGGGCAATTTTTTCACACAGAGGTGGTGAGTGTCTGGAACAAGCTGTCAGAGGTAGTAGTAGAGGCGGGTACAATTTTATCTTTTAAAAAGCGTTTAGGTAAGGTTGGTATAAAGGATTATGGGGCAAACACAGGCAACTGGGACTAGGTTAGGGATTAAAAACCAGGTGACAAGTTGTGTTGAAGGGCCTGTTTCCATGTTATAAATCTCTATGACTCAATGATTCTATATCTTACTGCTCCCCTAGCCAAGATAGTTCCAGTACAGTTACAACACAGACATCTTCTATGTTCTATGTTCTATCTATCAGGCAATGTAGAGAATTGTACATCCTGCTCACAAGAAAGAGGACAAATCCATCCTGGCCAATGGTTGTCCTACTCTTGATCATTAGTAAATTGACAAAAGGGGTCATCACAATACAGTATAAGGGGTAGGAGTCTTAGCTGTGTTGTCGAGCAGAAGGATCTCGGGGTTCGGGTCCATAGGACTCTTAAATCGGCCTCGCAGGTGGAGGAAGTGGTCAAGAAGGCGTACGGAGTACTGGCCTTCATTAATTGAGGAATAGAGTTTAGGAGTCAGGAGGTAATGATGCAGCTCTATAAGACTCTTGTCAGATCCCAGTTGGAGTATTGTGCGCAGTTCTGGTCGCCTCATTATAGGAAGGATGTAGAGGCTATTAAGAGGGTTCAGAGGAGATTTACAAGGATGTTGCCTGGATTGGGAGGCAGGCCTTATGAAGATAGGTTGAGGGAGCTGGGACTCTTTTCACTGGAGAGACGTAGGTTGAGAGGCGACCTGATAGAGGTTTATAAAATGTTGAGAGGAATAGATAGGGTGGACTCTCAGAGACTATTTCCCCGAGCTGAAATGGTCACTATGAGAGGACACAGATTTAAGGGGCAGGGAAGCAAATACAAAGGAGATGTCAGGGGTAGGTTTTTCACTCAGAGGGTGGTGAATGAATGGAACCGACTGCCGTCGGAGGTTGTTGAGGCAAACTCACTGGGGTCTTTTAAAAGACTTCTGGATGAGTAAATGGAAAAGAATAGGATAGGGGGTTATAGATAGGTCTGTGGATTGGTAGATGTGATCGGCACAACTCGTGGGCTAAAGGGCCTGTTTGTGCTGTATTGTTCTATGTTCTAACACCAGAAGCTTTAAGCAGCACCTTCCCAGAAGGGCCGAACGACCTCCTTCTGCTCCTATCCTCTGTGTTTCTCAAGGACAATTCGGAATGGGCAGTAAATGCTGACACAGTGTGTTATATCAGCAGGTCGGTATCATTGAGGGAGGTGACTGTATCGTGTCCTTGGAGCTCTCTAAGGATGAACAAATGGAAGGATTTTGGGTTTTATACGTGGTCAAATCAGTCACAGAATTGAAAGATAGACAAAGTCTGACACCTAGTGATAAGAAATGAGATTGCAGCAGCTCAGAAAAGCTTGGCAGATATTGAACAACTGTTGTGTGTCTGTCTTCACAGTAAAAGACACAAATTTCCAACCAGAAATAAACTACTGAATAAAGAGAGAGAGGAAATTTAGGGACTGAATCTTTACAGGGATTTAACCCTGGAGAAACTTAACAAACTAAACTCAAACTAAGTCCTTGGAACTAATGGTTGACATCTGAGAGATTGCTGCAAAGATAGTGCAAACAGTCGACAAATAGCCTTAGGATGAAACATCCCCAGGCCTTGTTCATGTCCCCAGGCCTCGTTCACACTCCCCAGGCCTTGTTCACACTCCCCAGGCCTCGTTCACGTCCCCAGGCCTCGTTCACGTCCCCAGGCCTCGTTCACGTCCCCAGGCCTCGTTCACACTCCCCAGGCCTCGTTCACACTCCCCAGGCCTCGTTCACACTCCCCAGGCCTCGTTCACACTCCCCAGGCCTCGTTCACATCCTGAGGCCTCGTTCACACTCCCCAGGCCTCGTTCACATCCCGAGGCCTTGTTCTCTGTGGCCAGGGGCTTCAACCAGGCCAAGCTCAAGTACATTACCAAGTTACCAGCAACTCATCTCCTGTTCCATCAAGAGTCCAAACCTAGACAACTGTTGCAATCAAACATGCCTTTCGCCTGCCCACACTTAGCAAATCAGACCACAAGCTGTGCTCCTGCTCCCAGGAGTAAAAACTGAAGTGGGAGAATCCATCAAAGAGAGTTGTTCACTATTGGTCTGAAGAATTAGATGATCTCCTACGGGACTGCTTGGAGTCAGTGGACTGGTCAGTATTTAAAAACACTGCAACCTGTCTGAATAAGTACATCACTACAGTAACTGATTGCATTAGTAAGTGTGTAGAAGACTGTGTGCCAAAGAAGCAAATCCCTGTGCTCTCCAACTGGAAACCATGGATGAACAGGGATATCCACTGCTTGCTAAAGTCCAGGCCTGAGGTGCTCAAGGCCACCCTAATCTATACAAGAAATTCAGATACGATCTAAGGAGATCCATCAAAGATGCCAAAAGACAGTATCGGACCAGTGCCAGTATATCCTTTCTCAGGTAAGGAGACTGTACTCCAGGTGTGGCCTCACTAGCACCTTATACAGCTGCAACATATTGTCGCTCTTTTTAAACTCCATCCCTCTTGCAGTGAAGGACAAAATTTCATTTGCCTTCTTGATTACCTGCTGCACTTGCAGACCAACTCCTTGTGATTCTTGCAGAAGGAAACCCAGGTCCCTCTGTACAGCAGCATGCTGCAATTTTTTACCATTTAAACAATAGTCCATTTTGCTGTTATTCCTACCAAAATTCATGGCCTCACGTTTATCAACATTGTAGTCCATCTGCCAGACTCTCGCCCACTCAGTTACACTATTTGTATCCCTTTGCAGACTTTCAGCATCCTCTGCACACTTTGCTCTGTTACTTATCTTAGTGTCATCTGTGCATTTTGATACACTACACTTGGTCCCCAACTCAAATCATCTATGTAAATCATAAACAATTGCAGTTCCAACACTAATCCCTGAAGCACACCACTAGTCACTGATCGCGAACCATAAAAACCCATTTAACCCCGATCTTTGCTTTCTGTTAGTTAACCAATCCTCTATCCATGCTGTACATTACCCGTAACACCGTGCGCCTTATCTTATGTAGCAGTCTTTGGTGTGCACCTTGTCAAACGCCTTCTGGAAATCCAGATACATCACATCCACAGTTCCCCATTGTCCACTGCACATGTAATGCTCTCAAAGAATTCCACCAAATTAGTCAAATGTAACCTGCCCTTCATGAACCCATGCTGCATCTTCCCAATGGGACAATTTATATCCAGCTGTCTCGCTATTTCTTCCTTGATGATAGATTCAAGTATTTTCCCTATTACAGAAGTTAAACTGATGGGCCTATAATTACCTGCCTTTTGCCTACCTCTTTTTTAAACAGTGGCATCACATTTGCTGTTTTCCAATCTGTGGGAACCACCCCAGAGTCCAGCAAATTTTGGTAAATAACCATTAGTGTATTGCTGTTCTCCTGCCATCTCTTTTAGTTCCTTGGGATGCATTCCATCAGGACCAGGAGACTTGTCTACCTTTAGCCCCATTAGCTTGACAAACACTACCTCTTTTGTGATAATAGTTTCTAGATCCTCATCTGCCATAGCCTTCCTGTCATCAATATTTGGCATGTTATTTCTGTCTTCCACTATGAAGACTGACACAAAATACTTGTTCAATGCCTCAACCATTTTCCCCATTTCCAGTTAGTACATCTTCCTTCTCATTCTCGAAAGGACCAATGTTTACTTTAGCCACTCTTTATCGCTTTATATACTTGTAGAAACTTTTACTGTTTTTATATTCTGACCTAGTTTACTCTCATAATTGAGCTTACATTTCTTTATAACATTTTTTGTGGCTTTCTGCTGACCTTTAAGGGTTTCCCAATCCTCTAGTTTCCCATTAATCTTTGCCACTTTATATGCATTTTCATTCAGTTTGATCCGCTCCTTTATTTCCTTCGATATCCATGGCTGATGATCTCTTTTTCCACACTCCTTCCTTATCACTGTTACGTTTACCAGGATGCTGCCTGGTATGGAAGGGCTGTCTTATGAGGAAAGATTGAAAACACTGGGGTTGTTTTCCCTTGAAAGACGTCGGCTGAGAGGGGATCTATTAGAGGTCTATAAGATTATGAGGGGTATAGATAGAGTAAATGGTGGTAAGCTTTTTCCACCATTAGATTCGGATAGAACGAGGGG
This sequence comes from Sphyrna mokarran, assembly GCA_024679065.1. NCBI lineage: Eukaryota > Metazoa > Chordata > Chondrichthyes > Carcharhiniformes > Carcharhinidae > Sphyrna > Sphyrna mokarran. Next base: position 1,535,835 of record JAGIQG010000005.1, read on the forward strand.
TCACGGCCTTAGGGTGAGGGGGCTATGTATAAGACTAATATTAGAGGGCATTTTTTCACACAAAGGGTAGTGGGGGTGTGGAATGCACTACCGAGTAAGGTGGTGGGAGCAGGCACGCTAGGGTTGTTTTAGGGTCTCTTGGACAGCCACATGAGCGGTCTGCAGATAGAGGGATATAGCAGGACTGTTTGAATATCGGGAGGACCAAATAGTAGTAGACTATCTTTTAGTTTCGTCTCGGGAATGTCTTAGTTTTTTTTTAGCATTTTTAATTAAGTCTTATTTGTTTCCGCAGGCAATTCGGTCCACCTTGTTGACCAACAAGGGGCATGCATGCGGCATGTCATGCGAGAGCTGCTCTTGGAGGTTGCTTCAGGAGTTGCCTAGTGCTTCACGTCGTCAGTGTATGCTTAAATTGGACCATCTGATGGGCACCATGACAGCTCAGAGACTATCGCTGTTGCTGTGCTGACACATGGATTTGGGCCTGTGTCTGCGGGAGTTTGCGCGTTCTCCCCTTGGTTGCGTGGGTTTCCTCCGGGTGCTCCGGTTTCCTCCCACATCCCAAAAATGTGCTCTTAGGCTGATTGGGTAACAAATTGTCCCTATATTGGTTTCTATATGTCATTAAGACGTTAGGACGGCGGCGCGGGCTCGTTGGGCCGAAGGGCCTGTTTCCCGTGCTGCGTTGCTCTTTGTTCTTTGTTCACACTATTGCTGAGCACTGTGAAAGATCACTTTCAGCTTCTCGAAGATTGACCCACAGAAAGTGCCGGGTTCGGATGAGATACCCGGACACACACACAAGGATCCTGTGCGGATCAGCTGGCGGAGTTATTCACAGACATCTTCAATCTCTCTTTACAACAATCTGAGGTCTCTATCTGCTTCAACAAGATGACTATCATCCCAGTACCTCAGAAAAACCAAGATAGCCTTAATGACTATCGGCCGGTGGCTCTGATATCAATCATTAGGAAGTGCTTTGAAAGGTTAGTCACGGCACAAATCAATTCCAGCCTCCCGGACTACCTGGATCCACTACAGTTTGTTTATCACTGCAACACAGTCCACAGCAGATGCCATCTCCCTGGCCCTGCACTCAACCCTGGAACATCGAGACAACAAGGACACCTATGTCAGACTCCCATTTGCTGACTACAGCTCGGCCTTCACATCAAGGGCCGAAGAGCCTGTACTGCACTGTAATGTTCTATGTTCTATTATTCCCACAAAACTCATCTCCAAACTCCATGTCCTGAGCCTCAGCACCTCCCTCTGCGACCGGATCCTGAACTTCCTAACTCACAGACCACAATCAGTAAGGAAAGGCAACAACACCTCCTCCATGATCATCCTCAACACCGGCGCCCCACAAGGCTGTGTTCTCAGCCCCCTACTATACTCCTTATATACCTATAACTGTACGGCCAAATTCCCCTCCAATTCAATGTTCAAGTTTGCTGACGACAGCACTGTAATGGGTCAGATTTCAAACAATGATGAGAGAGAGTACAGGAATGAGATGGAGAATCTGGTGTAGCAACAATAAGCTTCAAACAAATTTAACAACTCCAGACTGGGTGCCCATGAGGCGCTGGGGATCATCAGCAGTGGGGCTGTAGAACATAGAACATAGAACATTACAGCGCAGAACAGGCCCTTCGGCCTTCGATGTTGCGCCGACCAATTAGGAAAAAGGAATGACCCTCTAACCTAAACCATTCCTTTTTCGTCCATAAACTTATCTACTAACCTCTTAAACGCCACCAAACTTGGCGCATCTACAACTGCCGCAGGCAGGGCATTCCATACCCTGACCACCCTCTGGGTAAAGAACCTACCTCTGATATCCGTCCTATAACTACCACCCCTTAATTTAAAGCTATGTCCCCTTATGCTAGCTTTCTCCATCTGAGGAAAAAGGCTATCACTGTCCACCCCATCTAAACCTCTAATCATCTTATATGTTTCAATAAGGCTGTACTCCAGTACAATCTGTAACCCCATAGTCCGGCACATCCCCAACTCAAACATTACCAACAAGGCAGGGGATCAACCCTGGATCACGGGAGAGGGCAGGAGGGCATGTCAGGAGTAGCACCAGGCATCCCGAAAAATAAGGTGTCAACCTGGTGAAGCTACAACCCAGGAATATTTACATGTTAAACAGCAAGTGACAGACAGAGCTAAGGATTCCACAGCCAAAAGGATCAGATCTAAGCTCTGCAGTTCTGCCACATCCAGCTGTGAAAGGTGATGGATAATTAAACAACTCACTGGAGGAAGAAACTCCACAAATATCCCCATCCTCAATGATAGAGGAGTTCAGCACCTCGGTGTAAAAGATAAGGCTGAAATATTCACAGCAATCTTCAGCCTGAAGTATCGAGTGGATGATCCATCTCCACATCCTCCAGTGATCCCCAACATTTCAGATTCCAGTCTCCACCCAATTCCATTCACTCCCCGTGATATCAAGAAACAGTTAGAGACACTGGATGCTGCAAAGGCAATGGGTCCTGAGAACATTCCAGCAATAGTCCTGAAGACTTGTGCTCCAGAACTTGCTGCTCCCCTAGCCAAGCTCTTCCAGCACTGTTACAACACTGGCATCTACCCGACAATGTGGAGAATTGTCCAGGTACGTCCTCTACATTAAAAACAGGACAAATCCAACCCAGCCCATTACCATCCAATCAGTCTACTCTCCATCATCAGTAAAGTGATGGAAGGGATCATTAACAGCGCTATCAAGCAGCTCCTGCTCAGCAATAACCTGCTCAGTGACGTCCAGTTTGGGTTTCTCCAGAGTCACTCAGCTCCTGATCTCATTACAGCCTTGGTTCAAACACGGACAAAAGAGCTGAATTCCAGAGATGGGGAGAGAGTGTCAGCCCTTGATATCAAGGCTGCATTCGACCGGGTGTGGCATCAAGGAGCCCGAGTGAAACTGGAATCAATGGGATCGGGGGGAATCTCTCTGCCAGTTGGAGTCATACCTGGTACATAGGAAGATGGTTGTGGTTCTGGAGGGTCAGTCACGTCAGCTCCAGCACATCTCAGCAGGAATCCCTCAGGATACTGTCCAAAACCCAACAATCTTCAGCCTCTTCATCAATGACCTTCCCTCCATCGCAAGGTCAGAAATGGGGATGTTCGCTGATGATTGCACAACGTTCAACACCATTTGCCAATTCTCAGATATTGAAACAGTTCATGTTCAAATACAACAAGATCTGGACAGTATCCAGGTTTGGGCTCACAAGTGACAATGACCATCCCCAATAAAAGGCACTCTAACCACCCCTTGACATTCAGTGGTGTTACCATCACTGAATCCCCCACTGTCAACATCGTTGGGGTTACCATTGACCAGAAACTCAACTGGACTCACCACATAAACACAGTGGCTACAAGAGACTAGGAATTGTGTGGTGAGTAACTCATCTCCTGACCCACTAAAGCCTGTCCACCATCTAAAGGCACAAATCAGCATTGTGATGGAATATCCCCCTTTGCCTGGATGGGGGCAGCTCCAACAACACTCAAGAAGCTCAACACCATCCAGGACAAAGCTGCCCACTTGATTGGCACCACATCTACAAATATTCAATCAGTCCACCATTGATGCTCAATAACAGCAGTGTTTGCTATCCACAGGATTCACTGCAGCAATTCACCAAAGATCCTTAGACAGCACTTCCCAATCCCCACTACCACTTCCATCTGGGGAGACAAGGGCAGCAGATAAATGGGAACACCACCACCTGCAAATTCCCCTTCAAGCCACTTACCATCCTGACTTGGAAATATATCATTGTTCCTTTGCAGTCGCTGGGTCAAAATCCTGGAATTCCCTCCCTAATGGCATTATGGGTCAGCCCATAGAACATGGATTGCAGTGATTCAAGAAGACAGTTCACCACCACCTTCTCTGGGGGTAATTAGGGATGGGCAATAAATGCCAGCCAGCCAGAGACACCCACATCCTATGAAAGAATTTTTAAAAATCATCAAAGATTCTGAGATAGCCCCTTCCAAACTCAAGACCACTTCCATCAAGGATGAGAGCAGCAGATACATGGGAACACCATTATCTGGATGTACCCCCCCCCCCCCTCCCCTCCCCACTCACCATCATGACTGGGAAATGTATCTCTGTTCCTTCACTGTCACTGGGAGGTGACGGTATTATGTCACTGGACTAATAACCAGAGCCCCAGGGTAATTCTCCGGGAGCCAGGTTCAAATCCTGGTACAGCAGAGGGTGAAATTGGATCTCAATAAAAATAAAATTGGAATTGAAAGTCTACTGATGACCATGAAAGCAATTGTTGTAAAAACCCACCTGGTTCACTAATGTCCTTTAGGAATGGAAATTTGCCGTCCTTACCCAGTCTGGCCTACACGTGACTCCAGAGCCACAGCAATAATGGGTGACCCTTGGAGACGGGCAGTAGATGCCAGACAGCCAAACACCCACATCCAATCAACAAATAAATAAATTCCCCCCCTAAATACCATCATGGATCAACTCACTGCAAATCCAAGTCGGGGTCAGTCTGGGTGTCCAGTCCGAGTCTGCAATCTGTCTGGGTGTTCAGTCTGAGATCCGTCTGGGATCCGTCTGGCTCCAAAGAACAAAGAACAATACAGCACAGGATCAGGCCCTTCTGCCCCTCCAAGCCTGCACCGACCATGTGTTCCATCCATTTGTATCCCTTGATTCCCAGTCTGTTCATGTGGCTATCTGGATAAGTCTTAATTGATCCCAGTGTGTCCGCCTCCACTACCCTGCTTGGCAGTGCATTTCAGGCCCCCACCGCCCTCTGTGTAAAACGTGTCCCCGGATATCTGTATTGAACTTTGCATCCTCACCTCGAACCTGTGACTCCTTGTGTTTGACATCTCTGACCTGGGGAAAAGCTTCCCACTGCTCACCCTATCTATACTCTTCATAATTTTATACATCTCTATTAGGTCACCCCTCATCCTCTGTCCTTCCAGGGAGAACGATCCCAGTTTACCCAATCTTTCCTCATAGCTAAGACCCTCCATACCAGGCAACATCCTGGTAAACCTCCTCCGTACTCTCTCCAAAGCCTCCACATCCTTCTGGTAATGCAGTGACGCAGAACTGGTCACAGTATTTCTAATGGGTGGGTGGTTTTGTTTTTGGGGAATGAATTGATTGGGGATAGTCAGCATGGTTTGTGAAGGGTAGGTCTGCCTTACTAACCTCATTGAGTTTTTTGAGAAAGTGACAGGAGTGGATGGGGTAAGGCGGTTGATGTGTATATATGGACTTTAGTAAGGCTTTGATAAGGTGGCCCATGGGTTTGTGGGTTGGTGGGGTGTTTGTTTGGTTGTTGGTGGTGGGGGGTGGTGGTTGTGGGGTTTTGTGGGTTGGTGGGTGGTGTGTGGGTTGTTTTGGGGTGTGTTTGTTTTTTTGTTGGTGGGGTTTGGGGTGGTGTTTGGTGTGTGGTGGGTGGTGTGTGGGGGGTGTTTGTTTGGTGGTGGGTTGGGTGGGGGGGTGGTGGGTTTTGTGGGTGTGGGTTGTTTGGGGTTGTGTGGTTGGTGGTGGGTCTTATAGTGTTGAGGAACAGAAGGATCTTGGTGTATGTGTCGATAGATCCCTGAAAGTAGGCAGTCAAGTGGATAAAGTGTTAAGAAGGCTATGGAGTCTTAGCTTTTATTGGTAGGGGATTGAATTTAGGAGCCGCAGCATCATGTTGCACTGTACAAAACTCTAGTGCGGCGCACTTGGAGTATTGTGTGCAGTTCTGGTCCCACATTATAAGAGATGTGGAGGCATTGGAGAGGGTACAGAGGAGGTTTACAGGATGTTGCCTGGTATGGAGGGCAGGTCCTATGAAGAGGGGTGAAGGATTTGAGGTTGTTTTCGTTAGAAAGGAGGCGGCTAAGAGGGGATCTTATTGAAGCATATAAGATGATTAGAGGTTTAGATAGGGTGGACAGTGATAGCCTTTTTCTAGGATGGAGAAAGCTAGCACGAGGGGACACAGCTTTAAATTAAGGGGTATGAGTTATAGGACGGATATCAGAGGTAGGTTCTTTACTCAAAGAGTGATTAGGGAGTGGAATGCCCTGCCTGCAGCTGTTGTAGATGCGCCAAGTTTGGTGGCGTTTAAGAGGTTAGTGGATAAGTTATGGATGAGAAGGGAATGGTTAGTTAGGAGGGGCATTGCTTTTTATTTTGGTCGGCACAACATCGAAGGCCGAAGGGCCTGTTCTGTGCTGTATTGTTCTATGTGGCCAAACTAGTGTTCTACCCAGCTGTAACATCAGACTCCAGTTTTTATACTCTATACCCTGTCCAATAAAGACAAGCGTGTCATACGCCTTCTTCACCCGCGCTGCCACCTTTAAGGATCTGTGGACTTGCACCGCCAGCTCCCTCTGTGTGTCTATATTCCTGATGGTTCTGTCATTTATAGTATAGCTCCCCGTACATTAGATCTACCGAAAAGCATCACTTTACATTTATCTGGATTAAATTCCATGTGCCATTTCTCTGCCCAATTTTCCAGCCTCTCTATATCCTGCTGTATTCTGCGACAGTGTCCTGGGAACGGTCTGAGTTCAATCTGGGTTCAGCCTGGCTCCTGTCTGAGATCAGTCTGGCAGCGGGAGCCAGGTTCACTGTGGTGCTGAAGGGACAGTCTGGGTGTTTGGTTTGGGTCCAGTCTGGCTCCTGTCTGGCTCCTGCCTGGGAGTTGGGTTCACTCTGGCTGTGATTCTCTGTGGTGCTGAAGGAACAGACTGGGTCCTGTGTAAGTCCAGCCTGGCAGTGGGAACTGGGTGCTCTCTCTCCCTGGCTTCGTTCTCTCTCTCTGGCCGGGTTCACTGTGGTGCTGAAAGGACAGCCTGGGTCCTGTCTGGGTACAGTCTGGGTCCTGTCTAGGAGCTCGGTTCACTCCCTCGGGCCGGGTTCTCTCCCTCGGGCCAGGTTCTCTCTCTCTCTCTGGCCGGGTTCTCTCTCTCTCTCTCTGGCTGGGTTCTCTCTCTCTCTCTCTCTCTGGCCGGGTTTTCTCTCTCTCTCTAACAGAGTGTACAGAATACAGCGATGAATCAAGTACGGATTCATAGAGATCATAGTGGACATGAATTACAGCAAGAATCAGATTGACAGGATACAGAGAGAGAATCATAGTGACAAGGATACGAAGAGAGAGAATCAGAGTGACAGGATACAGAGAGAGAATCAGAGTGACAGGATACAGAGAGAGAATCAGAGTGACAGAATACAGAGAGAGAATCAGAGTGACAGGATACAGAGAGAATCAGAGTGACAGGATACAGAGAGAGAATCAGAGTGACAGGATACAGAGAGAATCAGAGTGACAGGATACAGAGAGAGAATCAGAGTGACAGAATACAGAGAGAGAATCAGAGTGACAGGATACAGAGAGAGAATCAGAGTGACAGGATACAGAGAGAGAATCAGAGTGACAGGATACAGAGAGAGAATCAGAGTGACAGGATACAGAGAGAGAATCAGAGTGACAGGATACAGAGAGAATCAGAGTGACAGAATACAGAGAGAGAATCAGAGTGACAGGATACAGAGAGAATCAGAGTGACAGGATACAGAGAGAGAATCAGAGTGACAGAATACAGAGAGAGAATCAGAGTGACAGGATACAGAGAGAGAATCAGAGTGACAGGATAAGAGAGAGAATCAGAAGACAGAGAATCAGAGTGACAGGATACAGAGAGAATCAGAGTGACAGAATACAGAGAGAATCAGAGTGACAGGATACAGAGAGAGAATTAGAGTGACAGGATACAGAGAGAGAATCAGAGTGACAGGATACAGAGAGAAGATAGAGAGAGAGGATAGAGAGAGAATCAGAGTGACAGGATACAGAGAGAATCAGAGTGACAGGATACAGAGAGAGAATCAGAGTGACAGAATACAGAGAGAAACAGAGTGGCAGAAAACAGAGAGAATCAGAGTGACAGGATACAGAGAGGGAATCAGAGTGACAGGATACAGAGAGAGAATCAGAGTGACAGGATACAGAGGGAGAATCAGAGTGACAGGATACAGAGAGAGAATCAGAGTGACAGGATACAGAGAGAATTAGAGTGACAGAATACAGAGAGACAATCAGAGTGATAGGATTCAGAGAGAATTAGAGTGACAGAATAGAGAGAAAGAATCAGAGTGACAGAAAACAGAGAGAGAAACAGAATGACAGGATACAGAGAGAGAAGCAGAACGACAGGGTACAGAGAGAGAATCAAAATGACAGGATACAGAGAGAGAATCAGAGTGACAGAATACAGAGAGAGAATCTGAGTGACAGGATACAGAGAGAGAATCAGCGTGAGAGGATACAGAGAGAGAATCAGAGTGACAGAAAACAAAGAGAGAATCAGAGTGACAGGATACAGAGAGAATGAGAGTGACAGAAAACAGGGAGAGAATCAGAGTGACAGAAAACAGGGAGAGAATCAGAACGACAGGATACAGAGAGAGAATCAGAGTGACAGAAAACAGGGAGAGAATCAGAACGACAGGATACAGGGAGAGAATCAGAGTGACAGAAAACAGAGAGAGAATCAGAGTGACAGGATACAGAGAGAATCAGAGTGACAGGATACAGAGAGAAAATCAGAGTGAGAGAATACAGAGAGAGAATCAGAGTGACAGGATACAGAGAGAAAATCAGAGTGAGAGAATACAGAGAGAGAATCAGAGTGAGAGAAAACAGAGAGATAATCAGAGTGACAGAAAACAGAGAGATAATCAGAGTGACAGAATACAGAGAGAGAATCAGAGTGACAGAATACAGAGAGAGAATCAGAACGACAGGATACAGAGAGAGAATCAGAGTGACAGAATACAGAGAGAGAATCAGAGTGACAGAATACAGAAGAGAATCAGAATGACAGAATACAGAGAGAGAATCAGAGTGACAGAATACAGAGAGAGAATCAGAGTGACAGGATACAGAGAGAGAATCAGAGTGACAGAATACAGAGAGAGAATCAGAGTGACAGAATACAGAGAGAGAATCAGAATGACAGAATACAGAGAGAGAATCAGAGTGACAGGATACAGAGAGATAATCAGAGTGACAGGATACAGAGAGAGAATCAGAGTGACAGAATACAGAGAGAGAATCAGAGTGACAGAATACAGAGAGAGAATCAGAGTGACAGAATACAGAGAGAGAATCAGAATGACAGGATACAGAGAGATAATCAGAGTGACAGAATACAGAGAGAGAATCAGAGTGACAGAATACAAAGAGAGAATCAGAATGACAGGATACAGAGAGAGAATCAGAGTGACAGGATACAGAGAGAGAATCAGAGTGACAGGATAGAGAGAGAATCAGAGTGACAGAATACAGAGAGAGAATCAGAGTGACAGGATACAGAGAGAATCAGAGTGACAGGATACAGAGAGAGAATCAGAGTGACAGGATACAGAGACAGAATCAGAGTGACAGAATACAGAGAGAGAATCAGAGTGACAGGATACAGAGAGAGAATCAGAGTGACAGGATACAGAGAGAATCAGAGTGAAGAACAGAGAGAATCAGAGTGACAGGATACAGAGAGAATCAGAGTGACAGGATACAGAGGAGAATCAGAGTGACAGAATACAGAGAGAATCAGAGTGACAGGATACAGAGAGAGAATCAGAGTGACAGAATACAGAGAGAGAATCAGAGTGACAGGATACAGAGAGAATCAGAGTGACAGGATACAGAGAGAGAATCAGAGTGACAGGATACAGAGAGAATCAGAGTGACAGGATACAGAGAGAATCAGAGTGACAGGATAAGAGAGAATCAGGTGACAGAATACAGAGAATCAGAGTGACAGGATACAGAGAGAATCAGAGTGACAGGATACAGAGAGAATCAGAGTGACAGGATACAGAGAGAGAATCAGAGTGACAGGATACAGAGAGAATCAGAGTGACAGGATACAGAGAGAATCAGAGTGACAGAATACAGAGAGAATCAGAGTGACAGGATACAGAGAGAATCAGAGTGACAGGATACAGAGAGAGAATCAGAGTGACAGGATACAGAGAGAATCAGAGTGACAGGATACAGAGAGAATCAGAGTGACAGAATACAGAGAGATCAGAGTGACAGGATACAGAGAGTCAGAGTGACAGGATACAGAGAGAGAATTAGAGTGACAGGATACAGAGAGAATCGAGGACAGGATACAAGGAATCAGAGTGACAGGATACAGAGAGAGAATCAGAGTGACAGGATACAGAGAGAATCAGAGTGACAGGATACAGAGAGAATCAGAGTGACAGAATACAGAGAGAATCAGAGTGACAGGATACAGAGAGAGAATTAGAGTGACAGGATACAGAGAGAGAATCAGAGTGACAGGATACAGAGAGAAGATAGAGAGAGAGGATAGAGAGAGAATCAGAGTGACAGGATACAGAGAGAATCAGAGTGACAGGATACAGAGAGAGAATCAGAGTGACAGAATACAGAGAGAAACAGAGTGGCAGAAAACAGAGAGAATCAGAGTGACAGGATACAGAGAGGGAATCAGAGTGACAGGATACAGAGAGAGAATCAGAGTGACAGGATACAGAGGGAGAACCAGAGTGACAGGATACAGAGAGAGAATCAGAGTGACAGGATACAGAGAGAATCAGAATGACAGGATACAGAGAGAGAATCAGAACGACAGGATACAGAGAGAATTAGAGTGACAGAATACAGAGAGACAATCAGAGTGATAGGATTCAGAGAGAATTAGAGTGACAGAATAGAGAGAAAGAATCAGAGTGACAGAAAACAGAGAGAGAAACAGAATGACAGGATACAGAGAGAGAAGCAGAACGACAGGGTACAGAGAGAGAATCAAAATGACAGGATACAGAGAGAGAATCAGAGTGACAGAATACAGAGAGAGAATCTGAGTGACAGGATACAGAGAGAGAATCAGCGTGAGAGGATACAGAGAGAGAATCAGAGTGACAGAAAACAAAGAGAGAATCAGAGTGACAGGATACAGAGAGAATGAGAGTGACAGAAAACAGGGAGAGAATCAGAGTGACAGAAAACAGGGAGAGAATCAGAACGACAGGATACAGAGAGAGAATCAGAGTGACAGAAAACAGGGAGAGAATCAGAACGACAGGATACAGGGAGAGAATCAGAGTGACAGAAAACAGAGAGAGAATCAGAGTGGCAGGATACAGAGAGAATCAGAGTGACAGGATACAGAGAGAAAATCAGAGTGAGAGAATACAGAGAGAGAATCAGAGTGACTGGATACAGAGAGAAAATCAGAGTGAGAGAATACAGAGAGAGAATCAGAGTGAGAGAAAACAGAGAGATAATCAGAGTGACAGAAAACAGAGAGATAATCAGAGTGACAGAATACAGAGAGAGAATCAGAGTGACAGAATACAGAGAGAGAATCAGAACGACAGGATACAGAGAGAGAATCAGAGTGACAGAATACAGAGAGAGAATCAGAGTGACAGAATACAGAGAGAGAATCAGAGTGACAGAATAGAGAGAGAATCAGAGTGACAGAATACAGAGAGAGAATCAGAGTGACAGGATAGAGAGAGAATCAGAGTGACAGAATACAGAGAGAGAATCAGAGTGACAGAATACAGAGAGAGAATCAGAATGACAGAATACAGAGAGAGAATCAGAGTGACAGGATACAGAGAGATAATCAGAGTGACAGGATACAGAGAGAGAATCAGAGTGACAGGATAGAGAGAGAATCAGAGTGACAGAATACAGAGAGAGAATCAGAGTGACAGAATACAGAGAGAGAATCAGAGTGACAGGATACAGAGAGAATCGAGTGACAGATACAGAGAGAGAATCAGAGTGACAGATACAGAGAGGAATCAGAGTGACAGGATACAGAGAGAGAATCAGAGTGACAGGATACAGAGAAGAATCAGAGTGACAGAAACAGAGAAGATCAGAGTGAAGTCAGAGAGGAATCAGAGTGACAGGATACAGAGAGAATCAGAGTGACAGGATACAGAGAGATCAGGACAGATACAGAGAGAATAGAACGCAGAGAGACAGGATACAGAGAGAGAATCAGAGTGACAGGATACAGAGAGAGAATCAGAGTGACAGGATACAGAGAGAATCAGAGTGACAGGATACAGAGAGAGTCAGTGACAGGATACAGAGAGAGAATTAGAGTGACAGGATACAGAGAGAGAATCAGAGTGACAGGATACAGAGAGAATATAGAGAGAGAGGATAGAGAGAGAAGCAGAGTGACAGGATAGAGAGAGAATCAGAGTGACAGGATACAGAGAGAGAATCAGAGTGACAGAATACAGAGAGAATCAGAGTGACAGAAAACAGAGAGAATCAGAGTGACAGGATACAGAGAGGGAATCAGAGTGACAGGATACAGAGAGAGAATCAGAGTGACAGGATACAGAGAGAATCAGAGTGACAGGATACAGAGAGAGAATTAGAGTGACAGAATACAGAGAGAGAATCAGAGTGACAGGATACAGAGAGAATCAGAACGACAGGATACAGAGAGAGAATCAGAGTGACAGGATACAGAGAGAATTAGAGTGACAGAATACAGAGAGACAATCAGAGTGATAGGATTCAGAGAGAATTAGAGTGACAGAATACAGAGAAAGAATCAGAGTGACAGAAAACAGAGAGAGAAACAGAATGACAGGATACAGAGAGAGAAGCAGAACGACAGGGTACAGAGAGAGAATCAAAATGACAGGATACAGAGAGAGAATCAGAGTGACAGGATACAGGGAGAGAATCAGAGTGACAGAATACAGAGAGAGAATCAGAATGACAGGATACAGAGAGAGAATCAGAGTGACAGGATACAGAGAGAGAATCAGAGTGACAGAATACAGAGAGAGAATCAGAGTGACAGGATACAGAGAGAGAATCAGAGTGACAGGATACAGAGAGAGAATCAGAATGACAGGATACAGAGAGAGAATCAGAACGACAGGATACAGAGAGAGAATCAGAGTGACAGAATACAGAGAGAGAATCAGAGTGAAGAAACAGAGGAATCAGAGTGACAGGATACAGAGAGAATCAGAGTGAAGATCAGAGAATCAGAGTGACAGGATACAGAGAGAGAATCAGAGTGACAGGATACAGAGAGAGAATCAGAGTGACAGGATACAGAGAGAATCAGAGTGACAGGATACAGAGAGAATCAGAGTGACAGAATACAGAGAGAGAATCAGAGTGACAGGATACAGAGAGAATCAGAGTGACAGGATACAGAGAGAATCAGAGTGACAGAATACAGCAGAATCAGAGTGACAGGATACAGAGAGAAAATCAGAGTGACAGGATACAGAGAGAATCAGAGTGACAGGATACAGGGAGAGAATCAGAGTGACAGAATACAGAGAGAGAATCAGAGTGACAGAATACAGAGAGAATCAGAGTGACAGGATACAGAGAGAATCAGAGTGACAGAATACAGAGAGAGAATCAGAGTGACAGAATACAGAGAGAGAATCAGAGTGACAGGATACAGAGAGAATCAGAGTGACAGGATACAGAGAGAGAATCAGAGTGACAGGATACAGAGAGAATCAGAGTGACAGAATACAGCAAGAATCAGAGTGATAGGATACAGAGAGAATCAGAGTGACAGGATACAGCAAGAATCAGAGTGACAGGATACAGAGAGAATCAGAGTGACAGGATACAGAGAGAATCAGAGTGACAGAAAACAAAGAGAGAATCAGAGTGACAGGATACAGAGAGAATGAGAGTGACAGAAAACAGGGAGAGAATCAGAACGACAGGATACAGGGAGAGAATCAGAGTGACAGAATACAGAGAGAGAATCAGAACGACAGGATACAGAGAGAGAATCAGAGTGACAGAATACAGAGAGAGAATCAGAACGACAGGATACAGAGAGAGAATCAGAGTGACAGAATACAGAGAGAGAATCAGAACGACAGGATACAGAGAGAGAATCAGAGTGACAGAAAACAGAGAGAATCAAGTGACAGAAAACAGAGAGATAATAGGTGACAGATACAGAGAGAATCAGAGTGACAGGATACAGAGAGAGAACAGAACGACAGGATACAGAGAGAGAATCAGAGTGACAGAATACAGAGAGAATCAGAGTGACAGAATACAGAGAGAGAATCAGAGTGACAGGATACAGAGAGAGAATCAGAGTGACAGGATACAGAGAGAGAATCAGAGTGACAGGATACAGAGAGAATCAGAGTGACAGAATACAGAGAGAGAATCAGAGTGACAGGATACAGAGAGAGAATCAGAGTGAGAGGATACAGAGAGAGAATCAGAGTGACAGAAAACAGAGAGAGAATCAGAGTGACAGGATACAGAGAGAATGAGAGTGACAGAAAACAGGGAGAGAATCAGAACGACAGGATACAGGGAGAGAATCAGAGTGACAGAATACAGAGAGAGAATCAGAGTGACAGGATACAGAGAGAGAATCAGAACGACAGGATACAGGGAGAGAATCAGAGTGACAGAATACAGAGAGAGAATCAGAGTGACAGAATACAGAGAGATAATCAGAGTGAGAGGATACAGAGAGAGAATCAGAGTGACAGGATACAGAGAGAGAATCAGAGTGACAGGATACAGAGAGAGAATCAGAGTGACAGGATACAGAGAGAGAATCAGAGTGACAGGATACAGAGAGAGAATCAGAGTGACAGGATACAGAGAGAGAATCAGAGTGACAGGATACAGAGAGAGAATCAGAGTGACAGGATACAGAGAGAGAATCAGAACGACAGGATACAGAGAGAGAATCAGAGTGACAGAATACAGAGAGAGAATCAGAATGACAGGATACAGAGAGAGAATCAGAGTGACAGAAAACAGAGAGATAATCAGAGTGACAGAATACAGAGAGAGATCAGAGTGACAGGATACAGAGAGAGAATCAGAATGACAGGATACAGAGAGAATCAGAGTGACAGAATACAGAGAGAGAATCAGAGTGACAGGATACAGAGAGAGAATCAGAGTGACAGGATACAGAGAGAGATCAGAGTGACAGGATACAGAGAGAATCAGAGTGACAGAATACAGAGGAGAATCAGAGTGACAGGATACAGAGAGAATCAGAGTGACAGGATACAGAGGAATCAGAGTGACAGGATACAGAGAGAATCAGAGTGACAGGATACAGAGAGAGAATCAGAGTGACAGGATACAGAGAGAATCAAGTGACAGGATACAGAGAGAATCAGAGTGACAGAAAGGAGAATAGGACAGGTACAGAGAGAATCAGAGTGACAGGATAGAGAGAGAATCAGAGTGACAGAATACAGAGAGAGAATCAGAGTGACAGGATACAGAGAGAATCAGAGTGACAGGATACAGAGAGAGAATCAGAGTGACAGGATACAGAGAGAATCAGAGTGACAGGATACAGAGAGAATAAGAGTGACAGGATAGAGAGAGAATCAGAGTGACAGGATAGAGAGAGAATCAGAGTGACAGGATACAGAGAGAGAATCAGAGTGACAGGATACAGAGAGAGAATCAGAGTGACAGGATACAGAGAGAGAATCAGAGTGACAGGATACAGAGAGAATCAGAGTGACAGAATACAGAGAGAGAATCAGAGTGACAGGATACAGAGAGAGAATCAGAGTGAGAGGATACAGAGAGAGAATCAGAGTGACAGAAAACAAAGAGAGAATCAGAGTGACAGGATACAGAGAGAATGAGAGTGACAGAAAACAGGGAGAGAATCAGAGTGACAGAATACAGGGAGAGAATCAGAACGACAGGATACAGAGAGAGAATCAGAGTGACAGAAAACAGGGAGAGAATAGAGATCAAGTGACAGGATACAGAGAGAATAGAGTGACAGAAACAGGAGAGAATCAGAGTGACAGAAAACAGGGAGAGAATCAGAACGACAGGATACAGAGAGAGAATCAGAGTGACAGAAAACAGGGAGAGAATCAGAACGACAGGATACAGGGAGAGAATCAGAGTGACAGAATACAGAGAGAGAATCAGAACGACAGGATACAGAGAGAGAATCAGAGTGACAGAATACAGAGAAAGAATCAGAACGACAGGATACAGAGAGAGAATCAGAGTGACAGAATACAGAGAGAGAATCAGAACGACAGGATACAGAGAGAGAATCAGAGTGACAGAAAACAGAGAGATAATCAGAGTGACAGAATACAGAGAGAGAATCAGAGTGACAGGATACAGAGAGATAATCAGAGTGACAGAATACAGAGAGAGAATCAGAGTGACAGGATACAGAGAGAATCAGAGTGACAGGATACAGAGAGAATCGGAGTGACAGGAGATGGAGATATGGTGATGGCCCAGTACCCAGCAGTGCATTTCACTGTGGCCTGAAGGAATCAATCACAGGGTACTGTGGGAGGCAAGGGGAGAAATGGCTGGGGTCTTATCAGATAGCTTCACATTCTCTTTGAGCACAGGTGATATTCCCGGGAACTGGGGAACAGCCAATATTGTTCTGTTGTTTATGAAAGGAAGCAGGAATAACCTGGGAATCTATAGGCCGGTGAGCCTGACATCAGTGGTGGGGAAGGTTTTGGAGAATATTCTGAGGGACAGGATTGAAGCATATTGGGAGGAAAATGCACTAGTTAAAGACAGGCAGAATGGTTTTATAGGGGAAAGGTCATAGAGATTTTTGAAGAGGTGACAAAGATAATTGATGAGGGAAGGGCTGTGGATGTAGTTTATCTGGACTTTCGTAAAGCATTGGACAAAGCCCCACATGACAGACCGGAAGAAAACCGAAATTCACAAGGGATTCGGGCTGTGCTGGCTGGATGTATACTGAACTGGCTTGAACAATGAACAATACATCACAGGAACCTGCATTGATTGAGTGTTCCTAACTAGTCCATCCATTTGTATCCCTCTATTCCCAGTCTGTTCATGTGGCTATCTGGATAAGTCTTAAATGAGCTTGGTGTGTCTGCCTCAACCACCCTGCTTGGCAGTGCATTCCAGGCCCCCCCACCATCTGTGTAAAATATATCCCCCGCATATCTGTATTGAAACTCACCCCCCTCACTTTGAACTTGTGACTCCTTGTGTTTGTCATTTCTGACCTGGGAAAAAACTTCCAATTGTTCACCCTATCTATGCCCTTCATAATTTTATACACCTCTATTAGGTCTCCCCTCATTCTCTGATTTTCCAGGGAGAACAACCCCAGTTTACCCAGTCTCTCCTCATAGCTAAGACCCTCTATACCAAGCAACATCCTGGTAAACCTTCTCTGCACTCTCTCCAAAGCCTCCACGTCCTTCTGGTAGTGCGGGGACCAGAACTGGAAGCAGTATTCCAAATGTGGTCTAACAACGAACAAAGAACAAAGAGCAACACAGCACAGGAAACAGGTCCTTCGGCCCAACAAGCCCACGCCGCTGTCCTAACGTCTTAATGACATATCCTTGACTTTAGGCTATGCCTATTGTGGAAGATTCCCATAGGGACCAATATAGGGACAATTTGTTAACCAATAGTTTGTGATCGTTATAGGACGGATATCAGAGGTAGGTTCTTTACCCAAAGGGTGGTTCGGGAGTGGAATGCCCTGCCTGCAGCCGTTGTAGATGTGCCAAGTTTGGTGGCGTTTAAGAGGTTAGTTGATAAGTATATGGAAGAGAAGGGAATGGTTTAGTTTGGAGGGGCATTGCTTTTTATATTGGTCGGCGCAACATCGAAGGGCGAAGGGCCTGTTCTGTGCTGTAATGTTCTATGTTCTAATCAGCCTAAGAGACATTTTTGGGATGTGGGAGGAAACCCACGCAACCACGGGGAGAACGCGCAAACTCCCGCAGACACAGGCCCAAATCCATGTGTCAGCACAGCAACAGCGATAGTCTCTGAGCTGTCATGTTGCCCATCAGATGGTCCAGTTTAAGCATACACTGACGACGTGAAGCACTAGGCAACTCCTGAAGCAACCTCCAAGAGCTGCTCTCGCACGACATGCCGCATGCATGCCCCTTGTTGGTCAACAAGGTGGACCGAATTGCCTGCGGAAACAAATAAGACTTAATTAAACATGCAAAAAAAAACTAAGACATTCCCGAGATGAAACTAAAAGATAGTCTACTACTATTTGGTCCTCCCGATATTCAAACAGTCCTGCTATATCCCTCTATCTGCAGACCGCTCATGTGGCTGTCCAAGAGACCCTTAAACAACCCTAGCGTGCCTACTCCCACCACCTTACTCGGTAGTGCATTCCACACCCCCACTACCCTTTGTGTGAAAAAATGCCCTCTAATATTAGTCTTATACATAGCCCCCCTCACCCTAAGGCCGTGACCCCTCGTTCTATCCGAATCTAATGGTGGAAAAAGCTTACCACCATTTACTCTATCTATACCCCTCATAATCTTATATACCTCTAATAGATCCCCTCTCAGCCGACATCTTTCAAGGGAAAACAACCCCAGTGTTTTCAACCTTTCCTCGTAAGACAGCCCTTCCATACCAGGCAGCATCCTGGTAAATCTCCTCTGCACTCTCTCCAGGGACTCCACATCCTTCCTGTAGTACGGCGACCAGAACTGGACGCAGTACTCCAGATGAGGCCTAACCAACGTTCTATACACCTGCAACATCAGACTCCTACTCTTGTATTCTATACCCCTTCCTATGAAGGCTAACATACCATACGCTTTCTTTATCACATTCTCCACCTGTACTGACACCTTCAGAGACCTGTGAACCTGCACCCCCAGGTCTCTCTGCGTCTCTATACTCCAGATAGTTTTACCTTTTATCCTATAAATCCCCTCTACATTATTCCGGCCAAAATGCATCACCTCGCATTTATCCGGATTAAATTCCATTTGCCATCTATCTGCCCAATCTACCAGTCTATCTATGTCATGTTGTATTGCCAGGCACTGCTCCTCAGTACCCGCCAATCCAATCATCTTAGTGTCATCAGCAAATTTGCTGATCACACCACCTACCCCCTCTTCCAAGTCATTTATATACACCACAAATAGAAGGGGTCCTAGTACAGAGCCCTGTGGCACACCACTAGTGACAGACCTCCAGTTGGAAAAAGAGCCTTCCACTACTACCCGCTGTCTCCTCCTCCCAAGCCAGTTCTCAACCCATCTACATACCTGGCCCTGTATCCCATGCGCCTTCACTTTTTTTATCAGCCTACCATGGGGAACCTTGTCAAACGCCTTACTGAAATCCATGCAGACGACATCAACGGCTTGTCCTTCATCAACCGTTTTTGTCACCTCTTCAAAAAGTTCCACTAGATTCGTAAGGCACGACCTCCCCTTAACGAAGCCATGCTGCGTATCCCTGATCAGATCGCAGCGCTCCAGATGCTCACACATCCTGTCCCTGAGGATCCTCTCCATTAGCTTACCTATAACTGAAGTCAAGCTCACCAGCCTATAGTTCCCTGGGTTATCCCTCTGACCCTTTTTAAACAACGGTACTACATTTGCAATCCTCCAGTCCTCTGGGACCTCACCTGTGTCCAAAGAAGAGACAACGATTTGCGTCAGAGGCCCAGCAATGTCATCCCTCACCTCCCTTAGCAGCCTGGGATAAATACCATCAGGCCCCGGAGCTTTATAAGTCTTTATGCTGCCTAAAAGCCCCAAAAGATAGAACCAGTGTTCTATCCAGCTGCAATATCACATTCCAGTTTTTATACTCTATACCCTGTCCTATAAAGACAAGCATAGAACATAGAACATTACAGCGCAGAACAGGCCCTTCGACCTTCGATGTTGCGCCAACCAATTAACAAAAAGCAATGACCCTCTAACCTAAACCATTCCCTTTTCATCCATAAACTTATCTACTAACCTCTTAAACGCCACCAAACTTGGCGCATCTACAACTGCAGCAGGCAGGGCATTCCATACCCTTACCACCCTCTGGGTAAAGAACCTACCTCTGAAATCCGTCCTATAACTACCACCCCTTAATTTAAAGCTATGTCCCCTCGTGCTAGCTTTCTCCATCCTAGGAAAAAGGCTATCACTGTCCACCCTATCTAAACCTCTAATCATCTTATATGTTTCGATTAGGTCCCCTCTTAGCCGCCTCCTTTCTAACGAAAACAACCTGAAATCCCTCAGCCTCTCTTCATAAGACCTGCCCTCCATACCTGGCAACATCCTGGTAAACCTCCTCTGTACCCTCTCCAATGCCTCCACATCTTTCTTATAATGTGGGGACCAGAACTGCACACAATACTCCCAAGTGCGGCCGCACTAGAGTTTTGTACAGTTGCAACATGACGTTGCGGCTCCGAAATTCAATCCCCCTACCAATAAAAGCTAAGACTCCATATGCCTTCTTAACAACCTTCTCGACTTGATTGCCAACTTTCAGGGATCTATGTCCACATACACCAAGATCCCTCTGTTCTTCAACACCATTAAGAGTCCTATCATTAGCCCTATACTCTACACATTTGTTATTCCTGCCAAAGTGAATTACCTCACACTTTTCCGCATTAAACTCCATTTGCCACCTCTCGGCCCAGCTCTGCAACTTGGCCAAGTCTCTCTGCAAACTATAACACCCCTCTTCACTATCTACCACTCCACCGACTTTAGTGTCATCTGCAAATTTACTAATCCATCCTTCAATACCCTCATCCAGATCATTAATAAAAATTACAAACAGCAGGGGCCCCAAAACAGATCCCTGAGGTACACCACTTGTAACCGAACTCCATGATGAATAACTTCCATCAACCACCACCCTCTGTCTTCTATCTGCTAGCCAATTCCTAATCCAATTAGCTAAATCACCCTCAATCCCTTACATCTGCATTTTCTGCAGAAGCCTTCCATGGGCCACCTTATCGAACGCCTTACTAAAGTCCATATATACCACATCAACTGCCTTACCCCCATCCACCTCTTTGGTCACTTTTTCAAAAAACTCAGTAAGGTTAGTAAGGCACGACCTACTTTTCACAAAACCATGCTGACTATCCCCAATCAATTCATTTCTCTCAAAATAACTATAAATCCTATCCCTAATAATTCTCTCCAATACTTTGCCCACAACAGAAGTAAGACTCACCAGCCTATAATTCCCCGGAAAGTCTCTATTCCCCTTCTTGAACACCATTCGCTATCCTCCAGTCTTCCGGCACTATACCTGTAACACTATACCCGTGACACCAAAGTCAGAGGAGTGGTAGATAGTGAAGAGGAGTGTTATAGTTTGCAGAGAGACTTCGACAAATTGCAGAGCTGGGCCGAGAGGTGGCAAATGGAGTTTAATGTGGAAAAGTGTGAGGTAATTCACTTTGGCAGGAATAACAAATGTGTAGAGTATAGGGCTAATGGTAGGACTCTTAATAGTGTTGAAGAACAGGGGGATCTTGGTGTATATGTGCATAGATCCCTGAAAGTTGGCAATCAAGTCGATAAGGTTGTTAAGAAGGCATATGGAGTCTTAGCTTTTATTGGTAGGGGGATTAAATTTCGGAGCCGCAACGTCATGTTGCAACTGTACAAAACTCTAGTGCGGCCGCACTTGGAGTATTGTGTGTAGTTCTGGTCCCCACATTATAAGAAAGATGCGGAGGCATTGGAGAGGGTACAGAGGAGGTTTACCAGGATGTTGCCTGGTATAGAAGGCAGGTC
The DNA here is from genome assembly GCA_024679065.1 of Sphyrna mokarran. NCBI lineage: Eukaryota > Metazoa > Chordata > Chondrichthyes > Carcharhiniformes > Carcharhinidae > Sphyrna > Sphyrna mokarran. The sequence goes on from JAGIQG010000005.1 coordinate 1,557,520, forward strand.
TTATGAAGAGAGGCTGAGAGATTTGAGGTTGTTTTTGTTAGAAAGAAGGCGGCTAAGAGGAGACCTTATTGAAACATATAAGATGATTAGAGGTTTAGGTAGGGTGGACAGTGATAGCCTTTTTCCTAGGATGGAGAAAGCTAGCACGAGGGGACATAGCTTTAAATTAAGGGGTGGTAGTTATAGGACAGATGTCAGAGGTAGGTTCTTTACCCAGAGGGTGTAAGGGTATGGAATGCCCTGCCTGCTGCAGTTGTAGATGCGCCAAGTTTGGTGGCGTTTAAGAGATTAGTAGATAAGTTTATGGATGAAAAGGGAATGGTTTAGGTTAGAGGGTCATTGCTTTTTGTTAATTGGTCGGCGCAACATCGAAGGCCGAAGGGCCTGTTCTGTGCTGTAATGTTCTATGTTCTATGTAACCAACGACGACCTGAAGATCAGAGCCAGAGGCTCTGCAATCGCCTCTCTTGCCTCCCAGAGAATCCTAGGGTAAATCCCGTCCGGCCCAGGGGACTTATCTAACTTCAAACCCTCAAGAATATCTAGCACATCCTCCTTATCTACTTCAATACTTTCCAGTTTGCAACCCTGTATCCCAGTGTTCTCCACAACTACATTTACATCTCCCTGCGTGAATACCGAAGAGAAATATTTATTCAGTGCCTCTCCAATCTCTGCAGGCTCCACGCACAACTTCCCACTGCTGTCCATGACTGGCCCTAATCTTGTCCTAACCAATCTTCTATTCTTAACATATCTAAAGAAAGCTTTAGCATTCTCCTTGATCCTATCAGCCAAAGTCTTCTCGTGTCCTCTTTTAGCTCTCATGTCACATGCCTTCTTCACCACCCTCTCCACCTGTGCTGCCATCTTTAAGGATTTACCTGGATTAAAAGCCATCTGACATTTCTTCGCCCAATTTTCCAGCCTCCCTGTACCCTGCTATAATGGTCATACAGGACGACACAGGGAAGTGGTGGGGATTGGGGGGTGGTTTCAGAATGGAGATTTGTAGCTAGTGGTGTTCCGCAGGGATCAGTGCTGGGATCTTTGCTGTTTGTGGTTTATATAAATAATCCAGAGGAAAATGTGGGGGGTCTGATTCGTAAGTTTGTGGATGACATGAAGATTGGTGCTGGGGATTGTCAGAGGATACAACAGGGTAAAGACAGATTGGAGACTTGGGCAGAGGAATGGCAGATGGAGTTTAATCCGGACAAATGCGAGGTGATGCATTTAGGAGGATTAAATTTAGTTCTCAATTATACTATAAATGGCAGAATCCTGAGCAGCATTAACATACAGAGGGATCTGGACGTACAGGTCCACATTTCCCTAAAAATGGCAATGCAGGTGGCCAATGTGATTAAGAAGGTATATGACATGCTTATCTTCATCAGCTGGAGCAGTGAGTTGGGAAATCATGTTGCAGCTTTATAAAAATGTTCAGTACCTTCTGCAAATCCTGAGATACTGAAGCAGTCCATGTTCAAACACAACAAGATCTGAACAATATCCAGATTTGGGCTGACAAGTGACTAGCGGGAAGTGAATGGAACCGACTGCCATTGGAGGTTGTTGAGGCAAACTCACTGGGGTCTTTTAAGAGACTTCTGGATGAGTATATGGAAAAGAATAGGATAGGGGGTTATAGATAGGTCTGTGGATTGGTAGATGTGATCGGCACAACTCGTGGGCCGAAGGGCCTGTTTGTGTTACATTGTTCTATGTTCTAAGTGACATTTGCACCACACAATTGCCAGATAATGACCATCACCAATAACAGACATTCTAACCACCGCTCCTTGACATTCAATGGTGTAACCATCACTGAATCCTTGGGGTTACCATTGACCAGAAACTTAACTGGACTCACCACATAAACAGTGAGTTACAAGAGCAGGTCAGAGACTGGGAACACTGTGCTGAGTAACTCACTTCCTGACTCCCGAGAGCCTGTCCACCATCTATAAGGCACAAGTCAGGGGTGTGATGGAATACTCCCCACCTGCCTGGATAGGGGCAGCTCCAACAACACTCAAAAAGCTCAACACCATCCAGGACAAAGCAGCCCTGCTTCAGTGGTACCACATTCACAAATATTCACTCCCTCCACCACCGATGCTCAGTATCCGCAGTGTGGACTATCTACAACATTCACTGCAGCAATTCAGCAAAATCCTTACACAGCACCTTCCAAACCCACAACCACTTCCATCTAGAAGGACAAGGGCAGCAGATAAATGGGAACACCAACACCTGCAAGTTCCCCTCCAAACCACTCATCATCCTGACGTGGAAATATATCGGCCGTTCCACTGCAGTCGTTGGGTCGCAATCCTGGAATTCTCTCCCTAACATCATTGTGGATCAAGCCACAACACATGGACTGCAGCGATTCGAGAAGACAGCTCACCACCACTTTCTCAAGGCCAAATCGGGATGGGCAATAAATACTGGCCAGCCTGAGACATGCACGTCCTGTGCATTTACGGATGGGGACCATCAGAGGATACAGCACGATACAGATCAGTTGGAGACTTGGGCGGAGAGATGGCAGATGGAGTTTAATCCTGACAAATGTGAGGTAATGCATTTTGGAAGGTCTAATACAGATAGGAAATATACAGTAAATGGCAGAACCCTTAAGAGTATTGATAGGCAGAGGGATCTGGGTGTACAGGTACACAGGTTACTGAAAGTCGTAATGTAGATGGAGAAGGTAGTCAAGAACATAGAACATAGAATATTACAGCGCAGAACAGGCCCTTCGGCCTTCGATGTTGCGCCGACCAATTAAGAATAAGCAGTGACCCTCTAACCTAAACCATTCCCTTTTCGTCCATAAACTTATCTACTAACCTCTTAAACGCCACCAAACTTGGCGCATCTACATCTGACGCAGGCAGGGCATTCCATACCCTTACCACCCTCTGGGTAAAGAACCTACCTCTGATATCCGTCCTATAACTCACACCCCTTAATTTAAAGCTGTGTTCCCTCGTGCTAGCTTTCTCCATCCTAGGAAAAAGGCTATCACTGTCCACCCTATCTACACCTCTTGCCTTCAACGACCTGGGTATTGAGTCTAAAAATTGGCAAGTCATGTTGGAGCTTTTCAGAACCTTAGTGAGACTGCAATTGGAATATAGTGTTCAATTCTGATCACCACACTACCAGAAGGATGTGGAGGCTTTGGAGAGGGTACAGAAAAGATTTACCAGGATGTTCCCTGGTATGCAGGGCATTAGAACATAGAACATTACAGCACAGAACAGGCCCTTTGGCCTTCGATGTTGCGCCGACCAATATAAAAAGCAATGCCCCTCCAAACTAAACCATTCCCTTCTCTTCCATATACTTATCAACTAACCTCTTAAACGCCACCAAACTTGGCGCATCTACAACCGCTGCAGGCAGGGCATTCCACTCCCGAACCACCCTTTGGGTAAAGAACCTACCTCTGATATCCGTCCTATAACTATCACCCCTTAATTTAAAGCTGTGTCCCCTCGTGCTAGCTTTTTCCATCCTAGGAAAAAGGCTATCACTGTCCACCCTATCTAAACCTCTAATCATCTTATATGTTTCAATAAGGTCTCCTCTTAGTCGCCTCCTTTCTAATGAAAACAACCTCAAATCCCTCAGCCTCTCTTATAATGTGGGGACCAGAACTGCACACAATACTCCAAGTGCGGCCGCACTGGAGTTTTGTACAGTTGCAACATGACGTTGCGGCTCCGAAATTCAATCCCCCTACCAATAAAAGCCAAGACTCCATATGCCTTCTTAACAACCTTCTCGACATGACTGCCTACTTTCAGGGATCTATGCACATACACACCAAGATCCCTCTGTTCATCTAGACTACTAAGAATCCTACCATTTGCCCTATACTCTACACATTTATTATTTCTGCCATAGTGCATTACCTCACACTTTTCCACATTAAACTCCATTTGCCACCTCTCGGCCCAGCTCTGCAACTTGTCCAAGTCCCTCTGCAAACTATAACACCCCTCTTCACTATCTACCACTCCACCGACTTTAGTGTCATCTGCAAATTTACTAATCCATCCTTCAATACCCTCATCCAGATCATTTATAAAAATTACAAACAGCAGGGGCCCCAAAACAGACCCCTGAGGTACACCACTTGTCACCGAACTCCAAGATGAATATCTCCCATCAACCACCACCCTCTGTCTTCTATCTGCTAGCCAATTCCTAACCCAATTAGCTAAATCACCCTCTATCCCATACATCTGCATTTTCTGCAGAAGTCTTCCATGGGCCACCTTATCAAACGCCTTACTAAAGTCCATATATACCACATCAACCGCCTTACCCCCATCCACCTCCTTAGTCACTTTTTCAAAAAACTCAATGAGTTAGTAAGGCACGACCTACCCTTCACAAAACCATGCTGACTATCTCCAATCAATTCATTTCTCTCTAAATAACTATAAATCCTATCCCTAATAATTCTCTCCAATACTTTGCCCACAACAGAAGTAAGACTCACTGGCCTATAATTCCCTGGAAGGTCTCTCTTCCCCTTCTTGAACAATGGGACCACATTCGCTATCCTCCAGTCCTCCGGAACCACACCCGTAACCAACGAGGACTTGAAGATCAGAGCCATAGGCTCTGCAATCTCCTCTCTTGCCTCCCAGAGAATCCTAGGGTAAATCCCGTCCGGCCCAGGGGACTTATCCAACTTCAAACCCTCGAGAATATCTAGCACATCCTCCCTATCTACTTCGATACCTTCCAGCTTGCTACCCTGTACCTCAGTGTTCTCCATAACTACATTTACATCACTCTGCGTGAATACCGAAGAGAAATATTTATTCAGTACCTCTCCAATCTCTTCAGGCTCCACGCACAACTTCCCACTGCTGTCTATGACTGGCCCTAATCTTGCCCTAACCAATCTTCTAGTCTTAACATATCGAAAGAAAGCTTTAGGATTCTCCTTAATCCTATCAGCCAAAGTCTTCTCGTGTCCTCTCTTAGCTCTCCTCAATTCACTCTTTAGCTCCCTCCTGGCTAATCTATAGCTATCCATTGCACTAACCGAGCCTTCAAGCCTCATCCTGACATAAGCCTCCTTTTTCCTTTTAACCAGCAAATCAACTTTTTTCATACACCAAGGTTCTCTTACTCGACCATTTCCTCCTTGCCTGACAGGGACATACTTATCAAGGACTCGCAGCAGCTGCTCCTTGAATAAGCTCCACATTCCAGATGTTCCCAGTCCCTGTAGTTTCCTAGTCCAATCTATGCACCCTAATTCTCTCCTGATGGCCTCATAATTACCCTTCCCCCAGCTATAACTACTGCCCCCAGCTTCATGCCTATCCCTATCCATCACTAAGGTGAACGTAACCGAATTGTGGTCACTATCACCAAAATGTTCACTAACTTCCAAGCCTAACACCTGGTCTGGCTCATTGCCCAGCACCAAATCCAATGTAGCCTCACCTCTAGTTGGCCTCTCTACATACTGAGTCAAAAAACCTTCCTGCACACTCTGTACGAAAACTGACCCCTCTAACGAGCTAGAGCTATAGCTATTCCAATCAATATTAGCAAAGTTAAAGTCCCCCATCACAATTACCCTACTACTTTCACTCCTAATCAGAATTGACTTCGCAATCCTTTCCTCAACCTCTCTAGAACTATTAGGAGGTCTGTAAAAGACTCCCAACAGGGTGACCTCTCCTCTCCTGTTTCTAATCTCAGCCCATACTACCTCAACAGACAAGTCCTCATCAAACTTCTTTTCTATCACCGTGATACAGTCTTTGACCAATAACGCCACTCCTCCCCCCCTTCTACCTCCTTCTCTACTCCGACTAAAGCATTTGTACCCCGGAACCTGCAACATCCATTCCTGTCCCTGCTCTACCCAAGTCTCTGAAATGGCCACAACATCGAAGTTCCAGGTACTGATCCAAGCTGCAAGTTCCTCCCCCTTATTGCGAATACTCCTTGCATTAAAGTATACGCATCTCAAATGTTCTATGTTCAGGGTGGAAGTGTCAATTATAAGGTGGGGGGGAGGTGGGGTACAGGTTGAAAGTGAGAGGGGGACAGTTTAAGGGAGATGTGGGGGGAGGTTTTTCACACAGACAGTGATGGGTGCCTGGAACGTGCTGCCAGAGGAGGGGGGTGGAAGCACGAACATCAGCAACATTGAAGAGGCAACTGGATGGGTCCTTGAATAGGGAGGGAGTAGAGGGTTAGGCACTGAGTAAAGACAGAAGGGTTTTTAGTTTAATTCAGGCATCATGGTCGGTACAGGCTTGGAGGCTTGAAAGGCTGTTCCTGTGCTGTACTGTCCTTGTTCTGGGATACTGGGCCCTTCCCCTGGTATCCCTGGGATACTGGGCCCTTCCCCTGGTATCCCTGGGGATTGATGCCCTTCCCCTGGTGTCTCTGGGATACTGGGCCCTTCCTCTGGTATCCGTGGGGATCTGGGCCCTTCCCCTGGTATCTCTGGGGGACTGGGCTCTTCCCCTGGTGTCTCTGGTGGACAGATGCACTTCCCCTGGTGTCCCTGGGCCCTTCCCCTGGTGTACCCAGGGGACTGGGCCCTTCCTCTGGTGTTCCTGGGGATCTGGGCCCTTCCCTGGTGTCCCTGGGGATCTGGGCCCTTCCCCTGGTGTCTCTGGGGGACTGGGCCCTTCTCCTGGTGTCTCTGGGGGACTGATACACTTCCCCTGGTGTCTCTGGGCCCTTCCTCTGGTGTCCCCGGGGGACTGGGCCCTTCCTCTGGTGTCCCTGGGGATCTGGGCGCTTCCCCTGGTGTCCCTAGGGGATCTGGGCCCTTCTTTGGTGTCCCTGGGGATCTGGGCCCTTCCCCTGGTGTCTCTGGGGGACTGATACCCTTCCCCTGGTGTCTCTGAGGGACTGGACCCTTTCCCTGGTGTCCCTGGGGATCTGGACCCTTCTCGTGGTGTCTCTGAGGGACTGGACCCTTTCCCTGGTGTCCCTGGGGGGCTGGGCCCTTCCCCTGGTGTCCCTGGGGATCTGGGCCCTTCCCCTGGTGTCCCTGGGATCTGGACCCTTCTCGTGGTGTCCCTGGATCTGGACCCTTCTCGTGGTGTCCCTGGGGATCTGGACCCTTCTCGTGGTGTCCCTGGGGAACTGGCCTCCCCGTTGTCGTCTGGGGGACTGATGCCCTTCCCTGGTATCCCTGGGAGACTGGGCCCTTCCCCTGGTGTCCCTGGGGGACTGATGCCCTTTCCCCTGGTATCCCTGGGGACTGGGCCCTTCCTCTGGTGTCCCTGGGGGATCTGGACCTTCACCTGGTGTCTCTGGGGGACTGGTACCCTCCCTGGTGTCTCTGAGGGACTGGGCCCTTCCCCTGGTGTCCCTGGGGATCTGGGCCCTTCCCCTGGTGTCCTTGGGGATCTGGGCCCTTCCCTTGGTGTCTCTGGGGGGACTGATACCCTTCCCCTGGTGTCTCTGAGGGACTGGACCCTTCCCCTGGTGTCCCTGGGGATCTGGACCCTTCTCCTGGTGTCCCTGGGTGATCTGGGCCCTTCCCTTGGTATCCCTGGGGACTGGGCCCTTCTCCTGATGTCTCTGGGGGACTGAGGCCCTTTCCCCTGCTGTCCCTGGGGGACTGAGGCTGAGAAGATAGATTAGTGTTGGATTCGGAGTTTGAGGGTTAAGGATTCCAGGTGGGTGGATGACAGTGAAGATGCAGATGATGTAATTCATAGTCGAACAGAAGGGCTGAATTGACCTCCTGTTGGCCGTGGGGTTACCACAGTACTGCTGCGGGGTTTAACCGCTTACCTTTGAGCAGCTGGAGGTTTGAGTGAGTTGGAGTTTGGTGAACTGTGCGTTGGCGATGCCTTCATCGGGGTAATAGGGCGCGGGATCTTGCTCCTGTTGCCCGGTGCCCGCTGTTGCCTGTTGGAGAGTGAATGGGCCTGGCTTTCCTTCCCGGCTCTGTTGAGGGAACTATCAGAATTGGTGTCCTCTTCAGAGGCTGTAGCTGGTGAACTCCCCGATCCTGCTCGGCCCTCCTCTCCTGAGGATACAGAGGAAGAGGTCAGTGAGGACAGGTGGATCATCCGACTCTGCTTCTTGTCCATTAGGAAGCGAGCTAAATCTAAATGCCTCGACTTCCTCCTGTGGACGAGTCTGTCCTTGAAGGAAAGCCCTGCCGAATGTTCAGATCCCGTATCCTCCTCTGACATCAACACTGGGATTCGACTCTTCCACTGGGAGCTGGCTGCCATCCTGGGATGGACATTTCCCGTCACTGATTGGCTGCTTTCCCCCTCCCTTCCCTGGCTGGGCACTTGCTCAGGAAAGTAGCTGGTTCTCACAAGGCCTACAGCTTCTGCCTTCACTGTCCTCTCCAGAGAATCCTCTTCAATTGTCACACCGTTGTGGACTCTAGCCCCTCCAGCTTGAGTCTTGGCTTGGGGCACAGATGGAGCAGCGTCAGCCTGTCCCTGTGACGTGGAGCAGACGCCAGGCTCGTGAGGCTGGAAGAACTCATAATGATCCTGAGGCAGGAGCTGTCCTGTGGAAGACATGATGTTGAGATGTGTCTTCTCTGCAATGTGCAGGAAGGTTCGTTCAACCTTGGTGAAGGGGCAGGAGGTCACCGTGGTGACAACAGGGCAGGGAGGCTTGGCTTCTGATTTGATGATAGAGGAGAGGGTTCCTGGCTCAGAGACATCCAGCTGGCTACCCAGAGCCTGAGGTCTCTCACTCTGAGGTGTCACGGCAGCCAACGTGCCCAGGTCTGCGTCGGGGGCCAGGTCTGCTGTGGGTGATTTGTGGATGTCTCCTGGTGAGAACAGCACCAGTGTTTTGGAACCTTCCTCCAGCTCCTGTTCACCATCTGCCCCCGAAGCTCGAGCACGTTCCTCCCTCTGTTCATCAGCCAGGAGTGTAGAGGGAGCAGCTTCCTGACTGCATTCTGAACTCTTCTCACTCTCCTCACTGCTGGACTCACTCTGTTCCATCTCTCCCTCGCTCGGTTTCTTTGTACCTTCCCTTCCTCCTTCCCTCCATTTCTTTGTCCCCTCGCTTTCCTCCTCTGCATCCCTGTTCAGTCCCTCTGACTCCAGTTCGAACGTTGCTGTTAACACCACGTTGGAGAAGTCGACATGCCTTGGACGGAGCTGGACATCTCTCTCTTCGGCAGTGTCCCTGGCAACAGATCTCAAATGCAAAGGGCAAGGCAGTTCTCCCACCATGACCGCTGGAACAGCATCCAATTCATCTGCTTTACGTGGCAATTCCTGAAATCAAAAATACAATGTTATTTGGGAAAAATCCTGCACTTTTCACATAGAAGTTAATTCATCCACTTCCAGGCTGAATATGTCAGTCGTAGTTTTACAGAACACAAAGAAGCCATTTGGCCCTTTCATGACTGTGCTGGCCTTTGGGCACCTATCCAATCTAATCCCATTTTCCGGTACTTTCTCCATAGCCCTGTATGTTGTGGCATTCAGGATGTGGAGATGCCGGTGTTGGACTGGAACAAACACAGTAAGAAGTCTCACAACACCAGGTTAGAATCCAGCAGGTTTATTTGGTAGCAAGCACCACTAGCTTTTGGAGCACTGCTCCTTCGTCAGATAAGTGGGAGATCTAAAACATAGAACATAGAACATTACATCTTGAACAATGGGACCACATTCGCTATCCTCCAATCTTCCGGCACTATACCCGTAACCAACAAATTGGGCATATCTGACATCACACCCTAAAGTGCTGATGGAGAATCTCATATTCACAAACACATTTTATCAAAGAATGTCCCACTCAGGAAAATACACAGCACAGTGTAGACCGGTATATTCAGACTGGTAAAAGTGCAGGAGCATGGGAACCAATGCACGGAGTCCGAGGAAAATAAAGTGGAGACAGAAACTAAAGGCAGTAAGGGAGATAGTGAAAGGCAGAGAAACCAAAAATCAGAAAGGGTACAGAGTACAGAGACTGTGGAGAACTCAGCAAATGGGCTCAGTAAGACACAGAGAAATAAAACACAGGGAGAGTGTACAAAACATGACAAGACAGATAGTTTGAGATGTGTTTGTTTTAACACAAGGAGTATGACAGGTAAGGCAGATAAAGTTTGGATTACGACATGGAACTATGATGTTGGGGCAATTACAGATTTGGATAAAAGGAGGGCAGGACTGGCACTTTAGTATTCCAGAATTTAGATGCTTCAAGTGAAATAGAGAGGGGAATAAAAGAAGTGGAGGGTTGCTTTACTGATTAGGGAGAATGTCACAGCTTTACAGAGGGAGGACACAAAGAAGAAAGAAAATTACAGCACAGGAGTAGGCCCTACGGCCCTCAAAGCCTGCTGTCCAACTGAATTAAAACGCCCTACCCTTCCAGGGACCATATCCCTCTGTTCCCATCCTATTCGTGTACTTGTCAAGACTCCCGTTAAAAGTTACCAGCATATCCTCTTCCACTACCTCCCCCGGCAATGAGATCCAGGCACTCACTTCAACACCTTGGTGGGATCATACAGTGCAGTGATGTGGGTAGAATTCAGGATTAGGAGTGGTGCAATCACACTGCTGGGGTTGTATTACAGACCTCCCAACAGCCAGCGTGAAGTGGAAGAACTGAAACGTCGGCAGATTGTGAGAAGATGTAAAAACAAGACTTGTTGTGATGGGCAATTTTAATTTCCCCAACATAGACTGGGATTCCTTTAGTGCCAGGGTTTGGACGGGGGCAGTTTGTTCAGTGTGTCCAAGAGTGCTTCTTGAGGCAATATGTAGGTAGTTCAACTCAGGAAAGAGCATTCTTAGACCTGGTTCTGGGAAATGAGTCAGACAGGTGATGGGTATCTCAGTAGACGACCATTTTGGGAACAGTGATCATAATCCTATAAATTTCAATATACTTGTAGAAAAGGACAGTAATCCCAGAGCGGAAGTACTAAACTGGGGGAAGGCTGACTACGAGAGTAGTAGACAGGAGCTAAGCAATGTAGACTGGAGGCAGGAGCGAGGGAATGTAGACTGGGGGGGCAGGAGCTAGGGAATGTAGACTAGGGGCAGGAGCTAAGGAATGTAGACTGGAGACGGGAGCTAGAGAATGTAGACTGGGAGCAGGAGCGAGGGAATGTAGACTGGAGGCAGGAGCGAGGGAATGTAGACTGGGGGGATGGGAGCTAGGGAATGTAGACTGGGGGCAGGAGCTAGGGAATGTAGACTGGGGGCAGGAGCGAGGGAATGTAGACTGGGGGGGAGCTAGGGAACGTAGACTGGTGGGGGGAGCTAGGGATGAGACTGGGGGGGGAACTAGGGAATGTAACGGGAGCGGGAGCTAGGGAATGTAGACTGGGGGCGGAGCGAGGGAATGTAGACTGGGGGCGGGAGCAGGGAATGTGACTGGGGGCGGAGCTAGGGAACGTAGACTGGTGGGGGAGCAAGGGAATGTAGACTGGGGGAGGGAACTAGGGAATGTAGACGGGAAGGCGGGAGCTAGGGAATGTAGACTGGGGGCGGGAGCGAGGGAATGTAGACTGGGGACGGGAGCTAGGGAATGTAGACTGGGGACAGGAGCAACGGAATGTAGACTGGGGCAGGAGCTAGGGAATGTAGACTGGGGGGCAGGAGCTAGGGAATGTAGACTGGGAGCGGGAGCTAGGGAATGTACACTGGGGAGGGGAGCTAGGGAATGTAGACTGGGGCGGAGCTAGGGAATGTAGACTGGGGACAGGAGCTAGGGAATGAGACTGGGGACAGGAGCTAGGAAGTAGACTGGGGGCCGGAGCTAGGGAATGTAGACTGGGGGACGGAGCTAGGGAATGTAGACTGGGGAGGGGAGCTAGGGAATGTAGACTGGGGGCGGAGCTAGGAATGTAGACTGGGGGCGGGAGCTAGGGAATGTAGACTGGGGACGGGAGCTAGGGAATGTAGACTGGAGACGGGAGCTAGGGAATGTAGACTGGGAGCAGGAGCTAGGGAATGTAGATTGGGGGCAGGAGCTAGGGAATGTAGACTGGGGGCGGGAGCTAGGGAATGTAGACTGGGGCGGGAGCTAGGGAATGTAGACTGGGGGACGGGAGCTAGGGAATGTAGACTGGGGGACGGAGCTAGGGAATGTAGACTGGGGGACGGGAGCTAGGGAATGTAGACTGGGACGGGAGCTAGGGAATGTAGATTGGGGCAGGAGCTAGGGAATGTAGATTGGGGGCAGGAGCTGGGAATGTAGACTGGGGGCGGAGCTAGGGAATGTAGACTGGGGGACGGGAGCTAGGGAATGTAGACTGGGGGCGGGAGCTAGGGAATGTAGACTGGAGACGGGAGCTAGGGAATGTAGACTGGAGACGGGAGCTAGGGAATGTAGATTGGGGGCAGGAGCTAGGGAATGTAGATTGGGGGCAGGAGCTAGGGAATGTAGATTGGGGGCAGGAGCTAGGGAATGTAGACTGAGGGCGGGAGCTATGGAATGTAAACTGGGGAGGAGAGCTAGGGAATGTAGACTGGGGAGGGGAGCTAGGGAATGTAGACTGAGGGCGGGAGCTATGGAATGTAAACTGGGGAGGAGAGCTAGGGAATGTAGACTGGGGCAGGTATTTGAGGGTAAATCCACATCTGATATGTAGGAGTCTTTTAAAAGTCAGTTGTTAACAACTCAGGACAAGTATATCCCTGTAAAAATGAAAGTTAAGGATGGCACGATTCAGGAACCCTGGATGACAAGGGATGGTGACTTCAGTGAAAACGAAAGTGAAAGTGTATTTATTAGCATCACAAGTAGGTTAACATTAACGCTGCAATGAAGTTACTGTGAAAATATACCAGTCAAGTGAAGGAGAATTTAGCATGGGTAATTCACCTGTCCTGCACGTCATTGGACTGTGGGAGGAAACCGGAGCACAAACCCCACACTCAGTGACCCAAGCTGGGAATCAAACCCGGGTCCCTGACACTGTGAGACAGCAGTGTGAATCACTGTGTCACCGTGCTGCCCTGGGTCCCTGGCACTGTGAGACAGCAGTGTGAATCAGTGTGTCACCGTGCTGCCCCGGGTCCCTGGCACTGTGAGACAGCAGTGTGAATCACTGTGTCACCGTGCTGCCCGGGTCCCTGGCACTGTGAGACAGCAGTGTGATCACTGTGTCACCGTGCTGCCCGGGTCCCTGGCGCTGTGAGACAGCAGTGAATCACTGTGTCACTGTGCTGCCCGGGTCCCTGGCACTGTGAGACAGCAGTGTGAATCACTGTGTCACCGTGCTGCCCGGGTCCCTGGCACTGTGAGACAGCAGTGTGAATCACTGTGTCACCGTGCTGCCCGGGTCCCTGGCACTGTGAGACAGCAGTGTGAATCACTGTGTCACCGTGCTGCCCCGGGTCCCTGGCACTGTGAGACAGCAGTGTGAATCACTGTGTCACCGTGCTGCCCCGGGTCCCTGGCACTGTGAGACAGCAGTGTTAATCACTGTGTCACCGTGCTGCCCGGGTCCCTGGCACTGTGAGACAGCAGTGTGAATCACTGTGTCACCGTGCTGCCCCGGGTCCCTGGCACTGTGAGACAGCAGTGTGAATCACTGTGTCACCGTGCTGCCCCGGGTCCCTGGCACTGTGAGACAGCAGTGTTAATCACTGTGTCACCGTGCTGCCCCGGGTCCCTGGCACTGTGAGACAGCAGTGTGAATCACTGTGTCACCGTGCTGCCCCGGGTCCCTGGCACTGTGAGACAGCAGTGTGAATCACTGTGTCACCGTGCTGCCCCGGGTCCCTGGCACTGTGAGACAGCAGTGTGAATCACTGTGTCACCGTGCTGCCCCGGGTCCCTGGCACTGTGAGACAGCAGTGTGAATCACTGTGTCACCGTGCTGCCCCGGGTCCCTGGCACTGTGAGACAGCAGTGTGAATCACTGTGTCACCGTGCTGCCCCGGGTCCCTGGCACTGTGAGACAGCAGTGTGAATCACTGTGTCACCGTGCTGCCCCGGGTCCCTGGCACTGTGAGACAGCAGTGTGAATCACTGTGTCACCGTGCTGCCCCGGGTCCCTGGCACTGTGAGACAGCAGTGTGAATCACTGTGTCACCGTGCTGCCCCGGGTCCCTGGCACTGTGAGACAGCAGTGTGAATCACTGTGTCACCGTGCTGCCCCGGGTCCCTGGCACTGTGAGACAGCAGTGTGAATCACTGTGTCACCGTGCTGCCCCGGGTCCCTGGCACTGTGAGACAGCAGTGTGAATCACTGTGTCACCGTGCTGCCCCGGGTCCCTGGCACTGTGAGACAGCAGTGTGAATCACTGTGTCACCGTGCTGCCCGGGTCCCTGGCACTGTGAGACAGCAGTGTGAATCACTGTGTCACCGTGCTGCCCCGGGTCCCTGGCACTGTGAGACAGCAGTGTGAATCACTGTGTCACCGTGCTGCCCCGGGCCCTGGACTGTGAGACAGCAGTGTGAATCACTGTCACCGTGCTGCCCCGGGTCCCTGGCACTGTGAGACAGCAGTGTGAATCACTGTGTCACCGTGCTGCCCCGGGTCCCTGGCACTGTGAGACAGCAGTGTGAATCACTGTGTCACCGTGCTGCCCCGGGTCCCTGGCACTGTGAGACAGCAGTGTGAATCACTGTGTCACCGTGCTGCCCCGGGTCCCTGGCACTGTGAGACAGCAGTGTGAATCACTGTGTCACCGTGCTGCCCCGGGTCCCTGGCACTGTGAGACAGCAGTGTGAATCACTGTGTCACCGTGCTGCCCCGGGTCCCTGGCACTGTGAGACAGCAGTGTGAATCACTGTGTCACCGTGCTGCCCCGGGTCCCTGGCACTGTGAGACAGCAGTGTGAATCACTGTGTCACCGTGCTGCCCCGGGTCCCTGGCACTGTGAGACAGCAGTGTGAATCACTGTGTCACCGTGCTGCCCCGGGTCCCTGGCACTGTGAGACAGCAGTGTGAATCACTGTGTCACCGTGCTGCCCCGGGTCCCTGGCACTGTGAGACAGCAGTGTGAATCACTGTGTCACCGTGCTGCCCCGGGTCCCTGGCACTGTGAGACAGCAGTGTGAATCACTGTGTCACCGTGCTGCCCCGGGTCCCTGGCACTGTGAGACAGCAGTGTGAATCACTGTGTCACCGTGCTGCCCCGGGTCCCTGGCACTGTGAGACAGCAGTGTGAATCACTGTGTCACCGTGCTGCCCCGGGTCCCTGGCACTGTGAGACAGCAGTGTGAATCACTGTGTCACCGTGCTGCCCCGGGTCCCTGGCACTGTGAGACAGCAGTGTGAATCACTGTGTCACCGTGCTGCCCGGGTCCCTGGCACTGTGAGACAGCAGTGTGAATCACTGTGTCACCGTGCTGCCCCGGGTCCCTGGCACTGTGAGACAGCAGTGTGAATCACTGTGTCACCGTGCTGCCCCGGGTCCCTGGCACTGTGAGACAGCAGTGTGAATCACTGTGTCACCGTGCTGCCCCGGGTCCCTGGCACTGTGAGACAGCAGTGTGAATCACTGTGTCACCGTGCTGCCCCGGGTCCCTGGCACTGTGAGACAGCAGTGTGAATCACTGTGTCACCGTGCTGCCCCGGGTCCCTGGCACTGTGAGACAGCAGTGTGAATCACTGTGTCACCGTGCTGCCCCGGGTCCCTGGCACTGTGAGACAGCAGTGTGAATCACTGTGTCACCGTGCTGCCCCGGGTCCCTGGCACTGTGAGACAGCAGTGTGAATCACTGTGTCACCGTGCTGCCCCGGGTCCCTGGCACTGTGAGACAGCAGTGTGAATCACTGTGTCACCGTGCTGCCCCGGGTCCCTGGCACTGTGAGACAGCAGTGTGAATCACTGTGTCACCGTGCTGCCCCGGGTCCCTGGCACTGTGAGACAGCAGTGTGAATCAGTGTGTCACCGTGCTGCCCCGGGTCCCGGACTGTGAGACAGCAGTGTGAATCACTGTGTCACGTGCTGCCCCGGGTCCCTGGCAGTGAGACAGCAGTGTGAATCACTGTGTCACCGTGCTGCCCGGGTCCCTGGCACTGTGAGACAGCAGTGTGATCACTGTGTCACCGTGCTGCCCGGGTCCCTGGCACTGTGAGACAGCAGTGTTAATCACTGTGTCACCGTGCTGCCCCGGGTCCCTGGCACTGTGAGACAGCAGTGTGAATCACTGTGTCACCGTGCTGCCCCGGGTCCCTGGCACTGTGAGACAGCAGTGTGAATCACTGTGTCACCGTGCTGCCCCGGGTCCCTGGCACTGTGAGACAGCAGTGTTAATCACTGTGTCACCGTGCTGCCCCGGGTCCCTGGCACTGTGAGACAGCAGTGCTAATCACTGTGTCACCGTGCTGCCCCGGGTCCCTGGCACTGTGAGACAGCAGTGTTAATCACTGTGTCACCGTGCTGTCCCGGGTCCCTGGCACTGTGAGACAGCAGTGTGAATCACTGTGTCACCGTGCTGCCCCGGGTCCTGGCACTGTGAGACAGCAGTTGAATACTGTGTCACCGTGCTGCCGGGTCCCTGGCACTGTGAGACAGCAGTGTTAATCACTGTGTCACCGTGCTGCCCCGGGTCCCTGGCACTGTGAGACAGCAGTGTGAATCACTGTGTCACCGTGCTGCCCCGGGTCCCTGGCACTGTGAGACAGCAGTGTGAATCACTGTGTCACCGTGCTGCCCCGGGTCCCTGGCACTGTGAGACAGCAGTGCTAATCACTGTGTCACCGTGCTGCCCCGGGTCCCTGGCACTGTGAGACAGCAGTGCGAATCACTGTGTCACCGTGCTGCCCCGGGTCCCTGGCGCTGTGAGACAGCAGTGTTAATCACTGTGTCACCGTGCTGCCCCGGGTCCCTGGCACTGTGAGACAGCAGTGTGAATCAGTGTGTCACCGTGCTGCCCCGGGTCCCTGGCACTGTGAGACAGCAGTGTGAATCACTGTGTCACCGTGCTGCCCCGGGTCCCTGGCACTGTGAGACAGCAGTGTGAATCACTGTGTCACCGTGCTGCCCCGGGTCCCTGGCACTGTGAGACAGCAGTGTGAATCAGTGTGTCACCGTGCTGCCCTGGGTCCCTGGAGCTGTGAGACAGCAGTGTGAATCAGTGTGCTCCCCTCTAGGAGATGTAGGAGGCAAACATATATTTCAGGAAACTGAAAATGGATAAAGCTCTTGAGGAATACCAAGATAGCAGGAAAGATCTTAAACTGGGGCTTAGGAGGGCTAAAAAAAAGCCATGAAATGTCATTGGTAGGCAGGATTTAAGCGAATCCCAAGGTTTTTTATACATATATAAGGAGGAAGAGGGTAGCTAAGGAAAGGATAGGTCCGCTGAAGGATTGTGGAGGGAATTTGTGTGTGGAACCAGATGAGGTGCGTGAGGTCTTTAATGAGTACTTTGCATCAGTATTCACAAAGGAGAAGGACGTGGTGGATGGTGAGTGTAGAAAGGAGGATGTTGATATTCTAGAACAGGTTGAGATAAAAAGCGAGGGTGTAATGGAGGTTTTGAAAGACATTAAGGTGGACAAGTCCCCAGGGCCAGATAGGATCTATCCTAGAATACTGAGAGAGGTGAGGGAAGAAATTGCTGAGGCCTTGGCCACAATCTTTGTATCCTCTTTAGTCATGGGCAAGGTACCAGAGGATTGGAGAGTAGCTAACATTGTTCCTCTGTTTAAGAAGGGCAGAAGATGCAAGACTGGGCAGAGAAGTGGCAGATGGATTTCAATGCTGATAAATGTATAGTGGTCCATTTTGGCAGGACCAATGGGATGAAGGAGTACAATATCAAGGGTAGGAGTCTTGGCAGTGTTGAGGGGCAGAAGGATCTTGGAGTCCGGGTCCATAGGACTCTTAAATCGGCCTCGCAGTTGGAGGATGTGGTTAAAGAGGCGAACGGTGTACTGGCCTTCATTAATTGAGGGATTGAATTTAGGAGTTGGGAGGTAATGCTGCAACTTTATAAGACTCTTGTCAGACCCCACTTGGAGTACTGTGCGCAGTTCTGGTCGCCTCACTATAGGAAGGATGTGGAAGCTATTGAGAGGGTGCAGAGGAGATTTACAAGGATGTTGCCTGGTTTGGGGGGCAGGCGTTAGGTTGAGAGAGCTAGGTCTCTTCTCCCCGGAGAGACAAAGGTTGAGAAGCGACCTGATAGAGGTTTATAAGGCATCGATAGGGTGGATTCTCGGAGACTATTTCCCAGAATGTTATTTCCAAGTATGTTTACAGTGTTTTAAACCAGAACTGAAATGGTCGCTACGAGAGGACACATGTTTAAGGTGCTGGGGAGTAGGTACAGAAGAGATGGCGGGGGTAAATGTTTTACTCAGAGGGTGGTGAGTGAATGAAATTCGCTGCCGTCGTTGGTGGTGGAGGCGAACTTGCTGGGGTCTTTTTGGAGACTTCTGGATGAGTACATAGGATTTAATGGGATTGAGAGTTACAGGTAGTTCTATGGCCTAGTAGGTATAGAACATAGAACATAGAACATTACAGCGCAGAACAGGCCCTTCGGCCTTCGATGTTGCGCTGACCAATTATGAAAAAAAGCAATGACCCTCCAAACTAAACCATTCCCTTCTCTTCCATAAACTTATCAACTAACCTCTTAAATGCCACTAAACTTGGCGCATCTACAACTGCCGCAGGCAGGGCATTCCACTCCCTAACCACCCTCTGGGTAAAGAACCTACCTCTGATATCTGTCCTATAGCTATCACCCCTTAATTTAAAGCTGTGTCCCCTCGTGCTAGCTTTCTCCATCCTCGG
The DNA here is from genome assembly GCA_024679065.1 of Sphyrna mokarran. Classification (NCBI taxonomy): domain Eukaryota; kingdom Metazoa; phylum Chordata; class Chondrichthyes; order Carcharhiniformes; family Carcharhinidae; genus Sphyrna; species Sphyrna mokarran. Next base: position 1,576,261 of record JAGIQG010000005.1, read on the forward strand.
AAAAAGGCTATGGATATGATCGGCACAACCCATGGGCCAGAGGGCCTGTTTCTGCTGTATGTTCTATATTCTAAGAGACAAACTGGGAAATTACAGGCCTGTGAGTTTTACATCAGTGGTGGGGAAATTATTGGAGAAGATTCTTTGGGACAGGATGTATTCACATGTGGAAGAGAATAGGTTTATTAGCAATAGGCAGCATGGTTTTCTGAAGGGAAGTCCTGTCTCACAAATTTGATTGTGTTTTTTGAGAAACTGACAAGAAAAATTGCCCAGGGCAGGGCAGTGAATGTTGTGTATATGGACTTTCATAAAGCCTTCAATAAGGTTCCTCATGGCAGGCTGATACAGAAGCTGAAATCATACAGGGTCCCAGGTGAGCTGCTAAGATGGATACAAAATTGGCTTGGATATAAAACAAAGTAAAAAGTCTCACAACACCAGGTTAAAATCTAAAAGGTTTATTTGGTCGCAAAAGCCATTAGCTTTCGAAGTGCTGCTCCTTTGTCGGGTAAGTGGGAGTTCTGTTCACAAAGAGGGCATCTCAAGACACAAACTCAATTTACAGAATAATGGTTGGAATGTGAGTCTTTACAGCTAATCAAGTCTTAAAGGTACAGAATGTGAGTGGAGAGAGTTAAGCACAGATTAAAAAGATGTGTATTGTGTCCAGACAGGACAGTTAGAGAGATGTTGCAGTCATGGGGGTTACAGATATTGTGACATGAACCCAAGATCCCGGTCGAGACCATCCTCACGTGTGCGGGACTTGGCTCTCAGTCTCTGCTCAGCAACTCTGCACTGTTGTGTGTTGTGAAGACTGCCTTGGAGAACGTTTACCCGAAGATCAGAGATTGAATGCCAGCGACTGCTGAAACGTTCGCCCACAGGAAGGGAACAGTTTTGCCTGGCGATTATTGAGCGATATTCATTCATCCACTGTCGTAGTGTCTGCATGGTGTCCCCAATGTACCATGCTTCGGAACACCCTTTCCTATAGCATATCAGGTAGATAACATTGGCCGAGTTGCAAGAGTATGTACCGTGTACCTGGTGGATGGTATTCTCACATGAGATGAGGGCACCCGTGTTGATGATCTGGCATGTCATGCACAGGTTGCTGAGGCAGGGTTGTGTGGTGTTATGGTCACTGTTCTCCTGAAGGCTGGATAGTTTGCTGTAGACAATGGTCTATTTAAGGTTGTGCGGTTCTTTGAAGGCAAGAAGCGGGAGTGTGGGGATGGCCTTGGCGAGATGTTCATCTTCATCAGTGACATGTTGAAGGCTCTGGAGAAGATGTCGTAGTTTCTCGCTCCGGGGAAATACTAGACAACGAAGGGTACTCTGTCCGCTGTGGTCTGTGTTCTGTTCATGTCACACTATCTGTAACCTCCATGACTTGTCTGGGCTTGCAAAATCTTACTAACTGTCCTGACTGGAGACAATACACATCTCTTTAACCTGTGCCTAACGCTATTTCCACTCACATTGTCTGTACCTTTAAGACTTGATTAGCTGTAAAATCTTGCATTCCAACCATTATTCTGTAAATCGAGTTTGTGTCTTTACATGCCCTGTTTATGAACAGAACTCCCACTCACCTGACGAAGGGACAGTACTCCGAAAGCTAGTGGCTTTTGCTACCAAATAAACCTGTTGGACTTTAACCTGGTGTTACGACACTACTTACTGAGTGTCTGTGTGAGTGCCTGTTTGTTCATGTGAGCCACATCTCTCTATATCTGTGCATATTTATGCACGCTCACGCAAGTGTCTGCTTTGCGTGCAAGTTTTTAGATGTCCAGCTCAAAAAGTAATTTGGGAAATTATATGCTGGTAAGTTTGCATCAGTAGTAGGTAAATTATTGGAAGAAATAGGATCCACAAATATTTGGATAGACAGGGACTTATTAGGGAGAGTCAACATGGCTTTGTGCATAGTAGTTCACGTTTAACCAATCTATTAGTTTTTCAAGGAGGTTACCAGGAAAGTGGATGAAGGGAAGGCAGTGGATGTAGTATACACAGATTTCAGCAGGGCCTTTGACAAGGTCCCTCATGGGAGGAAAACTAATATTCTACCTTGGTTTGTCCTTCCAAAGTGCAATACCTCACACCTGTCTGCATGAAAACTCCATCTGCCATTTTTCAACCCATTTTTCTAGTTGGTCCGAATCCCTCTGCAAGCTTTGAAAACCTTCCTCACTGCCCACTACACCTCCAATCTTTGTATCAGCAGCAAATTTGCTGATCCAATTTACCACGTTATCATCCAGTTCATTGATATTGGAAATGGAGCATCTTGGGAATGGAGATCATAATTCTATCTCTTTCACGATAGCGATGGAAAGAGATAGGATCAGGCAGGCTAGGAAGGTGTATGTCTGGAGTAAGGGGAAATATGAAAACATTAGGCGGGTAATTGGACATATAAACTAGAAGGAGGTGTTCTTGCGGAAGAGTACAGAAGGAAAGTGACGGTTTTTCAAGGAATGTTTGTCTGGGGCACTGCAAGACAACGTTCCGAGGAGTCAAGGAGGTTCTGGTAGGACGCGGGAACCGTGGTGCACGAAGGTAGTGGTGAACCTAGTTAGGAAGTAAAAAAAGGTATATAAAAGGTTCAGAGAGCTAGGGGATGTTAGGGATCTAGAGTATAAGGTGTGTAGAAGGGAACTTAAAAAGGAAATTAGGAGAGCCAGAAGGGGTCATGAGAAGGCCTTGGCAGGTAAGATTAAGGAGAATCCCAAGGCCTTCTACAAATATGTGAAAAGTAAAAGGATGAGAAGAGAAGGGATAGGGCCTATAAAAGGTGAAGGGGGAAAAGTCTGTGTGAATCCGGAAGAAATGGCAGAGGTGCTTAACGAGTACTTTGCCTCGGTATTCACGGTGGAAAGTGAACTGGGAGATTGCACTGCAGGTTTGAGGCATACGGAAAAGATTGAGTATGTGGATGTTAGGAAAGAGGATGTGTTAGACCTGTTAAATTCTATCAAGATAGACAAGTCGCCGGGACCGGATGGGATGTACCCCAGGTTATTGTGGGAGGTGAGGGAAGTGGTTGCAGAGCCCCTGGCGATGATCTTTGCGTCGTCCATGGAAACGGGAGAGGTTCCGGAGGATCGGAGGATTGCGGATGTGGTTCCTATTTTTAAGAAAGGGAATAGGGATAGTCCAGGAAATTACCAACCGGTGAGTTTGACTTCAGTGGTTGGTAAGCTGATGGAGAGGCTTCTGAGGGATAAGATATATGAACATTTGGAGAAGTTTGGACTGATTAGAAATAGTCAGCATGGATTTGTCAAGGGCAGGTCATGCCTTACGAGCCTAGTTGAGTTCTTCGAAAATGTGACTGAACACATTGACGAAGGAAGGGCGGTGGACATAGTGTACATGGACTTTATAAGGCATTTGATAAGGTTCCACATGCAAGGCTTCTGGAGAAGGTGAGAGGGCATGGGATCCAAGGGGCTTTGGCCTCGTGGATCCAGAACTGGCTTGCCGGGAGAAGGCAGAGAGTGGTTGTGCATAGGTCTTGTTCTGCATGGAGGTCGTTAACCAGTGGAGTGCCCCGGGATCTGTTCTGGGACCCCTGCTGTTTGTCATTTTCATAAATGACCTGGATGAGGAAGTGGAGGATGGGTTAGCAAGTTCGCTGACGATACAAAGGTCGGTGGTGTTGTGGATGGTCTGGAGGGATGCCAAAAGTTGCAGTGGGACATAGACAGGATGCAAGACTGGGTGGAGAAGTGGCAGATGGACTTCAACGCAGATAAATGTGTAGTGGTCCATTTTGGCAGGAATAATGGGATGAAGGAGTACAATATAAGGCGTAGGAGTCTTAGCTGTGTTGTAGAGCAGAAGGATCTCAGGGTCCGGGTCCATAGGACTCTTAAATCAGCCTCGCAGGTGGAGGAAGTGGTCAAGAAGGCGTACGGTGTACTGGCCTTCATTAATCGAGGAATAGAGTTTAGGAGTCTGGAGGTAATGATGCAGCTCTATAAGACTCTTGTCAGACCGCAGTTGGAGTATTGTGCGCAGTTCTGGTCGCCTCATTATAGGAAGGATGTAGAGGCTATTGACAGGGTTCAGAGGAGATTTACAAGGATGCTGCCTGGATTGGGAGGCAGGCCTTATGAAGATAAGTATATGGAAGAGAAGGGAATGGTTTAGTTTGGAGGGGCATTGCTTTTTATTTTGGTCGGCACAACATCGAAGGCCGAAGGGCCTGTTCTGTGCTGTAATGTTCTATGTTCTATGTTCTAAGATAGGTTGAGGGAGCTGGGACTCTTCTCACTGGAGAGACGTAGGTTGAGAGGCGACCTGATAGAGGTTTATAAAATGTTGAGAGGAATAGATAGGGTGGACTCTGAGACTATTTCCCCGGGCTGAAATGTTTACTACGAGAGGACACAGATTTAAGGTGCAGGGAAGCAAATACAAAGGAGATGTCAGGGGTAGGTTTTTCACACAGAGGGTGGTGAGTGAATGGAACCGACTGCCGTCGGACGTTGTTGAGGCAAACTCACTGGGGTCTTTTAAAAGACTTCTGGATGAGTATATGGAAAAGAATAGGATAGGGGGTTATAGATAGGTTGTGGATTGGTAGATGTGATCGGCGCAACTCGTGGGCCGAAGGGCCTGTTTGTGCTGTATTGTTCTATGTTCTATGATATAGATGACAAACAACGATGGACCCAACACTGATCCCTGTGGCACTCCACTTGTCACAGGCCTCCACTCAGAGAAGCAATCCTCCACAACCACTCTCTGGCTTCTTCCATTCAGTTACAGAGAGAGATTGAATAGGTTAGGACTTTATTCCCTGGAGTGTAGAAGAATGAGGGGAGATTTGATAGAGGTGTATAAGATTTTGATGGGTATCGATAGAGTGAATGCAAGCGGGCTTTTTCCACTGAGGCTAGGGGAGAAGAAAAAACAGAGGGTATGGGTTAAGGGTGAAAGGAGAAAAGGTTAAAGAGAATTTGCGGGGGGGGGGGGCTTCTTCACACAGCAGACTGGTGCGAGTGTGGAATGAGCTGCTGAATAAAGTGGTAAATGCGGGCTCACTTTTAACATTTAAGAAAAACTTGGACAGGTTCATGGATGAGTGGGGTGTGGAGGGATATGGTTCAGATCAGTGGGACCAGGCACAAAAATGGCCAAAGGGCCTGTTTCTGTGCTGTTAGTTTTCTATGGTTCTATCACCAACAACCTGTCCTGGTCCCCCCATCCTGACATGATAGCGAAGAAAGCCCTACCAATGCCTCTACTTTCCCAAAACATGAAGGAAATTTGGCATGTCAGCTACAACTCTCACCAACTTTTATATACGCAGTATAGAAAGCATTCTTTCTGGTTGTATCACAGCTTGGTATGGGCTCTTGCTCTGCCCAAGACCACAAGAAACTCCAAAAGGTCATGAATGTAGCCCAATCCCATCATGCAAACCAGCGTCCCATTCATTGACTCTATCTACACTTCCCACTGCTTTGGGAAAAAACATCCAGTGTAATCAAGGACCCCCACGCACCCCAGACATTCTCTCTTCCACTTTCTTCCATTGGGAAAAAAGTATAGAAGTCTGAGGTTGCCTACCGACCGACTGAAGAACAGCTTCTTCCCTGCTGCAGTCAGACTTTTCAACAGCCCTACCTCACATTAAACTGATCTTTCTCTACACCCTAACTATGACTGTAATACTACATTCTGCACTCTCTCCTTTCCTTCTCTATGAACGGTATGCTTTGTCCGTATAATGTGCAAGAAACAATATTTTTCACTGCATACAAATATAATAATAAATCAAAGCAAACTGTGTGCCTGCCTGCCTCATGGCAGCCTGCTGCAGAAGGTAACGGTGCATGGGATCAGAGGTGAGCTGGCAAGGTGGATACAGAACTGGCTCGGTCAGAGAAGGCAAAAGGTAGCAGGGGAAGGGTGTGTTTCTGAATGGAGGGCTGTGACAAATGGAGTTCCTCAGGAATCAGTGCAGGACTTTGCAGTCTGTAATATATATATATATATAAATGATTTGGAGGGAAATGTAACTGGATTGATTAGTAAGTTTGCGGATGACACAAAGGTTGTTGGATTTGTGGACAGCGATGTGGACCATCAGAGAATACAGCACGATATAGATCAGTTGGAGACTTGGGCGGAGAGATGGTACATGGAGTTTAATCCTGACAAATGTGAGGTAATGTATTTTGAAAGATCTAATACAGATAGGAAATATACAGTAAATGGCAGAACCCTTAAGAGTATTGATAGGCAGAGGGATCTGGGTGTACAGGTACACAGGTTACTGAAAGTGGCAATGCAGGTGGAGAAGGTAATCAAGAAGGCATACAGCATGCTTACCTTCATCGGCTGGGGCACTGAGTTTAAAAATTGGCAAGTCATGTTGCAGCTTTATAGAACCTTAGTGAGGCTGCACTTGGAATATAGAGTTCAATTCTGATCACCACACTACCAGAAGGATGTGGAGGCTTTGGAGAGGGTACAGAAAAGATTTACCAGGATGTTGCCTGGTATGGAGGACATTAGCTATGAGGAGAGGTTGGAGAAACTTGGTTTGTTCTCACTGGAGTGACGGAGGTTGAGGGGAGATCTGATAGAAATCTACAAGATTATGAGAGGCAGGAACAGAGTGGATAGTCAGAAGCTTTTTCCCAGGGTGGAAAAGTCAGTAGGTTTAAGGTGCAAGAGGCAAGATTTAAAGGAGATATATGAGGCAAATGTTTTTTTACACAGAGGGTGGTGGGTGTCTGGAACTCGCTGCCGGGGGAGGCAGTGGAAGCAGATATGATAGTTACTTTTCACAGAATCACAGAACCCCTACAGTGTAGAAAGAGGCCATGTGGCCCATCGAGTCTGCACAGACCACAATCCCATCTGGGCCCTATTCTCATAGCTCGACACATTTCCCTGCTAATCCCTCTAACCTTCGCATCTCAGGATATTAAGGGGCAATTTTAGTATGCTCAATTAACCTAATCCGCACATCTTTAGACTGTGGGAGGAAACTGGAGCACCCAGATGAAATCCATGCAGACACGAGGAGAATGTGCAAACTCCACACAGACAGTGACCTGAGCTGGGAATCGAACCTTGGTCCCTGGAGCTGTGAAGTAGCAGTGCTAACCACTGTACTATTGTACCACCTGGGGGCATTTGGATTTTAAAGGGTATCCCTCTATTCCCATCCATGAATAGGATGGGAATAGAGGGATACGCTCCCGGAAGGGTAGGGGGTTTTAGTTCAGTCGGGCAGCATGATCGGTGCAGGCTTGGAGGGGCCAAAGGGCCTGTTCCTGTGCTGGAATTTTCTTTGCTCTGTACTCATGTCTGTGTGAACGTGTGCCTGTTTGTGTGTGCATGCCCACGTGCATATCTCAGTATGCACATCTGTGTGCATACTCTGTATATTAATATACATAGCTTCCAGAACACTGCTGCCCTGATCATTTTCAATTAATTGTCAGTGCAATTTTTAACACATTGACGATTATGTAGCAAATGCTGACTAACTGGGAAATCACGTCTGACGTTGAACAATGTGTTTGGTAAACACAGGCTGCTTGGGTGTGATCGGTACCTTGTCCACTGTGAACTATAGAAGGGACTTGCTATTTGATATGATTTGCCAGTCTTTGGGATGTACAACCTATACACCCAGCATCACACTGGCACTGAAATCCATATCACACATTGTTGAGCTATCTGATAGCAGAATGTCTTTTAGGCTCGGTAGCAGTACCTGTTGGTGCAGAATACTACTCTTTCTCCTATTGGACAGGAGCTGCTTCAAATAGAAAGCTTCACCTGTTCAGATTTACAGCATGGGGTCAGATACAGAGTAAAGCTCCCTCTACACTATCCCCATCAAACACTCCCAGGACAGGTACAGCACGGGGTTAGATACAGAGTAAAGCTCCCTCTACACTGTCCCCCCATCAAACACTCCCAGGACAGGTACAGCACGGGGTTAGATACAGAGTAAAGCTCCCTCTACACTGTCCCCCATCAAACACTCCCAGGACAGGTACAGCACGGGGTTAGATACAGAGTAAAGCTCCCTCTACACTGTCCCCCCTCAAACACTCCCAGGACAGGTACAGCACGGGGTTAGATACAGAGTAAAGCTCCCTCTACACTGTCCCCATCAAACACTCCCAGGACAGGTACAGCACGGGGTTAGATACAGAGTAAAGCTCCCTCTACACTGTCCCCCCATCAAACACTCCCAGGACAGGTACAGCACGGGGTTAGATACAGAGTAAAGCTCCCTCTACACTGTCCCTCCATCAAACACTCCCAGGACAGGTACAGCACGGGGTTAGATACAGAGTAAAGCTCCCTCTACACTGTCCCCATCAAACACTCCCAGGACAGGTACAGCACGGGGTTAGATACAGAGTAAAGCTCCCTTTACACTGTCCCCCATCAAACACTCCCAGGACAGGTACAGCACGGGGTTAGATACAGAGTAAAGCTCCCTCTACACTGTCCCCATCAAACACTCCCAGGACAGGTACAGCACGGGGTTAGATACAGAGTAAAGCTCCCTCTACACTGTCCCCATCAAACACTCCCAGGACAGGTACAGCACGGGTTAGATACAGAGTAAAGCTCCCTCTACACTGTCCCCCCCATCAAACACTCCCAGGACAGGTACAGCACGGGGTTAGATACAGAGTAAAGCTCCCTCTACACTGTCCCCCCATCAAACACTCCCAGGACAGGTACAGCACGGGGTTAGATACAGAGTAAAGCTCCCTCTACACTGTCCCCCCATCAAACACTCCCAGGACAGGTACAGCACTGGGTTAGATACAGAGTAAAGCTCCCTCTACACTGTCCCCCATCAAACACTCCCAGGACAGGTACAGCACGGGGTTAGATACAGAGTAAAGCTCCCTCTACACTGTCCCCCATCAAACACTCCCAGGACAGGTACAGCACGGGGTTAGATACAGAGTAAAGCTCCCTCTACACTGTCCCCCATCAAACACTCCCAGGACAGGTACAGCACGGGGTTAGATACAGAGTAAAGCTCCCTCTACACTGTCCCCCATCAAACACTCCCAGAACAGGTACAGCACGGGGTTAGATACAGAGTAAAGCTCCCTCTACTATGGTACTGCTATGATTTAGTTTCTGTTTTACTGGAGAGAACTTGCTGATTCATTGGAATCTTTATGATTCCCTATGCTGCAGCTCTCCTTTGGCACCGATGGCAGTGGGGAACATTGGGACAACAGACGGGGGGGTGGGAGCTGAAACTCCCCAATTGTTCAAACATTTGGATTTTTTAAGAATTGCCACCGTAAAGGCTTTATGCAGGAGATGGGAGTTCTCAGTGATAGTTACTCTGTGAGAGAGACTGCTGAACGCTCTCTGCATCCACTCTCCTCAGTTTCCCCCCCCAGGCATCTGTGATGGGGCTAAATCCTGGGATTGATGAACAGAGTGCCAGATGATAGTGCGTGAGGGGAGAGGGTGCTGATAAATAGCATGATGGCCTATTGCAAAGGGCCAGGGAGGTGCACGAGATTTCCAGACAGGCTGTCACGAGAAAGATCACACTCCGAGAAACCTGTCTGAAGACAAAAGAGGAACCTGTAAAGATGAATTTGTGCCTTTGTGGAGCTGAGAGTTTGGTGCCAGTGTGACTGTGCTGAGGTCAGAGCTGTTTGCTGGACTCTGTACCCTCCCCTGCTCCTGTGCTACACCCTGTTTTATTCAGATATTAATCAAAGAGACTGACTCTGCAAGCAGCACTGTGTAAATTCTCAGAGCTGGAGAGAGCTGGGGAAACAGAATGTTTAGTTGGGTTGGAGAAAATCTAACTTTGATCAGCAAGTTACTGATTAAAAGAAAAAGACGAATTAGTCTGAGAGACAAAAGCAACTACAGAGAAAGACTGGTCTGAAAAGCTTTAATAAGATCTAGGGAAATATACAGATTGTTTACATTCCATACAAGGGAAAAAAGGCACAAATTCAAGTTTACAGTTCCGCGGAGAATTCTCGCGTCCACTTGTGTAGCAAGCATTTCCTTTTGGAAATCATATTGTCTAATAATTTGCATTATTTACAGCTCAGATCATTCCATGCAAATGAATACTCTCGCTGGCTTATAAGGTACATTATTATACAGGTAAATCTTTGTAAAATTAAGATATTCAAGTGTGGAGAGCTTGAGAAACATGCATGGACTCTCCACGTCTTATTCACAGTTTTTAAAACCCTAAATTCCATAGGTTAGCAGAACGAATTGATTAAATTGGTGAGTTAGACAAATACTCTACCAACCACTAAGTTCAAAAACCCAGTCTTCTGTCCAACATTCATCTGATTAACAGAAAAGAATTGCATCCTCAGTGTCCCAGTGTAGCACACCCTTCCTGTATACCAATGTTCCAGTGCACTATACTCTTCCTGTATGCCATGGTCAGTGTGCCAATGCAGTGTACCCTTCCTGTATACCACCTCCCGTTTCCCACTACCATGTACCCTTCCTGTATACCATCCCCAGTCTCCCAGTACAGTGTACCCTTCCTGTATACCATCTCCAGTTTCCCAGTGCAGAGTACCCTTCCTCTATACCATCTCCAGTTTCCTAGTACAGTGTACCCTTCCTGTATACCATCCCCAGTACAGTGTACCCTTCCTGTATACCATCTCCAGTTTCCCAGCACAGTGTACCATTCCTGTATACCACCTCCCGTTTCCCACTACCATGTACCCTTCCTGTATACCATCCCCAGTCTCCCAGTACAGTGTACCCTTCCTGTATACCATCTCCAGTTTCCCAGTACAGAGTACCCTTCCTCTATACCATCTCCAGTTTCCCAGTACAGTGTACCCTTCCTGTATATCATCCCCAGTACAGTGTACCCTTCCTGTATACCATCCCCAGTTTCCCAGTACAGTGTACCCTTCCTGTATACCATCTCCAGTTTCCCAGTACAGTGTATCCTTCCTGTATACCATCTCCAGTTTCCCGTACCGTGTACCCTTCCTGTATACCATCTCCAATCCCCCGTACAGTGTACCCTTCCTGTATACCATCTCCAGTTTCCCAGTACAGTGTACCCTTCCTTATACCATCCCCAGTACAGTGTACCCTTCCTGTATACCATCCCAGTTTCCCAGTACAGTGTACCCTTCCTGTATACCACTCCAGTCCCCCAGTACAGTGTACCCTCCTGTATACCATCTCCAGTTTCCCAGTACAGAGTACCCTTCCTGTATACCATCCCCAGTACAGTGTACCCTTCCTGTATACCATCCCCGTACAGTGTACCCTTCCTGTTACCTCCCCAGTTTCCAGTACAGTGTACCCTTCCTGTATACCATCTCCAGTTTCCCAGTACAGTGTACCCTTCCTGTATACCATCCCCAGTACAGTGTACCCTTCCTGTATACCATCCCCAGTTTCCCAGTACAGTGTACCCTTCCTGTATACCATCTCCAGTTTCCCAGTACAGTGTACCCTTCCTGTATACCATCTCCAGTTTCCCAGTACAGTGTACCCTTCCTGTATACCATCCCCAGTTTCCCAGTACAGTGTACCCTTCCTGTATACCATCTCCAGTTTCCAGTACAGTGTACCCTTCCTGTATACCATCTCCAGTACAGTGTACCCTTCCTGTATACCATCCCCAGTACAGTGTACCCTTCCTGTATACCATCTCCAGTTTCCAGTACAGTGTATCCTTCCTGTATACCATCTCCAGTACAGTGTACCCTTCCTGTATACCATCCCCAGTACAGTGTACCTTCCTGTATACCATCTCCAGTTTCCCAGTACAGTGTACCCTTCCTGTATACCATCCCCAGTCTCCAGTACAGTGTACCCTTCCTGTATACCATCTCCAGTTTCCAGTACAGTGTACCCTTCCTGTATACCATCTCCAGTTTCCCAGTACAGTGTACCCTTCCTGTATACCATCCCCAGTACAGTGTACCCTTCCTGTATACCATCTCCAGTTTCCCAGTACAGTGTACCCTTCCTGTATACCATCTCCAGTTTCCAGTACAGTGTACCCTTCCTGTATACCATCTCCAGTTTCCCAGTACAGTGTACCCTTCCTGTATACCATCCCCAGTACAGTGTACCCTTCCTGTATACCATCTCCAGTTTCCCAGTACAGTGTACCCTTCCTGTATACCTCCCCAGTACAGTGTACCCTTCTGTATACCATCCCAGTTTCCCAGTACAGTGTACCCTTCCTGTATACCATCCCCAGTTTCCCGTACAGTGTACCCTTCCTGTATACCATCTCCAGTTTCCAGTACAGTGTACCCTTCCTGTATACCATCCCCAGTTTCCCGTACAGTGTACCCTTCCTGTATACCATCCCCAGTACACTGTACCCTTCCTGTATACCATCTCCAGTTTCCCAGTACAGTGTACCCTTCCTGTATACCATCTCCAGTTTCCAGTACAGTGTACCCTTCCTGTATACCATCTCCAGTTTCCCAGTACAGTGTACCCTTCCTGTATACCATCTCCAGTTTCCCAGTACAGTGTACCCTTCCTGTATACCATCTCCAGTTTCCCAGTACAGTGTACCCTTCCTGTATAACATCTCCAGTTTCCAGTACAGTGTAGCCTTCCTGTATACCATCTCCAGTTTCCCAGTACAGTGTACCCTTCCTGTATAACATCTCCAGTTTCCAGTACAGTGTAGCCTTCCTGTATACCATCTCCAGTTTCCCAGTACAGTGTACCCTTCCTGTATACCATCTCCAGTTTCCAGTACAGTGTAGCCTTCCTGTATACCATCTCCAGTTTCCCAGTACAGTGTACCCTTCCTGTATACCATCTCCAGTTTCCAGTACAGTGTAGCCTTCCTGTATACCATCTCCAGTTTCCCAGTACAGTGCACCCTTCCTGTATACCATCTCCAGTTTCCCAGTACAGTGTACCCTTCCTGTATACCATCTCCAGTTTCCCAGTACAGTGTACCCTTCCTGTATACCATCTCCAGTTTCCCAGTACAGTGTACCCTTCCTGTATACCATCTCCAGTTTCCCAGTACAGTGTACCCTTCCTGTATACCATCTCCAGTTTCCCAGTACAATGGTCTCCACGTTACATCCTAGAAAAGGCACCACGGCCCATCCAGTCTGCATTGACAATATCTACCACTAAAGTCACACTAATCCCATTGCCCAGTACCTGTCCCACATCCCTGAATATTATATTTCAAGTCCAAATATTTTTTAAATATTGTAAGGTTTCCATTCTTCACTACTTTCCCAGACAGCACATTCCAAATTCCCACCTTTCTCAGAATGAAAAGAAACTGTTTAAATTCCTCCGAATCCTCTGACCCTCACCCTAAAAACTACGTCCCTTCACAATTAATCCTGAACTACTCCCTCCTCATCCTGTTGGTGCCCCTCAGAATCTAAGACACTTCAATCATATCAGCCTTCTCTGCTCTAAAGAAAACAACCCCAGCCTATCTAATTTCTCCTTATTGCCCAAGTGCTCCATCCCAGGCAGCATCCTGGTGAACTTCCTTTGTACCCCCTCCAATGTTATCACATTCTTCCTGTACGGAGGTGGCAAGAACTGAACACAGAACTCCAGCTGTGGCCTCACCAATGCTCTGGACAATTCCAACATTAACTCCCTGCTCGATATCCTAACTGATGAAAACAAGTGTCCATTTGCCTTTTTAACTATCCTAATCACCCAAGGGCTGCCTTAAGGGATCTGGGAATAATTACCCCAAGATTCCTCTGTTTCTCTGACCTTCCCAATGTCTCACCATTCATTAAATACTCCTGCGTCTTGCACACCTTCAGTACACCATCCCGTTTTCACAGTGCAACGTCCACTTCCTGTGCACAATCCCACTTTCCCAGGGCAGTATACACTTCCTGTACACTATTCCACTTTGCTGGGGCATTGTACACTGTGTCTCCCACCCTGTTCCAGGTCACAGGAGTATTCCCAGGAATACTGAATCACGAAGCCTGTTTGCCAGGAATCCCCAGGGAAGCGTAAAACAATGTTGGGGAACTCCTGACAGGAATCCCCAACGAGAATCCAGTTGCTGCCAGAGCCCCTGGATATGTCCAACAAGAACAGATCCTGCCTGACATCACATCTGTGAAAAGAAGAAGTGAAGATCCAGAATGTGCTATAGCCAGATATCTCTCCCAGTTAATGATAAGAAAGGTGTGTATTGTGACCCACAGGATGATTGATTCCCTGCATTGTGCCATATACATTCACTCATAGCTCCGCAATAGACAAAGGACAGAGAATGGGATCAGTACAGGTTTGAGATGGAACAGCTATCTCTTCACCACAACTATCTGTGAACCTCTGCAACAGCAACAGTACAGCTACTAAGAGTCCTTACACTGCCTGCGATAGAAGGCCAGATGGGAATAGAGAGACTGTGAAGGTGGAGGTGAAAGGACAAGTCCACATGTAAGAAACAAATTCACATCAAACAACTCACCAACGCCAGACACACACAGAGCAACCTCCCCATCCCCACCACACACACAAAAACAGGCAGTTAGACACACACGCACGCACACAGAGATGCACGCACACAGAGATGCACAATACTTATTCACCAAAGAGAAGGACTTGGTGGATGATGAGTCTGGGAAAGGATGTGTAGGTAATTAGAGTCATATTGAGATCAGAAAGGAGGAGATATTGGGAATCTTGAGAAACATTAAGGTAGACAAGTCCCCAGGGCCTGATGGGATATATCCCAGAATACTGAGAGAGGCAAGGGAGGGAATTGCTGGGGTTTTGAGAGAAATCTTTGTATCCTCACTGGTTACAGGGGAGGTCCCAGAGGATTGGAAAATAACCAATGTTGTTCCTTTGTTTAAGAAGGGTAGCAAGAATGATCCAGGTAATTACAGGCCGGTGAGCCTTACATCAGTGGTGGGGAAATTATTGGAGAGGATTCTTCAAGACAGGATTTATTCCCACTTGGAAATAAGTGGACGTATTAGTGAGAGGCAACAGGTTTTGTGAAGGGGAGACTGTGTCTCACTAACTTGATGGAGTTTTTTGAGGGAGTGATGAAGATGATTGATGAGGGTAGGGCAGTGGATGTTATCTACATGGACTTCAGTAAGGCCTTTGACAAGGTCCCTCATGGCAGACTGGTGCAGAAGGTGAAGTTACATGGGATCAGAGGTGAGCTGGCAAGGTGGATACAAAACTGGTTCAGTCAAAGAAGACAGAGGGTAGCAGGGGAAGGGTGTTTCTGAATGGAGGGCTGTGATAAGTGGAGTTCCTCAGGGATCAGTGTTGTGAGTTTTGCTGTTTGTAATATATATACAGGAGGAGAATGTAACATGTTTGATTAGTAAATTTGCAGATGATACAAGTTGATGGATTTGCAGACAGCGATGAGGTCCATCAGAGGACAGAGCAGGATAAAGATCAGTTGGAGACTTGGGCGGAGAGATGGCAGACGGAGTATAATCCAGCCAAATGTGGGATAATGCATTTAAGAACATAAGAAATAGGAGCAGGAGTCGGCCATCCAGCCCCTCGAACCTGCCCCACCATTCAATAAGATCATGGCTGATCTGTAGTGGTTCAGTTCCACTTTCCCGCTTTCTCCCCATAATTCTTAATTCCCTTCTCTATCAGAAATCTGTATACCCGTGATTTAAATATATTCAGCGAGGGAGCCTCCACCACTTCAATGGGCAGAGAATTCCAGAGACTCACCACCCTTTGAGTGAAAAAGTTCCTCCTCAACTCTGTTCTAAACTGTCCCATCCCCCCCGCCCTTATTTTGAGGCTGTGCCCTGTAGTTCTGTTTAGAAGATCTAATACAGATAGGAAATATACAGTTAATGCCAGGATCCTTCAGAGTATTGATAGGCAGAGGGTGTACAGGTACACAGGTCACCGAAAGTGGCAACGTAGGTGGAGAAGGTCATCAAGAAGGCATACGGCATGCTTACCTTCATTGGCCGGGGTATTGAGTTTAAAATCTGGCAAGTCATGTTGATGCTTTACAGAACCTTAGTGAGGCTGCACTTGGAATATAGTGTTGAATTCTGGTCACCGCACTACCAGAAGGATGTGGAGGCTTTGGAGAGGGTACAGAAAAGATTTCCCAGGATGTTGCTAATGCTCTCCATATCAGGCATTAAGGAAAAGGTGGGAAAACTTGGTTTGTTCTCGCTGGAGCTACGGAGGTTGAGGGGTGGCCTGATAGAAATCTACAAGATTATGAGAGATATGGAGAGAGTGGATAGTTAGAAGCTTTTTCCCAGGGTGGAAGAATCAATTACTCAGGGGCCCAGGTTTAAGATGTGAGGGGTAAGGTTTAAAGGAGATGTACAAGGCAGATATTTTTATATATACAGAAAGTAGCGGGTGCCTGGAACTCACTGCCGGGGCAGGTAGTGGAAGAGGTTATGGTAGTGACTTTTAATGGGTGTCTATACAAGTACATGAATGAGATGGGAATAGAGGGATATGGACAGGAAAGGTAAGGGGTTTAGTTAAGTCAAGGAGCATGGTTGATGCAGGTTTGGAGGGGCCGAAGGGCCTGTTCCTAGAACATAGAACACTAGAGCACAAACAGGCCTTTCAGCCGACAAGATCCTGTGCTGTAATGTGTGCTTGTGAGGTAATGCACTTTGGCAGGAACAATAAATGTGTAGAGTATAGGGCTAATGGTAGGGCTCTTAATAGTGTTGAGGAACAGAAGGATCTTGGTGTATGTGTCAATAGATCCCTGAAAGTAGGCAGTCAAGTGGATAAAGTTGTTAAGAAGGCATATGGAGTCTTAGCTTTTATTGGTAGGGGGATTGAATTTAGGAGCCGCAGCATCATGTTGCAACTGTACAAAACTCTAGTGCGGCCGCACTTGGAGTATTGTGTGCAGTTCTGGTCCCACATTATAAGAAAGATGTGGAGGCATTGGAGAGGGTACAGAGGAGGTTTACCAGGATGTTGCCTGGTATGGAGGGCAGGTCCTATGAAGAGAGGTTGAAGGATTTGAGGTTGTTTTCGTTAGAAAGGAGGCGGCTAAGAGGGGATCTTATTGAAGCATATAAGATGATTAGAGGTTTAGATAGGGTGGACAGTGATAGCCTTTTCCTAGGATGGAGAAAGCTAGCACGAGGGGACACAGCTTTAAATTAAGGGGTATGAGTTATAGGACGGATATCAGAGGTAGGTTCTTACTCAAAGAGTGATTAGGGAGTGGAATGCCCTGCCTGCAGCTGTTGTAGATGCGCCAAGTTTGGTGGCGTTTAAGAGGTTAATTGATAAGTATATGGAAGAGAAGTGAATGGTTTAGTTTGGAGGGGCATTGCTTTTTATTTTGGTCGGCACAACATCGAAGGCCGAAGGGCCTGTTCTGTGCTGTAATGTTCTATGTTATTTTCTTTGTTCTTTGTACCCTATCTAGTCCTGTTAGAATTTTATAAGTATCTGAGATGCCCTCTCATTCATCTGAACTCCAGTGAAAACAATCCTAACCCAGTCAGTCAATCTCTGCTCATCCATCAGTCCTGCCATCCCTGGAACCAGCCTGGTAAACCTTCACTGCACTCCCTCGAGAGCAAGAACATCCTTCCTCAGAAAAGGAGACCAAAACCACACACAATACTCCAAGCGTAGCCTCACCAAGGCCCTGTATAATTGTAACAACACATCCCTGCTCCTGTACTCAAAACCTTTCACAATGAAGGCCAACATATCATTTGCCTTCTTTACCGCCTGCTGTACCTGCATGTTTACCTTCAGTGACTGGTGCACAAGGATACCCAGGTCCCTCTGCACACTCCCCTCTCCCAATTTACAGTCTTTCAGATAGTAAGCTGCCTTCTTGTTTTTGCTTCCAAAGTGAATAAGCTCACATTTCTCCAAATTATCCTGCATCTGCCAATAATTTACCCACTCACCTAACCTGTCCAGATCATTCTGAAGGATCTTTGTATCCTCATCACAGTTCACTCTCCCACCCAACTTGATATCATGTGCAAACTTTGAGATGTTACATTTTGTTCCCTCATCTAAATCATTATTGTGTGGCACAGTAGGACAGTGGTTAGCACTGCTGCTTCACAGTTCCAGGCACCTGGGTTCGATTGCCAGCTTAGGTCGCTGTCTGTGTGCAGTTTGCACGTACTCCCCCCGTGTCAGTGTGGATTTTCTCCGGGTGCTCCGGTTTTCTTCCACCGTCCAAAGATGCGTGGGCTAGGTTGATTGACCATTCTAAATTGCCCCTTAGTGTGCCAGGATGCATAGGTTAGAGGAGTTAGTGGGAAAATATGTTGAGATATGGGGAATAGAGCCTGGGTGAGATTGTGGTTGGTGCAGAGTAAACGGGCCACATGGCCTCTTTCTGCAGGGTAGGATTCTATGATTCTATATGTTGTGAATAACTGGGGTCCCAGCACCAATCCCTGTGGCAACCCCACTACTTACTGCCTGCCAATTTGAAGAGCACCCATTAATTCCTACTCGTTTCCTCTCTGCCAATCTTAGTACATTACCTCCCAAGCCTTCTGAAAGTCTAAATAATCACACCCACTGGTTCTGCTCCATTAACTCTACTAGATACATCCGCAGAGAATTCCAACAGATTTGTCAAGCATGATTTTCCTTTCATAGAATCCCTACAGTGCAGAAGGAGGCTAATCAGCTCATCAAGTCTGCACCAACCACAATCCCAACCAAGACCTATCCCCTAACCCCACGCACTTACCCTAGCTAGTCTCCCAGGCACTAATGGGGCAATTTAGCATGGCCAATCCACCATCTTTGGACCTTAGGAGGAAATCAGAGTACCCAGAGGAAACCCTCGCAGACACTGGGAGAATGTACAAATTTCACCCAGACAGTGACCGAGGCCCGAATTGAACCCGGGTTCCTGGCACCATGAAGCAGCAGTGCTAGGCACTGTGCGAGCATGCCGTCCCAATTTACTCTGCAAATCCACACTGACTTTGTCTGATTATACATGACAGTCTGATAATGACAGAAGCCAGAGGGTGGTTGTAGAGGATTGTTTTTCAGACTGGAGGCCTGTGACCAGTGATGTGCCTCAGGGATCAGTGCTGGGCCCACTGTTATTTATCATTTATATTAATGATTTGGATGAGAATGTAGGGGGCATGGTTAGTAAGTTTGCAGATGACACCAAGATTGGTGGCATAGTGGACAGTGAAGAAAGTTATCTCCAATTGCAACAGGATCTTGATCAATTGGGTCAGTGGGCTGACGAATGGCAGATGGAGTTTAATTTAGATAAATGTGAGGTGATGTATTTTGTTCGATTGACCCAGGGCAGGACTTACTCAGTTAATGGTAGGGTGTTGGGGAGAGTTACAGAACAAAGAGATCTCGGGGTACAGGTTCATAGCTCCTTGGAAGTGGAGTCACAGGTGGACAGAGTGGTGAAGAAGGCATTCGACATGCTTGGTTTCATTGGTCAGAACATTGAATACAGGAGTTGGGACGTCTTGTTGAAGTTGTACAAGACATTGGACAAGACAGTTAGAATACTGTGAATTCTAATTCTTGGAATACTGTGTGTAAATCTGGTCACCCTATTATGGAAAGGATATTATTAAACTAGAAAGAATGCAGAAAAGATTTACTGGGATGCTACCGGGATTTGATGGATTGAGTTATAAAGAGAGGCTGGATAGACTGGGACTTTTTTCTCTGGAGCGTAGGAGGGGTGATTTTATAGAGGTCTATAAAATAAATGAGGGGCACAGATCAGGGAGATAGTCAATATCTTTTCCCAAAGGTAGGGGAGTCTAAAACTAGAAGGCGTAGGTTTAAGGTGAGAGGGGAGAGATACAAAAATGTCCAGAGGAGCAATTTTTTCACACAGAGGATGGTGAGTGTCTGGAACAAGCTGCCAGAGGTAGAAAAAAAAGGCAGGTACAATTTAGTCTTTTTTTAAATGCATTTAGACCATTAAATGGGTATGATGGGTATGGAGGGATATAGGCCAAATGTGGGCATTTGGGACTAGCTTCAGGGTTTAAAACAATAAGGAGCATTATGAACAAGTTGGACTGAATGGTCTGTTTCCATGCTGTAAACCTCTATGATGACTACATGGCATTTAATGGGATTGAGTTATAGATAGGCCTAGTAGGTATGGGATATGATCAGCACAACTTGTGGGCCAAAGGGCCTGTTTGTGCTGTAGTGTTCTATGACTTACTATTTCCAGGACCACTTCCTGAAGTACTCCAGGGTGAAGATCATCAGGAGCTGCAGATTTATCCATCTTCAATCTCATCAATTTCCTCAAAACCATTTCTCTATTAATGCTGATTTCCTTCAGCTCCTTAGAACTTGTACATTATTCGTGTCTTCCTTTGTGAAGACTGAAGTACAAATTTAATTCCTCAGCCATTTCTTTATTGCCTATTAGGAATTCTCTCATTTGTGACTGTAAGGGACCGACAGAGGTTGCTCACAGGTTGGGGCGATTCGCTCATAGACTGGGGTGTGTTGTGCTGATGGCCCAGTGTGCTTAACACACAGTGTATTGAAACCGGATATCATATAGAATCTATACATTGCATAACGACTCTGTGAATTCAGTCTGTGAAACATGCAGATAGAAGCGTCTGTGTAAACTGTCTGCTGGGGGCCAGGATTAGGCAGCTTCACATTATTGCCATTAGTTGTTGCTGAAACCCACTGGAGCTCCTGGAATTTGGTCAGCTCCTCTTCCCCCCACCCCTCCTTGACCCCAGCACCCTGGGTCAGCTCTTGGACACAAAGCGAGCCCACACTTGCTGCAGCTGTGTTCGTGAAATACGTAGGACGGAGGGCATCATCCGGTGGCTGCCCGGGATCAGGGGCATGTGTCTCCGTGACGAAGGTGGCATGCGGGCTGGGCTGCTCTCTGCTGAGCGACTCCTCTGCAGGAAGGTACTGCTGGGGTGAGGGTAGTGCTCAGTGTCCAGGGATGTGGAGGAAAACACAGAGGAAGCCAGTCTCCTGAGAGGGCTGTATCGCGGGATGGAATGATGTGCTAGCTGGTCCGGCTCCCCCTCCTCAAACTGAAAGACAAACCCAGGCCGAGGCCACAGTCAGACGCACGGAGGTGAGAATACGCATGCTCAGTGAGCTGGCTCAGGGACCCGAGTTCCAGTCTCAGGTCAGCAGCCTGAATTCACCCAAAGAATAAAATACTGATTGTGAGTAAGGCTGCGGGCTGGCTGTTCCAACACCAATCCATCTCACTCACAGTCAGAAACAGAACGTAGCCACTCACATCTACCTGCAAAAACACACCCACTACATTCACTGATAACCCAAACCCCTCAAAACAATACAGTACCAACTCCAACTGGGTCACTGCCAACAACTGCACCCAGCCACAGGAGGGTAATATATGCTGCAGCCGTTAGCTCACACACACACCTCTCCCCGATCCAAAACGGGGGCGAGCGTGGGCCAGAAGGGGGGGGGGGGGGGGGGGGGGGGGGGGGAGAGCAGCGGGGAGGAGGGGGGAGAGCAGCAGAGAGGGGGCGAGGGGCAAGCCTAAGTGGGGTGGTGGGGGGGGGGGATTGTGGCAAGGCCTGGGGTGGGGGAGGGGAGTGTCAAAGGGAGGGGCGCAGTGTGTTGGGGGCCGGGGTGTGAGGGAGGGGGTAGGAAGGGAAGGGGAGGGGTGTGGGTGGGTGGGGGGTGCAGCACGGGTCTGTATGGGGAGGGGCACACTGTGAGCATGGATGGGGTTGGAAGAATGCAGCGAGATGGTGCTGGGTTCCTGTGTGTGGGATTTAGCCTTTCCCTCTGTACCAGGTGTCAGCACCCACCCTGCCAGTGCCCACTATTTCCAGTACTCACCTGTGGCTCTGAGCCGGACAGGTCAGAGTCTCTCCTCCTGCAGTGGGGAGCTGGTTGCGAATGGTGTAATGGTGAGCGTCCAGGGCTCGGTGCCCGAGGTGGTCTCATACTCTCTCTGTGCACACTATCCTGATCTCCCTTCACCTTCACCTCCTGGCTCTTGGGTCTAGTTGCTGCCTCTGCTCCCTCCAGTGGGCGCAACTCCTCTGGCTCCTCGTCCGTCGTTCCTGATGAGCTGGCCTCCACGCCAGGATGGAAATCTTTGAGTTCAGTCCTGTCAATAATGACCCAATCTTTACTGTCAAAGTCTTCCTCCTCAGCGAGAGGCACTGATCGAAAGGCTGTACTCAGAGCCTCGTGTTCCACCGAGGCAGAGGCCTCCATCTTTCCACTGCACTGCTTCTCACCTACACCATGTCCTGTGTTCACTGACAACATCTGTGCTTGTTGTGAGGAGTAGACCTGTCGTGAGGGAGATCCCATGTAGTCCATCCGTGATCTGAAACATGCCAACACTTCACGTTACAAAGTAAACACACACATTTATCACGCTTCATAACTTCAGCAGATACCAGTTAGCACACAGCCATGACAATCTATCACTGATGAGAAAATACACTGACCTCAGAACATCATTCAATCCAACAATTTGGAATCACGAGCTTTCGGAGCACTGCTTCTTCATCAAGTGACTGATGAAGGTGCTTGAATAAACTGTTTTCAGTTAAGGTGGAGGCTGAGGGGAGACTTGATAGAGGTTTACAAAATGATGAAAGGCACAGAGAGGGTGGATAGTCAGAGGCTTTTCCCCAGCGTGCAAATGTCAATTCCACAGGGAGGGGGAGGCACAGGCTCAAGGTGAGAGGGGGACAGTTTAAAGGAGATGTACAGGGGAAGTTGTTCACACACCGAATGATGGGTACCTGAATGCACTACCAGACAGGGTGGAGGAAGCAGGTGTTAAACCCCTAAAAAATAGGAGCAGAAAGAACAGAGTCGTTATAGTGGGAGATTTTAATCTCCCTAGGGTGGATTGGAAAGTACTTAGAGCTGGGGGTTTGGATGGGCAGGAATTTGTAAAATGTGTACTGGAAGGATTGTTGGAGCAGTATGTGGATAGCCCGACTAGAGAAGGGGCTATATTGGATTTAGTTCTGAGTAATGAGTCAGGGCAGGTGGTTGATGTTGTAGTAGGGGGACATGTGGCTAACAGTGACCACAATTCTGTCTACCTTAGGGTACAGATAGAAAAAGATGCTTGTTGCCCTAGGGGCAGGGTGCTGAATTGGGGGAAGGCTGACTATGGTCGAATTAGAACATAGAACATTACAGCACAGAACAGGCCCTTCGGCCTTCGATGTTGTGCCGACCAATATAAAAACCAATGCCCCTCCAAACTAAACCATTCCCTTCTCTTCCATATACTTATCAATTAACCTCTTAAACGCCACCAAACTTGGCGCATCTACAACAGCTGCAGGCAGGGCATTCCACTCCCTAATCACTCTTTGAGTAAAGAACCTACCTCTGATATCCGTCCTATAACTCACACCCCTTAATTTAAAGCTGTGTCCCCTCGTGCTAGCTTTCTCCATCCTAGGAAAAAGGCTATCACTGTCCACCCTATCTAAACCTCTAATCATCTTATATGTTTCGATAAGGTCTCCTCTTAGCCGCCTCCTTTCTAACGAAAACAACCTCAAATCCCTCAGCCTCTCCTCATAAGACCTGCCCTCCATACCAGGCAACATCCTGGTAAACCTCCTCTGTACCCTCTCCAATGCCTCCACATCTTTCTTATAATGTGGGGACCAGAACTGCACACAATACTCCAAGTGCGGCCGCACTAGAGTTTTGTACAGTTGCAACATGACGTTGCGGCTCCGAAATTCAATCCCCCTACCAATAAAAGCTAAGACTCCGTATGCCTTCTTAACAACCTTATCGACTTGACTGCCTACTTTCAGGGATCTATGCACAAATACACCAAGATCCCTCTGTTCATCAACACTATTAAGAATCCTACCATTAGCCCTATACTCTACACATTTGTTATTCCTGCCAAAGTGAATTACCTCACACTTTTCCACATTAAACTCCATTTGCCACCTCTCGGCCCAGCTCTGCAACTTGTCCAAGTCTCTCTGCAAACTATAACACCCCTCTTCACTATCTACCACTCCTCCGACTTTGGTGTCATCTGCAAATTTACTAATCCATCCTTCAATACCCTCATCCAGATCATTTATAAAAATTACAAACAGCAGGGGCCCCAAAACAGATCCCTGAGGTACACCACTTGTAACCGAACTCCACGATGAATATCTCCCATCAACCACCACCCTCTGTCTTCTATCTGCTAGCCAATTCCTAATCCAATTAGCTAAATCACCCTCTATCCCATACATCTGCATTTTCTGCAGAAGCCTTCCATGGGACACCTTATCGAACGCCTTACTAAAGTCCATATATACCACATCAACCGCCTTACCCCCATCCACCTCTTTGGTCACTTTTTCAAAAAACTCAATAAGGTTAGTAAAGCACGACCTGCCCTTCACAAAACCATGCTGACTATCCCCAATCGATTCATTTCTCTCTAAATAACTATAAATCCTATCCCTAATAATTCTCTCCAATACTTTACCCACAACAGAAGTAAGACTCACCGGCCTATAATTCCTTGGGAAGTCTCTCTTCCCCTTCTTGAACAATGGGACCACATTCACTATCCTCCAGTCCTCTGGAACTATACCCATAACCAACGACGACCTGAAGATCAGAGCCAGAGGCTCTGCAATCGCCTCTCTTGCCTCCCAGAGAATCCTAGGGTAAATCCCGTCCGGCCCAGGGGACTTATCTAACTTCAAACCCTCAAGAATATCTAGCACATCCTCCCTATCTACTTCAATACTTTCCAGTTTGCAACCCTGTATCCCAGTGTTCTCCACAACTATATTACATCTCCCTGCGTGAATACCGAAGAGAAATATTTATTCAGTGCCTCTCCAATCTCTTCAGGCTCCACGCACAACTTCCCACTGCTGTCTATGACTGGCCCTAATCTTGCCCTAACCAATCTTCTATTCTTAACATATCTAAAGAAAGCTTTAGGATTCTCCTTAATCCTATCAGCCAAAGTCTTCTCGTGTCCCCTCTTAGCTCTCCTCAACTCACTCTTTAGCTCCCTCCTGGCTAATCTATAGCTATCCATTGCACTAACCGAGCCTTCAAGCCTCATCCGGACATAAGCCTCCTTTTTCCTTTTAACCAGCGAATTAACTTTTTTCGTACACCACGGTTCCCTTACTCAATTAGGCAGGAACTTAGGGAAACTGATTGGGAACGGTTGTTCGAGGGTAAGTCCACGCTAGGCATGTGGGACTCTTTCAAGGGAATACTGAAAATGTTGCAAGAAAGATATGTGCCGGCCAAGAGGAAAGATGGGAAAGGTAGGATTAGAGAGCCATGGATTACTAGAGATATTGAGGACTTGGTTAGGAAGAAAAGAGAAGCGTATGATAGGTCAAAGCAGCTGGGAACCGAGACAGCATTGAAGGAATATAGAGAGAGTTGGAGGGAGCTCAAACAGGGAGTTAAAAGGGCAAAAAGGGAGCATGAAATGATTTTGGCGGATCGGATTAAGGAAAACCCAAAGGCTTTTTACTCCTATGTTAGGAATAAAAGGGTGGTTAGAGGAAAAATCGGACCTCTGAGGGACAGAGGAAGGGAACTGTGCTTAGAGCCCAAGGGAATTCAATACGGATAAGTGTGAGGTGATTCACTTTGGTAGGAATAACAGGCATATCAAATATGGGGCTAATGGAAGGACCCTTAATAGTGTTGTCGAGCAGAGGGATCTTGGGGTACAAGTACATAGCTCTTTGAAAGCTGGCACCCAGGTTGATAAAGTTGTTAAGAAGGCGTACGGTGTGTTAGCTTTTATTGGTAGAGGGATTGAATTTAGGAGCCGTGAGGTTATGTTACAACTGTACAAAACTCTGGTGCGGCCGCACTTGGAGTATTGCGTACAGTTCTGGTCGCCGCATTATAAGAAAGATGTGGAGACTTTGGAAAGGGTGCAGAGGAGGTTTACCAGGATGTTGCCTGGTATGGTGGGAAGGCCTTATGAGGAAAGGCTGAGGGACCTGAGGTTATTTTCATTAGAGAGAAGAAGGTTATGCAGTGACCTAATTGAGGCGTATAAGATGATCAAGGGATTGGGTAGGGTGATAGTGAGAACCTTTTTCCTCGGATGATGACGACCAACACGAGGGGACATAACTTTAAATTAAGAGGTGGTAGTTATAGGACAGATGTCAGAGGCAGGTTCTTTACACAGAGGGTGGTGAGAGTGTGGAATGCCCTGCCTGCAGTTGTGGACTCGCCTACGTTGGGGGCATTCAAATGTTCGGTGGAAAGGCATATGGATGACATTGGAATAGTTTAGGTTAGAGGATCCACTGGCCGGCGCAACATCGAGGGCCGAAGGGCCTGTACTGCGCTGTAATGTTCTATGTTCTATGATAACACGAGGGGACATAACTTTAAATTAAGGGGTGGTAGTTATAGGACAGATGCTAGAGGTGGGTTCTTTACTCAGAGGGTAGTAAGGGCGCGGAATGCCCTGCCTGCAGCAGTTGTGGACTCGTCAAGTTTAAGGGCGTTCAAATGGTCAGTGGATAGGCATATGGATAGCATTGGAATAGTTTAGGATCGAGAGTCATAAAATTGGTTACATTGGTCAGTGCAACATCGAGGGCTGAAGGACCTGTCCTGCACTGTAATGTTCTATGTTCTATGAATGGCGGAGATCCTGAATGAATACTTTGCGTCGGTATTCACGAAGGAGAGGGGCTTGTTGACAGCTCCTGTCTCTGAGGGAGCTGTGGATCCGTTGGGGGAAATATCCATACTGAGGGAGGAAGTGTTAGAGCTTCTAGGTAGCATTAAAACTGATAAATCTCCTGGGCCTGATGGCATTTATCCCAGACTGCTTAGGGAAGTGCGAGGTGAAATTGCTGGGCCTCTGACGCAAATCTTTGTCTCTTCCTTGGACACAGGTGAGGTCCCAGAGGACTGGAGAATAGCTAATGTTGTACTGTTGTTTAAAAAGGGTGGTAGGGATAACCCTGGGAATTATAGGCCGGTGAGTTTGACGTCAGTGGTAGGGAAGCTGTTGGAGGGGATTCTCAGAGATAGGATGTATAGGCACTTAGAGCATTGCGATCTGATTAGGGATACGCAGCATGGATTTGTTAAGGGGAGGTTGTGCCTTACAAATCTGGTAGAATTTTTTGAGGAGGTGACGAAAACAGTGGACGAAGGGCGAGCCGTTGATGTTGTCTATTTGGATTTCAGTAAGGCGTTTGACAAAGTCCCTCATGGGTGGTTAGTGGAGAAGGTCGAGGCAAATGGCATACAAGGGCCATTTTGGGGCCCCTGCTGTTTGTAATTTTTATAAATGATCTGGATGAGGGTATTGAGGGATGGATCAGTAAATTTGCAGATGACACTAAAGTCGGTGGAGTGGTAGATAGTGAAGAGGGGTGTTATAGTTTACAGAGTGACTTGGACAAGTTGCAGAGCTGGGCCGAGAGGTGGCAAATGGAGTTTAATGTGGAAAAGTTGAGGTAATGCACTTTGGCAGGAACAATAAATGTGTAGAGTATAGGGCTAATGTTAGGGCTCTTAATAGTGTTGAGGAACAGAAGGATCTTGGTGTATGTGCAATAGATCCCTGAAAGTAGGCAGTCAAGTGGATAAAGTTGTTAAGAAGGCATATGGAGTCTTAGCTTTTATTGGCAGGGGGATTGAATTTAGGAGCCGCAGCATCATGTTGCAACTGTACAAAACTCTAGTGCGGCCGCACTTGGAGTATTGTGTGCAGTTCTGGTCCCCACATTATAAGAAAGATGTGGAGGCATTGGAGAGGGTACAGAGGAGGTTTACCAGGATGTTGCCTGGTATGGAGCGGCAGGTCCTATGAAGAGAGGTTGAAGGATTTGAGGTTGTTTTCGTTAGAAAGGAGGCGGCTAAGAGGGGATCTTATTGAAAACATATAAGATGATTAGAGGTTTAGATAAGGGTGGACAGTGATTGCCTTTTTCCTAGGATGAGGAGAAAGCTAGCACGAGGGGGACACGCTTTAAATTAAGGGGTAATGAGTTATAGACGGATATCAGAGGTAGGTTCTTTACTCCAAGAGTGATTAGGGAGTGGAATGCCCTGCCTGCAGCTGTTGTAGATGCACCAAGTTTGGTGGCATTTAAGAGGTTAATTGATAAGTATATGGAAGAGAAGGGAATGGTTTAGTTTGGAGGGGCATTGCTTTTTATTTTGGTCGGCACAACACGAAGGGCGAAGGGCCTGTTCTGTGCTGTAATCTTCATGTTCTATGTTCTAAGGACAGGTAGCTAGATGGATAAGCAACTGGTCTGGTAATAGGAGACAGAGAGTAATAGTGGAAGGGTGTTTCTCTAGCTGGAGGTCAGTCACTAGTGGTGTGCCGCAGGGCTCGGTACTGGGACCTCTTCTATTTGTAATATATATAAATGACTTGGAAGAGGGAGTAGGTGGAATGATCAGCAAGTTTGCAGACGATACAAAGACGGCTGGACTTGCGGATAGTGAGGAGCATTGTCAGGCGATACAGCAAGACATAGATAGGCTGGTAGCTTGGGCAGATAGATGGCAGATGGAATTCAACCCTGATAAATGTGAGGTGATGCATTTCAGGAGAAAAAATGTAGGGGGGGAGGTATATGATAAAGGGTAGACCTATTCAGAGTATAGAAACGCAGAGGGACCTGGAGGCGCAGGTGAACAAGTCTCTGAAGGTGGCAGAGCAAGTGGAGAAGGTTGTGAAGAAAGCATATAGTATGTTCGCCTTTATAGGAAGGGGTATAGAGTACAAGAGCTGGCCTTTAATGTTGAGTTGTATAAAACGCTGGTTAGACCTCACTTGGAATACTGTGTCCAGTTCTGGTCGCCTTACTACTTGGAAGGACGTGGAGACTCTGGAGAGAGTGCAGATGAGGTTTACCGGGATGCTGCCTGGTATGGAAGGTCTGAGTTACGAGGAGAGATTAGGCAAATTGGGACTGTTTTCCTTAGAAAGACGTAGACTTAGAGGAGATCTGATAGACGTGTACAAGATTTTGAAGGGGATTGATAGAGTAAACAGGGTTAAGCTTTTTCCTAGGATGGGCTCGAATAGCACGAGGGGTCACGGGCTTAGGGTGAGGGGAGTAAGGTATAATTTGGATGCTAGAGGGAGTTTTTTCACACAGAGGGTGGTGGGGGTATGGAATGCACTGACAAGTAAAGTGGTGGAGGCAGGTACTCTGGAGTTATTTAAGAAATACTTAGATGGGCACATGAACAGAATGGGAATGGAGGGGTATAGAAAACTGATTAAAATAGGGATCATGAGCCTTGGGAGTCCCTGGGAAGTGTGTAAATAGATGATGATATTGATGTACTTGTTTTTATCCTACAGGTGCTTTGGTCCACCTTGTTGTCTAACGAGGGGCATACACGCGATGGGTCGTGAGAAGGCTGCTCTTGGATTTTTTTTGAGAGTATCCTAGTGCTTCACATCGTTAGTGTATCCTTGTCTTGGACCATCTGATGGGCAACACGACAGCTCAGTGACTATTGCTGTGCTGTGGTTTTGGGCCTGTATCTGTGGGAGTTTGCGCATTCTCCCCGTGCTTGCGTGGGTTTTCTCCGGGTGCTCCGGTTTCCTCCCACATCCCAAAGATGTGCTCTTAGGCTGATTGCCAAAACAAATTCTCCCTAAATTGTCTCAAATTTGGTTTTTAATCCATAGATCTATAAACATGGACAGGGATCGCGGGTAGAGGTGGGAACATCGGAGTGGTGGCTCGGGCTCATTGGGCCGAAGGACCTGTTTCCCGTGCTGTTTTGTTCTTTGTTCTCTGAGTTGCAATTTAATAATAAAAGATAATACAAGTCTGGCTTCTTCACAAACTCACTTTATTCTCTTTTACAACTCCCCATTCATACCCAACACTCAGTGCCAACTAGATCCCCTTTATATATCCCGGGTGAGTACTCAATTAACATACAAATCAGATTTAAAGTGGAAGGTTGCAGTTAACCCATTTTTCACCACAGGCACATTAGCAATATTTAAGAGGTATCTGAATGGGTACAAGACTAGGGAAGGATTAGAGGGATATGGACTGACTACAGGCAGAAAGTTGTCTTTTAGTTACGACATCATGATCTGCGTAGGCTTGGTGGGCTGAACTTTTCTTTGTACTTCATATTTAATACAGCAACTTCCGAATACACCACTGGGAGAATGTGGGGGCAGTGGGATTAGTTTGGGGATCGATACTGGGCTATGGGGAGAGAGTGGGGCAGTGGGATTAGTTTGGGGATCGATACAGGGCTATGGGGAGAGTGTGGGGGCAGTGGGATTAGTTTGGGGATTGATACAGGGCTATGGGGAGAGAGCCGGGACAGTGAGATTAGTTTGGGGATTGATACACGGCTATGGGGAGAGAGCGTGGGATTAGTTTGGGATTATACGGGCTATGGGGAGAGAGCGGGACAGTGGGATTAGTTTGGGGATTGATACAGGGCTATGGGGAGAGTGTGGGGAAGCAGTGGGATTAGTTTGGGGATCGATACAGGGCTATGGGGAGAGTGTGGGGAAGCAGTGGGATTAGTTTGGGGATCGATACAGGGCTATGGGGAGAGTGTGGGGAAGCAGTGGGATTAGTTTGGGGATCGATACAGGGCTATGGGAGAGTGTGGGGAAGCAGTGGGATTAGTTTGGGGATCGATACAGGGCTATGGGGAGAGTGGGGGACAGTGGGATTAGTTGGGGATCGATACAGGGCTATGGGAGAGGTGGGCGTGGTTGTTTGGGGTGATCGGTGGGGAGAGTGGGGCAGTGGGATTAGTTTGGGGATTGATACAGGGCTATGGGGAGAGAGTGGGCAGTGGGATTAGTTTGGGGATTGATACTGGGCTAGGGGAGAGAGTGGGGGCAGTGGGATTAGTTTGGGGATTGATACAGGGCTAGGGGAGAGAGTGGGGCAGGGGATAGTTGGGGTGATACAGGGTATGGGGAGAGAGTGGGGCAGTGGGATTAGTTTGGGGATTGATACAGGGCTATGGGGAGAGTGGGGAGTGGGATTAGTTTGGGATGATACAGGGCTATGGGGGAGAGTGGGCAGTGGGATTAGTTTGGGATTGATACAGGGCTATGGGGAGAGAGTGGGGCAGTGGGATTAGTTTGGGGATTGATACAGGGCTATGGGGAGAGAGTGGGGCAGTGGGATTAGTTTGGGATTGATACAGGGCTATGGGGAGAGAGTGGGGCAGTGGGATTAGTTTGGGGATTGATACAGGGCTATGGGGAGAGAGCGGGCAGTGGGATTAGTTTGGGGATTGATACAGGGCTATGGGGAGAGAGTGGGGCAGTGGGATTAGTTTGGGGATTGATACAGGGCTATGGGGAGAGAATGGGGCAGTGGGATTAGTTTGGGGATTGATACAGGGCTATGGGGAGAGAGTGGGGGCAGTGGGATTAGTTTGGGGATTGATACTGGGCTATGGGGAGAGAGTGGGGCAGTGGGATTAGTTGGGATCGATACAGGCTATGGGAGAGTGTGGGCAGTGGGATTAGTTTGGGGATCGATAAGGCTATGGGGAGAGAGCGGGGCATGGGATTAGTTTGGGGATTGATACGGGGCTGGGGAGAGAGTGGGGAAGAGGATTAGTTTGGGATGATAGGCTATGGGGAGAGAGTGGGGAGCAGGATTAGTTTGGGGATTGATACTGGGCTATGGGGAGAGAGTGGGGAAGCAGTGGGATTAGTTTGGGGATTGATACTGGGCTATGGGGAGAGAGTGGGGCAGTGGGATTAGTTTGGGGATCGATACAGGGCTATGGGGAGAGAGCAGGGTAGTGGGATTAGTTTGGGGATTAATACAGGCTATGGGGAGAGTGCGGGGGACAGTGGGATTAGTTTGGGGATTGATACAGGGCTACGGGGGGTGGGGGGGGAAACAGTGGGGCAATGTGAAGAACACAGTGATCATTCTGGTCCACCTTTAGCTGTTCATGACCAGCCTGCACAGACTGAATTATCCTGCTGCTCTACCAGGCTCTCAATTCTCTGCAGCGGATCCACAGGCCCCCCAGCTATTCTGAAACACTCACCGCTTCTCAAGTCCATCTCCCCGGGCATCGGCTGTCGATAGCCTGTCAGACTCAGGGCTGTTTACCCGTCGATATCTCAGTGAGGGTTGCCGTTCAGGAACGGGTGAAGCCGGACACTGACCTCGACTCAGTTCATCATCCAACACGCACTGCGTCTGTATTGACAGAGGGAGAAGTTACAATGGATTCACAAAAAACAGCCAACACCTTAGAATATTAGCCTGGTTTCTGCCCGTATTTCTGTACTGATGTTAATCCAGCTCCTTCACTCAGTAACCCCTCTCTCGCCCCCCCGAGCACCCTGTGTTACTGACTGTGTCTGTACTGACATTAAACAGCACCCTCACACTGTCACTCAGTAACATAGAACATAGAACATTACAGCGCAGAACAGGCCCTTTGGCCTTCGATGTTGCGCCGACCAATTAAGAAAAAGCAGTGACCCTCTAACCTAAACCATTCCCTTTTCGTCCATAAACTTATCTACTAACCTTTTAAACGCCACCAAACTTGGCGCATCTACAACTGCAGCAGGCAGGGCATTCCATACCCTTACCACCCTCTGGGTAAAGAACCTACCTCTGACATCCGTCCTATAACTACCACCCCTTAATTTAAGCTATGTCCCCTCGTGCTAGCTTTCTCCATCCTAGGAAAAAGGCTATCACTGTCCACCCTATCTAACCTCTAATCATCTTATATGTTTCAATAAGGTCTCCTCTTAGCCGCCTTCTTTCTAACGAAAACAACCTCAAATCCCTCATCCTCTCTTCATAAGACCTGCCCTCCATACCAGGCAACATCCTGGTAAACCTCCTCTGTACCCTCTCCAATGCCTCCACATAGAACATAGAGAACATAGAACATTACAGCACAGAACAGGCCCTTTGGCCTTCGATGTTGCGCCGACCAATATAAAAAGCAATGCCCCTTCAAACTAAACCATTCCCTTCTCCTCCATATACTTATCATATTACTAACCTCTTAAAACTAACCTCCACATCTTTCTTACAATGCGGGGACCAGAACTGCACACAATACTCCAAGTGCGGCCGCACTAGAGTTTTGTACAGTTGCAACATGACGTTGCGGCTCCAAAATTCAATCCCCCTCCCAATAAAAGCTAAGACTCCATATGCCTTCTTAACAACCTTATCGACTTGATTGCCAACTTTCAGGGATCTATGCACATATACACCAAGATCCCTCTGTTCATGAACACTATTAAGAGTCCTACCATTAGCCCTATACTCTACACATTTGTTATTCCTGCCAAAGTGATTACCTCACACTTTTCCACATTAAACTCCATTTGCCACCTCTCGGCCCAGCTCTGCAACTTGTCCAAGTCTCTCTGCAAACTATAACACCCCTCTTCACTATCTACCACTCCTCCGACTTTAGTGTCATCTGCAAATTTACTAATCCATCCTTCAATACCCTCATCCAGATCATTTATAAAAATTACAAACAGCAGGGGCCCCAAAACAGACCCCTGAGGTACACCACTTGTAACCGAACTCCACGATGAGTAACTCCATCAACCACCACCCTCTGTCTTCTATCAGCTAGCCAATTCCTAATCCAATTAGCTAAATCACCCTCAATCCCATACATCTGCATTTTCTGCAGAAGCCTTCCATGGGCCACCTTATCGAACACCTTACTAAAGTCCATATATACCACATCAACTGCCTTACCCCCATCCATCTCTTTGGTCACTTTTTCAAAAACCTCTCTCTCCCCAGCACCCTGTATTACTGACTGTATCTGTACTGATATTAATCAGCACCCTCACTCAGTAACCCCTCTCCCCCAGCACCCTGTGTTACTGACTGTATCTGTACTGATATTAATCAGCATCCTCACACTAACACTCAGTAAGCCCTCTCTCCCCCAGCACCCTGTGTTACTGACTATGTCTGTACTGATATTAATCAGCACCCTCACACTGCCATTGAAACACAGACATTTGGCTCATAAGCAGGCCTACTTCACCATTCAATATGATCACTGCTGCTCCCGATCTCCATGCCATACTACTGCTTTCTCCCACACCTCTTGATACCATTAAAATCTAGATTAAATCTGTTTCTTGAACACATTCAATGATTTCTCTCCCACAACTTTGTGTAGAGAATTCCCCAGGTTCACCATTCTCAGAGTGAAGAAACCCTTCTTTATCTCAATACTAAATGGTCTCCTCTCTATCCCAAGACTTTCCAACTAAGGAAAACATCTTCCGTGCATCTGAAGAGCGCAGTCCTTTTCGGATTTTATATGTTTTAATAGAGCCTCTCATCTTACATTAATATAATATTAAGGGTAAGGCTCTTTGCAGTGTGGAAGATCAGGAAGATCTTGGGTTCCGGGTTCATAGGACACTCAAATCAGCTTCGCAGGTAGAGGATGTTGTTAAGAAGACGTATGGTGTACTGGCCTTCATTAATTGAGGGATTGAGTTTAGGAGTCGGGAGGTAATGCTGCAACTTTATAAGACCCTTGTCAGACCCCACTTGGAGTACTGTGATCAGTTCTGGTCACCTCACTATAGGAAGGATGTGGAAGCCATAGAAAGGATTCAGAGGAGATTTACAAAGATGTTGCCTGAATTGGGTGGCATGCCTTACGAGGATAGGTTGAGGGAGCTCGGCCTTTTCTCCTTAGAGAGCCGAAGGATGAGAGGGGACCTGATAGAGGTTTATAAAACGTTAGGGTGTACTGTCAGAAGTTATTTCCCAGGGCTGAAATGGTCACTACGAGAGGACACAGGTTTAAGGTGCTGGGGAGTAGGTACAAAGGAGATGTCAGGGGTAAGTTTTTCACTCAGAGGATGATGGGTGCGTGGAATGGGCTGCCAATAGAGGTGGTAGAGGCTGATTCGATAGGGTCTTTTAAGAGACTTTTAGATATGTATATGGGACTTAGTAAGATAGAGGGTTATAGTAGGCCTAGTAGGTAGGGATATGTTTGGCGCAACTTGTGGGCCAAAGGGCCTGTTTGTGCTGTAGTTTTTCTATGTTCTATCTTTCTAAACTCTAGCGAATATGGGCTCAGTTGAACCAATCTCTCCTTGGATTGCGAATAAAGTCCAGGCACTTGGCACTTATTAACAGGGGGTTTGAGTTTAAGAGCCGTGGGGTTATGCTGCAACTATACTGGATGTTGGTGAGACCATATTTAGAATATTGTGTTCAGTTCTGGTCACCTCATTATAAGAAGGATGTGGAAGCATTGGAGAGAGTGCAGAGGAGATTTACCAGGATGCTGCCTGGTTTGGAGGGTTGGTCTTATGAGGAAAGGTTGAGGGAGCTGGGGCTTTTCTATTTAGAGCAGAGGAGGGTGAGAGGCGACTTAATAGAGGTTTATAAGGTGATGAGTGGGTTAGATAGAGTGGACATGCAGAGACTATTTCCTCGGGTGGATGTAGCTGTTACTAGGGGGCATTCTCTGGGAGGCAAGAGAGGAGATTGCATTCTCTGGGAGGCAAGAGAGGAGATTGCAGAGCCTCTGGCTCTGATCTTCAGGTCTTCGTTGGTTACGGGTGTGGTTCCGGAGGACTGGAGGATAGCGAATGTGGTCCCGTTGTTTAAGAAGGGGAAGAGAGACCTTCCAGGGAATTATAGGCCAGTGAGTCTTACTTCTGTTGTGGGCAAAGTATTGGAGAGAATTATTAGGGATAGGATTTATAGTTATTTAGAGAGAAATGAATTGATTGGGATAGTCAGCATGGTTTTGTGAAGGGTAGGTCGTGCCTTACTAACCTCATTTGAGTTTTTTGAAAAAGTGACCAAAGAGGTGGATGGGGGTAAGGCGGTTGACGTGGTATATATGGACTTTAGTAAGGCGTTTGATAAGGTGGCCCATGGAAGACTTCTGCAGAAAATGCAGATGTATGGGATAGAGGGTGATTTAGCTAATTGGGTTAGGAATTGGCTAGCAGATAGAAGACAGAGGGTGTTGGTTGATGGGAGATATTCATCGTGGAGTTCGGTGACAAGTGGTGTACCTCAGGGGTCTGTTTTGGGGCCCCTGCTGTTTGTAATTTTTTATAAATGATCTGGATGAGGGTATTGAAGGATGGATTAGTAAATTTGCAGATGACACTAAAGTCGGTGGAGTGGTAGATAGTGAGAGGGGTGTTATAGTTTGCAGAGGGACTTGGACAAGTTGCAGAGCTGGGCCGAGAGGTGGCAAATGGAGTTTAATGTGGAAAGTGTGAGGTAATGCACTATGGCAGGAACAATAAATGTGTAGAGTATAGGGCTAATGGTAGGGCTCTTAATAGTGTTGAGGAACAGAAGGATCTTGGTGTATGTGTCAATCGATCCCTGAAAGTAGGCAGTCAAGTGGATAAAGTTGTTAAGAAGGCATATGGAGTCTTAGCTTTTATTGGTAGGGGGATTGAATTTAGAGCCGCAGCATCATGTTGCAACTGTACAAAACTCTAGTGCGGCCGCACTTGGAGTATTGTGTGCAGTTCTGGTCCCCACATTATAAGAAAGATGTGGAGGCATTGGAGAGGGTATAGAGGAGGTTTACCAGGATGTTGCCTGGTATGGAGGGCAGGTCTTATGAAGAGAGGCTGAGGGATTTGAGGTTGTTTTCGTTAGAGAGGAGGTGGCTAAGAGGAGACCTTATTGAAACATATAAGATGATTAGAGGTTTAGATAGGGTGGACAGTGATAGCCTTTTCCTAGGATGGAGAAAGCTAGCACGAGGGGACACAGCTTTAAATTAAGGGGTATGAGTTATAGGACGGATATCAGAGGTAGGTTCTTTACTCAAAGAGTGATTAGGGAGTGGAATGCCCTACCTGCAGCTGTTGTAGATGCGCCAAGGTTGGTGGCGTTTAAGAGGTTAATTGATAAGTATATGGAAGAGAAGGGAATGGTTTAGTTTGGAGGGGCATTGCTTTTTTATTTTGGTCGGCACAACATCGAAGGCCGAAGGGCCTGTTCTGTGCTGTATTGTTCTATGTTCTATGTTCTATAACTATAAGGTTCATGGTGGGAGATATAGGAGGGATGTCCGAGGTAGATTCTTTACTCAGAGTGATTGGGATGTGGAATAGACTGCCTGCTGTGATAGTGGAGTCAGACACTTTAGGAACTTTCAAACAGTTATTGGATAGGTACATGGAGCACACCAGAATAACAGGGAGTGGGATAGCTTGAATTTGGGATTGGACATAGCTCGAAACAAGATTGAGGGTCGAAGGGCCTGTACTGTGTTGTGCTGTTCTATGTTCTATGAGTGCAGAAAAGATTTATGAGGATGCTACCTGGTCTTGATGGTGTGAGTTAGGAGGAGAGGCTGGATAACTGAGACTTTTTTCCTCTGGGATGTTGGAGACTGAGGGGTGATCTTAAAGAGGTGTATAAAAAGACGGGCGCAGATCAGTTAGATAGTCAATATCTTTTCAAGCTCTGTGATGTAGCAACCGAAGAGGAAAGAATCAAATTGGACTCCTCCAGAAGACTGTTGCCCTCGACTGGCCAATGTATACCCAAGCTGTCAGGAGGTGTGTCAATGCCAGATTCATCAGCCGCATTCACTAGACAGTCCCGAATATCACCCAAACACAACGCAATGCCATCCACACTCTCAAGACCAACCGCAACGTTGTCATCAAACCAGCAAAGAAGGGGCCATTATCACACTGAACAGAACGGATTACTGTAAAGAAGCGTACTGATAACTGAACAAGGAACACTACAGACAGTTAGCCGCAGATCCGACCAAAGAACACACTCATCAACTCAACTGTTGATCAACTCAACTTTGATCAAGATCTTTGATCCAAAACTTCAGAGCACCCTCCGTACTCTCATCCCACACACTCCTCACACCGGAGATCTCTACTGTCTCCCAAAGATTAAAAAAAGCCAACATGCCCGGCCTTCCCACTGTATCAAGCAATGGGACCCTGTGTGAGAACTTCGGCTATGTCGAGGGCATCCTGAAACCCATTGTACAAAGAACCCCCAGCTTCTGTTGCGACACTACTGACTTCCTACAGAAACTCAGCACACACGGAGCAGTTGAACCAGGGACACTCCTTGTCACAGTGGATGTCTCAGTGCTCTACACCAACATCCCCCACGGTGATGGTATTGCTGCAACTGCCTCAGTATTCAACACTGACAACTGCCAATTTCCAGATACAATTTTACAACTCATCTGCTTCATCCTGGACCACAATGTCTTCACCTTCAACAACCAGTTCTTCATCTAGACACACAGAACAGCCATGGGGACCAAATTCACACCTCAATATGCCAACATTTTCATGCACAGGTTTGAACAAGACTTCTTCACAGCACAGGACCATCAATCGATGCTATACACTAGATACATCGATGACATTTTCTTCCTTTGGACTCATGGTGAACAATCATTGAAACAACTATATGATGACATCAACAAGTTTCATCCCACCATCAGACTCACCATGGACTACTCTCTGGAATCGGTTGCATTCTTGGACACACGCATCTCCATCAAGGACGGTCACCTCAGCACCTCACTGTACCGCAAACCGACAGACAACCTCACAATGCTCCACTTCTCCAGTTTCCACCCTAAACATGTTAAAGCTCTCCGTAATCACAGAATCAGCTCAAATGAGGAGATCGCAACAGAGACTGATAGATGCTAAAAGATGTCTTCATAAGAACAGGATATGGTGCTTGACTTGTTGATCGATAGTTCTGATGCGCCATAGCGAAAAACCACATTGACTCCTCAGAAGAGGAACATGGGGCATGGCAGACAGAGTACTCTTCATCGTCCAGTATTTCCCAGGAGTGGAGAGGTTATGGCATTTTCAATATGTCATTGATGAAGATGAACATCTCGCCAAGGTCATCCTCACACCCCCACCATTTGCCTTCAAACAACCACACAACCTCAAACAGACTTGGAGTATTGTGCGCAGTTCTGTTGCTTCACTACAAGAAGGATGTGGAAGCTATTGAGACGGTGCAGAGGAGATTTACAAGGATGTTGCCTGGATTGAGAGGCATGCCTTGTGAAGATAGGTTGAGGGAGCTAGGTCTCTTCTCTCTGGAGAGACGAAGGTTGAGGGGCAACCTGACAGAGGTTTATAAAATGCTGAGAGGTATAGATAGGGTGGATTCTATTTCCCAGGGGTGAAATGGTCACTACGAGGGGACTCAGGTTTAAGGTGCTGGGGAGCAGATACAGGGCAGATGTCAGGGGTAAGTTTTTCACTTAGAGGGTGCTGAATGAATGGAATCAGCTGCCATCGGTGGTGGTAGAGGAGAACTCGCTGAGGTCTTTTAAGAGACTTCTGGATGAGTACATGGGATTGAGAATTATAGATAGGCCTGGTAGGGATATGATCGGTGCAACTTGTGGGATGAAGGGCCTATTTGTGCTGTAGTGATCTATGTCTATTAGTCATGATGTGAAGACGCCAGCGTTGGGCTGGGGTAAACACAGTAAAAGTCTGACAACACCAGGTTAAAGTCTAATTGATTTATTTGACAGTAAGCTCACAAGCTTTTGAGGTTCCCCTCTTCGTCAGGTGAACGGAGAGTTCTCGTTCACCTGACAAAGAGGGGAACTTCGAAAGCTTGTGAGCTTACTACCTAATAAATCGGTTGGACTTAAACCTAGTGTTAGAACATAGAACATTACAGCACAGAACAGGCCCTTCAGCCTTCGATGTTGCGCCGACCAATATAAAAAGCAATGCCCCTCCAAACTAAACCATTCCCTTCTCTTCCATATATTTATCAACTACCCTCTTAAACGCCACCAAACTTGGCGCATCTACAACTGCTGCAGGCAGGGCATTCCACTCCCGAACCACCCTCTGGGTAAAGTGTTGTCAGACTTATTATGTATATTAGACCACTGCACGCAGCAAACTACCCAGCCTTCAGGAGAACAGTGACCACAACACCACACAACCCTGTCACAGCAATCTCTGCAAGACATGCCGGATCATCGACATGGATGCCCTCATCTCACATGAGATCATCATCCACCAGGTACACATACTCTTGCAACTGGGCCAATCTACCTGATACGCTGCAGGAAAGGATGTCCCAAGGCATGGTACATTGGGGAGACCATGCAGATGCTACGACAACATGAATGAACATCACTCGACAATCACCAGGCACGAGTATTCTCTTCCTGCTGGCGAACACTTCAGCAGTCAAGGGCATTCAGCCTCTGATCTTCGGGTAAGTGTTCTCCAAGGCAGCCTTCAAGACACACGACAGTGCAGAATTGCCAAGTTCAGCAAATGGATCCCTCAGCCGAGATCTTAGGTTCTATCCCTGAAAATAGGCAGTCAGGTCGAGAAGGTTGTTAGGAAGGCATATGGAGTCTTGGCTTTTATTGGTAGAGGGATTGAATTTCGGAGCCGCAACGTCATGTTGCAACTGTACAAAACTCTAGTGCGGCCGCACTTGGAGTATTGTGTGCAGTTCTGGTCCCCACATTATAAGAAAGATGTGGAGGCATTGGAGAGGGTACAGAGGAGGTTTACCAGGATGTTGCCTGGTATGGAGGGCAGGTCTTATGAGGAGAGGCTGAGGGATTTGAGGTTGTTTTCGTTAGAAAGGAGGAGGCTAAGAGGGGACCTGATCGAAACATATAAGATGATTAGAGGTTTAGATAGGGTGGACAGTGATAGCCTTTTTCCTAGGATGGAAAAAGCTAGCACGAGGGGACACAGCTTTAAATTAAGGGGTGATAGTTATAGGACGGATATCAGAGGTAGGTTCTTTACCCAAAGGGTGGTTCGGGAGTGGAATGCCCTGCCTGCAGCAGTTGTAGATGCGCCAAGTTTGGTGGCGTTTAAGAGGTTAGTTGATAAGTATATGGAAGAGAAGGGAATGGTTTAGTTTGGAGGGGCATTGCTTTTTATATTGGTCGGCGCAACATCGAAGGCCGAAGGGCCTGTTCTGTGCTGTAATGTTCTATGTTCTATGTCATACCATCTGTAACCACCACATCTTGTCCTGGCTTGAGACAATTCATACTTTTTTACCCTGTATTTAACCCTCTCTCTACTTGCATTGTCTGCAACTGTAAAGATCTGATTACTTGTTCAGACTCACATTCCAGCCATTATCTTGTAATAGAGTTTGTGTCTATATAGGCCCTGTTTGTGAGATGAAGGGGCAGCACTCCAAAAGCTTGTGTTATCCAATAAACCTGACGGACTTGAAACTGGTGTTGTGAGACTACTTACAATGTCTTTTCCCAAAGATAGAGAAGTTTAAAACTAGAGAGTATGGGTTTAAGGTGAGAGGGGAGAGATACAACAAGGTCCAGAGGGGCAATTTTTTCAGAGGGTGGTAAGTGTCTGGAACAAGCTGCCAGAGGTAGTTGAAGAAGCGGGTACAATTTTGTCTTTTAAAATAGTTTTAATTTAGATAGTTACATGGATAAAGAGGGATATGGGCAATTGGGACTATTTCAGAGGTTAAAAACAGGCAACATGGACATGTTGCACCAAAGGACCATTTCCATGCTGTCAACCTTTATCATTCTGTGACTCTAAGAACCCCATGCTGGACATTCTCTTTTCTACCTTCTTCCGTCAGAAAAAAGATTAAAGTCTGAGATCACGTACCAAACAACTCAAGAACAGCTTCTTGCTGTGAAAAGTATTGTTTGTTGGTGATACACATGTTCTTCGAAAATGTGACTGAACACATTGACAAAGGAAGAGCAGTGGACGTGGTGTACATGGACTTCAGCAAGGCATTTGACAAGGTCCCACATGCAAGACTTCTTGAGAAGGTGAGAGGCCATGGGATCCAAGGGGCTTTGGCCTTGTGGATCCAGAACTGGCTTGCCTGCAGAAGGCAGAGGGTGGTTGTGGATGGCTCTTTTTCTGCATGGAGGTCGGTCACCAGTGGAGTGCCCCAGGGATCTGTTCTAGGACCCTTGCTGTTTGTCATTTTCATAAATGACCTGGATGAGGAAGTGGAGGGATGGGTGAGTAAGTTCGCCGATGACACGAAGGTCGGTGGTGTTGTGGATGGTCTGGAGGGATGTCAAAAGTTGCAGCAGGACATCGACAGGATGCAAGACTGGGCGGAGAAGTGGCAGATGGACTTCAACGCGGATAAATGTGTTGTGGTCCATTTTGGCAGATCCAACGGGATGAATGAGTACACTATCAAAGGTAGGAGTCTTAGCTGTGTGGAAGAGCAGAGGGATCTTGGGGTCCGGGTCCATAAGACTCTCAAATCGGCCTCCCAGGTGGAGGATGTGGTTAAGAAAGCTTACGGTGTACTGGCCTTCATTCATCGAGGGATTGAGTTCAGGAGTCAGGAGGTAATGCTGCAGCTTTATAGGACCCTTGTCAGACCACACTTGGAGTACTGTGCGCAGTTCTGGTCGCCTCACTATAGGAAGGACGTGGAAGCTATTGAAAGGGTGCAGAGGAGATTTACAAGGATGTTGCCTGGATTGGGAGGCATGCCTTATGAAGACAGGTTGAGGGAGCTGGGACTGTTCTCCCTGGAGAGACGAAGGTTGAGAGGCGACCTGATAGAGGTTTACAAGATGTTGAGAGGAATAGATAGGGTGGACTCTCAGAGACTATTTCCCAGGGCTGAAATGGTCGCGACGAGAGGGCACAGATTTAAGGTGCAGGGAAGCAAGTACAGAGGGGATGCTAGGGGAAAGTTTTTCACTCAGAGGGTGGTGAGTGAATGGAATCGGCTGCCGTCGGTGGTGGTCGAGGCGAACTCGCTGGGGTCTTTTAAAAGACTTCTGGATGAGTATATGGGATCCAATGGGATTGGGGGTTATAGATAGGTCTATGGCTGGGTAGGTTTTGATGTGTTCGGCACAACTTGTGGGCCGAAGGGCCTGTTTGTGCTGTAGTGTTTTATGTTGTATGTTCTAACAAGCTGGTTGTATCACAGCCTGGTCTGGGCTCCTACTCTGCCAAGTCCACAAGAAATTACAAAAGGTTGTGAATGTAACCCAATCCATCACATAAACCGCCTCCCATTCATTGAATCTGTCTACACTTTGAGCTGCCTCAGAAAAGCAGCCAGTATAATTAAGGAACCCACACACCCCGGACATTCTCTCTTCCACCTTCTTTCATTGGTTTAAAAAAAATACAAAAGTCTAAAGTCACGTACCAACCGACTGTCATCAGACTTCTGAATGGACCTACCATATATTAAGTTGATCTTTCTCTAGATCCTAGCTATGACTGTTACACTACATTCTGCACTCTCTCCTTTCTGCTGTCTGTATAACATGAAAGAAACAATACTTTTCACCGTATACTAATGCATATGATAATAAATCAGAATCACAGGTTTACAGCATGACAACAAGCCCTTTGGTCCAACTTCTCCATGCCACCCAGTTTTTTAACCCCTAAACTAGTCCAATTGCCTGTGTTTAACCCATATTCTTCTGTATCCATTTTACCCACGTCACTGTCTAAATACTTTTAAGACAACAATATTAGACCTGCCTC
This sequence comes from Sphyrna mokarran, assembly GCA_024679065.1. Classification (NCBI taxonomy): domain Eukaryota; kingdom Metazoa; phylum Chordata; class Chondrichthyes; order Carcharhiniformes; family Carcharhinidae; genus Sphyrna; species Sphyrna mokarran. Next base: position 1,619,813 of record JAGIQG010000005.1, read on the forward strand.
TACTACCACCTTTGGCATCTTGTTCCAGATACTCACTACCTATTTGAAAAAAATTACCCCTCTGGACACTTTTGTATCTCTCCCCTCTCACTTTAACCCTATGCTCTTTAGTTTTAGACTCCCCGACCTTTGGGGAAAAGATATTGACTATCTCGCTGATCTGTGTCCCCTCAATATTTTATAGACCTCTATAAGATCATCCCTCAGCTTCCTACGCTCCAGAGAAAAAAGTCCCAGTCTATCCAGCCTCTCCTTATAACTCAATCCATCAAGTCCTGGTAATGTTCAAGTAAATCTTTTCTGCATTCTTTCTAGTTTAATAATATCCTTTCTATAATAAGGTGACCAGAACTGCACACAGTATTCCAAGTGTGGCCTTACCAATGTCTTGCAAATTCAAGACGTTCCATCCCCTATATTCAATGTTCTGATTGATGAAACCAAGCATGCTGAATGCCTTCTTCACCACTCTGTCCACTTTCAAGGAGCTATGAACCTGTATCCCTAGATCACTTTGTTCTGTAACTCTCCCCAAAGCCCTACCATTAACTGAGTAAGTCCTGCCCTGGTTCAATCTACCAAAATGCATCACCTCACATTTATCAAAATTAAACTCAAATCAAATCATAGAACAGTTTTGCCAACCCTCGTGATCCTTCATTGCACTCTCTCTCCTCGGCAAGTGTATCCTCTCTTAAGTAGGAGTCCAAAACTGTACACAATACTCCAGGTGTGGTCCCACTAAGACCCAATACAGCTGCAGTAACACATCCCTACATCTGAACTCAAATATTCTTGCAATGAACATAGGAACATAAGAACCAGGAGCAGGAGTCGGCCATTTGACCCCTCGAGCCTGCTCCACCATTCAATAAGATCATGGCTGATCTGTTTATGGACTCAGCTCCACTTCCCGCCTGCTCACCATAACCCTTAATCCCTTTACTGTTCAAAAATTTATCTATCCTTGCCTTAAAAACATTCAATGAGGGAGCTTCAACTGCTTCACTGGACAGGGAATTCCACAGATTCACAACCCTTTGTGTGAAGAAGTTCCTCCTCAACTCAGTCCTAAATCTGTTCCCCCTTATTTTGAGGCTATGCCCCTAGTTCTAGATTCACCCACCAGCGGAAACAACTTCCCTGCTTCTATCTTATCGATTCCCTTCATAATCTAATGTGTTTCTATAAGATCTCCCCTCATTCTTCTGAATTCCAATGAGTACAGCCCCAGTCTACTCAGTCTCTCCTCATAAGCCAATCCTCTCAACTCCGGAATCAACCTAATGAATCCCCTCTGCATCCGCTCCAGTGCCAGTATATCCTTCCTCAAATAAGGAGACCAGAACTGTACACAGTAACTCCAGCACCTTATACAGCTGCAACATAACCTCACTGTTTTTAAACTCCATCCCTTCAGTAACGAAGGGCAAAATTCCATTTGCCTTCTTAATCTGCTGTACCTGTAAACCAACTCCTTGAGATTCCTGCACAAGGACACCCAGGTCCCTCTGTACAGCAGCATGCTGCAATTTTTTACCATTTAAATAATAATCCATTTTGCTGTTATTCCTATCAAAATGGATGACCTCACACTTACCAACACTGTACTCCATTGCCAGACCCACGCCCACTCACTTAGACTATCTACATCCCTTTGCAGACTTTGCAAAGTGTCCTCTGCACACTTCGCTCTGCGACTCATTTTAGTGTCATCAAAGTGCATTTTGACACACTGTACATACTCCCCAACTCCAAATCTTCCATGTAAATCATAAACTATTGCAGTCCCAACACTGATCCCTGAGGCATACCATCAGTCACTGATCACCAACCAGAAAAACACCTATTTACCCCCACTCTTTGCTTTCTATTAGTTAACCAATCCTCCATCCATGCTAATACATTACCTGTAACACCATGCACCTTTATCTTATGGAGCAGTCTTTGGTTCAGCACCTTGTCAAATGCTTTCCAGAAATCCAGATACACCACAACCAACATACCATTGGCCTTCCTGACTGTTTTTTTACACCTTCCACTGCACTTTCACTGACTGACGTACATCAACACTCAAATCCTTACATATATTGGGAGGTGTGCATGAATCAGTGTTTGAATAATACTCCCCCCTTTGCCCTGACCTTGCTGATGCTAATCCTCAGTTTGTTCCTGTTGATATCAGTCTCATCCCAGGGTTCGCTCTCGAACAGCAGGTTTGGCGGAGGAGCAGAGTTTTCAGCCGGTCTTCCCGGCAAGATTGGTGGAGCATTCTCCTGATCACTCAGATGCTCATCCTGGAGGACATCATCAGTATTCTCACGGAGAACATCACCGGGAACTGGTGTTACGTTAATTACCCTGGAATAGGAGCAACCCACACTGCAGATCGGCAAAGATTCCTGACACAGGGTTCCACAGCTCCCCTCTCCCCTGCAGCTGAGAATACCTCCTCTATACACCCCCTCCCTCTGTGCACCCAGAGAACAACCCCCCCTTGCACACCCAGAGAACAACCCCCCCTTGCACACCCAGAGAACAACCCCCCCTTGCACACCCAGAGAGCAACCCCCCCTTGCACACCCAGAGAGCAAACCCCCCTTGCACACCCAGAGAGCAACCCCCCCTTGCACACCCAGAAGAGAGCAACCCCCCCTTGCACCCCAGAGAGCAACCCCACCTTGCACACCCAGAGAGCAACCCCACCTTGCACACCCAGAGAGCAACCCAACCTTGCACACCCAGAGAGCAACCCCACCTTGCACACCCAGAGAGCAACCCCACCTTGCACACCCAGAGAGCAACCCACCTTGCACACCCAGAGAGCAACCCCACCTTGCACACCCAGAGAGCAACCCCACCTTGCACACCCAGAGAGCAACCCCACCTGCACACCCAGAGAACAACTCCCCCCCAAAAACACCCAGAGAACAACTCCCCCCCCCAAAACCCAGAGAATCCTCTCATCGCACACCCAGAGAACTGCAATCCTCAGAGAAACCCCCCCACACATCCAGAGAATCCCCTCCCCACCTCCGCCGCCCAGAGAAATCCCCTCCCCACCCTCGCACGCCCAGAGAAATCCCCTCCCCACCCTCGCACACCCAGAGGACCCTCCACCCACACACTCAGAACACCCCCCCGGTATGTCCAGAGAACAGCACTACCAAATACCCAGAGATCATCCCATTGCACATCCAGAGAATATCCCCCTGCACACCCAGAGAACCACTCCCAATGCACCCCCACAGAACCCCACCCCTCCTGCACTTCTAGCCCACCACCAAACACACCCCCCCCACCCCCACCCCCTACCCCTCCCTTATCGCAGCACACTTGGACTCACCCAAACATGGCAGCTGTCTGCTTGGTGTGGAGTTGTGCCTGAGTGGGTGTGCTGGTGGACAGTAAGATGTCAGTGCCAGCCTTCTCCCAGTCGAAAGCCTCATTCTCAGTGATGTTCCGTTCTTTGCTGCTATTCTCTAACACTGACATTATCAACTGGAACGGAGAAAAAAGGAAAAGGAGAGGGGGCAGGGGGCAGTCAGCACAGAACCACAGAGGCAACTATTTACAAACCCTCCTCCACACTTCCCTCCCGCATATACCCCCCTCCCTCTCTATTCCCACTGATCATCCCAACCATCTCCCTTCCACCTACACTTATCTGCTCTCCCTGATCAAAAAGAGATTGAATTCCATGGTGTGAGAGAAGGGGACTACTGGGGCTTGTAGTGAGAAGAGGCAGTGACCATAGACCATTTGATAAATGAATCTAGTAAGATAGTTATGGGAAAACAGGAAATGGCAGAGGAGTGACGCAGGTATTTTTCATCAGCCTTTATTAGCAGAACAGATGTCAAACATCCCATTAATAGTAAATGTCAAATCCCTGTTCAACAACGGAGGGAAGCAAAAAGCGGGTAACTACAGGCTGGTTAGCCTAACATCTGGAAAAATATTGGAATTAATTATGAAGGAAGTGATAACAGCATATTTGGAAAATCACAGTCTAATCAGTCAGCATGGCTTCACAAAACGGAAATTATATCTGACAAATGGTTATATAAAGGAATTCTCAGCCTGATTGGATACAGGGGAACCAGTAGATGTGTTGTATTTGGACTTTCAGAAGGTGTCGCATAAAAAGTTAAATCATAATAGCCATACAGAGGTAGTGTATTGTCATGGATAGAGAACTGACTAATGGACAGGTAATAGTGAGTGGGGTTAAGGGGTTCCTTTTCAGATTGGAGACCTGCGATCAGTGGGGTTTCACACAGGGCTCAGTGCTGGGACAATAACTCTTTACTATATAGAACATAGAACACTACAGCACAGAACAGGCCCTTCGGTCTTCGATGTTGCGCCGACCAATATAAAAAGCAATGCCCCTCCAAACTAAACCATTCCCTTCTCTTCCATATACTTATCAACTAACCTTTTAAACGCCACCAAACTTGGCGCATCTACAACCGCTGCAGGCAGGGCATTCCACTCCCGAACCACCCTTTGAGTAAAGAACCTACCTCTGATATCCGTCCTATAACTATCACCCCTTAATTTAAAGCTGTGTCCCCTCGTGCTAGCTTTTTCCATCCTAGGAAAAAGGCTATCACTGTACACCCTATCTAAACCTCTAATCATCTTATATGTTTCGATCAGGTCCCCTCTTAGCCTCCTCCTTTCTAACGAAAACAACCTCAAATCCCTCAGCCTCTCCTCATAAGACCTGCCCTCAATACCAGGCAACATCCTGGTAAACCTCCTCTGTACCCTCTCCAATGCCTCCACATCTTTCTTATAATGTGGGGACCAGAACTGCACACAATACTCCAAGTGCGGCCGCACTAGAGTTTTTGTACAGTTGCAACATGACGTTGCGGCTCCGAAATTCAATCCCTCTACCAATAAAAGCCACGACTCCATATGCCTTCCTAACAACCTTCTCGACCTGACTGCCTACTTTCAGGGATCTATGCACATACACACCAAGATCCCTCTGTTCATCTAGACTACTAAGAATCCTACCATTTGCCCTATACTCTACACATTTATTAGTTCTGCCATAGTGCATTACCTCACACTTTTCCACATTAAACTCCATTTGCCACCTCTCGGCCCAGCTCTGCAACTTGTCTAAGTCCCTCTGCAAACTATAACACCCCTCTTCATATCTACCACTCCACCGACTTTAGTGTCATCTGCAAATTTACTAATCCATCCTTCAATACCCTCATCCAGATCATTTATAAAAAATTACAAACAGCAGGGGCCCCAAAACAGACCCCTGAGGTACACCACTTGTCACCGAACTCCAAGATGAATATCTCCCATCAACCACGACCCTCTGTCTTCTATCTGCTAGCCAATTCCTGACCCAATTAGCTAAATCACCCTCTATCCCATACATCTGCATTTTCTGCAGAAGTCTTCCATGGGCCACCTTATCAAACGCCTTACTAAAGTCCATATATACTACATCAACCGCCTTACCCCCATCCACCTCTCTGGTCACTTTCTCAAAAAAACTCAATGAGGTTAGTAAGGCATGACCTACCCTTCACGAAACCATGCTGACTTTCCCCAATCAATTCATTTCTCTCTAAATAACTATAAATCCTATCCCTAATAATTCTCTCCAATACCTTGCCCACAACAGAAGTAAGACTCACTGGCCTATAATTCCCTGGAAGGTCTCTCTTCCCCTTCTTAAACAACGGGACCACATTTGCTATCCTCCAGTCCTCCGGAACCACACCCGTAACCAACGGGTTATATGTAATATATACATAATATATATTAGTGACTTAGAGAAAAGTAAATGTACTGTAGCCACATTACAGACAACACAAAAATAGATGGGTAGGGAAGCTGCGAAATGGATACAAACACTTTACAGAGAGATATTAATAGGTTAAGTGAGCAAAAAGGTGGCAAATAGAATATAGTATGGAAAAACGTGAAGGTTTTCATTTTGGAAGGGAGAAGAGTATTATTTAAACGGAGAAAAGTTGCATAAAAGGGTCTTGGAGATACTTGTGCTGCAGGCACAGTTGCAATCAAAAAGGCAAATGGAATTTTTTTAGAACAAAGAAAATTACAGCACAGGAACAGACCCTTCAGCCTTCCAAGCCTGCATTGACCATACTGCCCGACTGGACTAAAACCCTCCCCACTCTTCCAGGAAACCATATCCCTCTGCTCCCATCCTTTTCTCGTACTTATCCAGATGTCATTAAAAGTCACTATTGTATCCACTTCCACTACCGGCAGCAAGTTCCAGGCACCCACCACTCTCTGTGTAAAAAAATCTGCCTCGTACATCTCCTTTAAACCTTGTCCCGCGCACCTTAAACCTGTGGCCCCGAGTAATTGACTCTTCCACCCTGGGAAAAAGCTTCTGACTATCCACTCTGTCCCTGCCTCTCATAATCTTGTAGATTTCTATCAGGTCTCCCCTCAACCTCCATCGCTCCAGTGAGAACAAACCAAGTTTCTCCAACCTCTCCTCGTAGCTAATGTCCTCTATACCAGGCAACATCCTGGTAAATCTTTTCTGTACCCTCTCCAAAGCCTCCACATCCTTCTGGTAGTGTGGCGACCAGAACTGAACACTGTATTCCAAGTGCAGCCTCACTAAGATTCTATGAAGCTGCAACATGACTTGTCAATTTTTAAACTCAATGCCCCGGCCGATGAAGATAAGCATGCCATATGCCTTCTTGATTACCTTCTCCACCTGCACTGCCACTTGCAGTGACCTGTGTAGCTGTACACCTAGATCCCTCTGCCTAACAATAGTTTTAAAGGATTGGCCATTTACTGTATATTTCCTATCTGTATTAGACCTTCCAAAATACATTACCTCACATTTGTCTGGATTAAACTCCATCTGCCATCTCTCCGCCCAAGTCACCAACTGATCTATTTCCTGCTGCACCACCCGACGGTCCACATTGCTGTCAAAAAATCCACCAACCTTTGCATCACCTGCAAACTTACTAATCAATCCAGTTACATTTCCCTCCAAATCATTTATATATATTACAAACAGCAAAGATCCCAGCACTGATCCCTGAGGAACTCCACTTATCACAGCCCTTCATTCAGAAATACACCCTTCCCCTGCTACCCTCTGTCTTCTTTGACTGAACCAGTTTTGTATTCACCTTGCCAGCTTACCTCTGATCCCATATAACTTCACCTTCTTTTAGTAGATAAGTTTATGGACGAAAAGGGAATGGTTTAGGTTAGAGGGTCATTGCTTTTTCCTAATTGGTCGGCGCAACGTCAACGGCCGAAGGGCCTGTTCTGCTCTGAAATGTTCTATGTTCTATATTCTGCACCAGTCTGCCATGAGGGACCTTATCAAAGGCCTTACTGAAGTCCATGTAGACAACATCCACTGCCCTACCCTCATCATCTTCTTCACTTCCTCAAAAAACTCCATCAAGTTCATGAGACACAACCATCCCTTCACAAAAACATGTCGCCTCTCACTAATACGTCGACTTATTTCCAAGTGGGAATAAATCCTGTCTTGAAGAATTCTCTCCAATAATTTCCCTACCACTGATGTAAGGCTCACCAGTCTGTAATTACCTGGATCATTCTCTGTCTCTGAAGGTGTCAGTACAGGTGGAGAATGTGATAAAGAAAGCGTATGGTATGTTAGCCTTCATAGGAAGGGGAATAGAATACAAGAGTAGGAGTTTGATGTTGCAAGTGTATAGAACGTTGGTTAGGCCTCACTTGGAGTACTGCGTCCAGTTCTGGTCGTCGTACTACAGGAAGGATGTGGAGGCCTTGGAGAGAGTGCAGAGGAGATTTACTAGGATGCTGCCTGGTATGGAAGGGCTGTCTTACGAGGAAAGATTGAACGCACTGGGGTTGTTTTCCCTTGAAAGACGTTGGCTGAGAGGGGATCTATTAGAGGTATATAAGATTATGAGGGGTATAGATAGAGTAAATGGTGGTAAGCTTTTTCCACCATTAGAAATGGATAGAACGATGGGTCACGGGCTCAGGGTGAGGGGGGCTATGTATAAGACGAATATTAGAGGCCAGTTTTTCACACAAAGGGTAGTGGGGGTGTGGAATGCATTGCCGAGTAAGGTGGTGGGAGCAGGCACGCTAGGGTTGTTTAAGGGTCTCTTGGACAGCCACATGAGCGGTCTGCAGATAGAGGGATATAGCAGGACTGTCTAAATACTCTATTTGTTTCCACAGGCAATTCGGTCCACCTTGTTGAACAACAAGGTGCATGCATGCGGCATGTTGTGCGAGAGCTGCTCTTGGAAGTTGCTTCAGGAGTGGCCTAGTGCTTCAGGTCGTTGGTGTATGCTTGAACTGGACCATCCGATGGGCAACATGACAGCTCAGAGACTATCGCTGTTGCTGTGCGGACACATGGATTTGGGCCTGTGTCTGCGGGAGTTTGCGCGTTCTCCCCGTGGTTGCGTGGGTTTTCTCCGGAGTGCTCCGGTTTCTTCCCACATCCCAAAAATGTGCTCTTAGGCTGATTGGGTAACAAATTGTCCCTATATTGGTCCCTATATGGGAATCTTCCACAATAGGCATAGCCTAAAGTCATGGATATGTCATTAAGACGTTAGGACGGCAGCGCGGGCTCGTTGGGCCGAAGGGCCTGTTTCCCGTTGTGTGTTGCTCTTTGTTCTTTGTTATTCTTGCTACCCTTCTTAAACAAAGGAACAACATTGGCTATTCTCCAATCCTCTGGGACCTCCCCTGTAACCAGTGAGGATACAAAGATTTCTCTCAAAACCCCAGCAATTCCCTCCCTTGTCTCTCTCAGTATTCTGGGATATATCCCATCAGGCCCTGGGGACTTGTCTACCTTAATGTTTCTCAAGAACTCCAATCCCTCCTCATTTTTGATCTCAACATAACTCAAACTATCTATACATCCTTCCCCAGACTCATCATCCACCAAATCCTTATCTTTATCGCATACTGACACAAAGTAATCATTTAATACCGCGCCCATTTCCCTTCTCTGTTCTTCAGTGAGCTAATTCTCTCGCTGTTTATATATAGAACATAGGACAATGTAACACAAACAGGCCCTTCGGCCCACGAGTTGCACCGATCACATCTACCAATCCACAGACCTATCTATAACCTCCTATCCTATTCTTTTCCATATACTCATCCAGAAGTCTCTTAAAAGACCCCAGTGAGTTTGCCTCAACAACCTCCGACGGCAGTCGGTTCCATTCATTCACCACCCTCTGAGTGAAAAACCTACCCCTGACATCTCCTTTGTATTTGCTTCCCTGCACCTTAAATCTGTGTCCTCTCGTAGTGACCATTTCAGCTCGGGGAAATAGTCTCTGAGAATCCACCCTATCTATCCCTCTCAACATCTTGTAAACCTCTATCAGGTCGCCTCTCAACCTTCGTCTCTCCAGTGAGAACAGTCCCAGCTCCCTCAACCTCAACAAGCTGTTTGTAATTTTTATAAATGATCTGGATGAGGGCACAGAAGGATGGATTAGTAAATTTGCGGATGACACCAAAGTCGGAGGAGTGGTAAATAGTGAAGAGGGTATCCAGGATGCAAGACTGGGTGGAGAAGTGGCAGATGGACTTCAACGCGGATAAATGTGTTGTGGTCCATTTTGGCAGATCCAACGGGATGAACGAGTACACTATCAAAGGTAGGAGTCTTAGCTATGTGGAAGAGCAGAGGGATCTTGGGGTCCGGGTCCATAAGACTCTCAAATCGGCCTCCCAGGTGGAGGATGTGGTTAAGAAAGCTTACGGTGTACTGGCCTTCATTCATCGAGGGATTGAGTTCAGGAGTCAGGAGGTAATGCTGCAGCTTTATAGGACCCTTGTCAGACCACACTTGGAGTACTGTGCGCAGTTCTGGTTGCCTCACTATAGGAAGGACGTGGAAGCTATTGAAAGGGTGCAGAGGAGATTTACAAGGATGTTGCCTGGATTGGGAGGCATGCCTTATGAAGACAGGTTGAGGGAGCTGGGACTGTTCTCCCTGGAGAGACGATTATTCCCATTATTCCTGCAAAATGGACCACTACACATTTATCTGCGTTGAAGTCCATCTGCCACTTCTCCGCCCAGTCTTGCATCCATCTATGTCCCGCTGCAACTTTTGGCATCCCTCCAGACCATCCACAACACCACCGATCTTCGTATCGTCGGCAAACTTGCTAACCCATCCCTCCACTTCCTCATCCAGGTCATTTATGAAAATGACAAACAGCAGGGGTCCCAGAACAGATCCCTGGGGCACTCCACTGGTTACCGACCTCCATGCAGAACAAGACCCATCCACAACCACTCTCTGCCTTCTGCTGGCAAGCCAGTTCTGGATCCACGAGGCCAAAGCCCCTTGGATCCCATGCCCTCTCATCTTCTCCAGAAGCCTTGCATGTGGGACCTTATCAAACACCTTACTGAAGTCCATGTACACTACGTCCACCGTCCTTCCTTCATCAATGTGTTCAGTCATATTTTCGAAGAACTCAACTAGAACGTAGAACATAGAACATTACAGCGCAGTACAGGCCCTTTGGCCCTCGATGTTGCACCGGCCAGTGGACCCTCCAACCTAAACTATTCCAATATCATCCATATGCCTATCCACCGACCATTTGAATGCCCCCAAAGTAGGCGAGTCCACAACTGCTGCAGGCAGGGCATTCCACGCCCTCACCACCCTCTGTGTAAAGAACCTGCCTCTGACATCCGTCCTATAACTACCACCTCTTAATTTAAAGTTATGTCCCCTCGTGTTGGTTATCACCATCCGAGGAAAAAGGCTCTCACTATCCACCCTATCCAATCCCTTGATCATCTTATACGCCTCAATTAGGTCACCGCGTAACCTTCTTCTCTCTAATGAAAATAACCTCAGGTCCCTCAGCCTTTCCTCATAAGGCCTTCCCACCATACCAGGCAACATCCTGGTAAACCTCCTCTGCACCCTTTCCAATGCTTCCACATCTTTCTTATAATGCGGCGACCAGAACTGTACGCAATACTCCAAGTGCGGCCGCACCAGAGTTTTGTACAGTTGTAACATAACCTCACGGCTCCTAAATTCAATCCCTCTACCAATAAAAGCTAACACACCGTACGCCTTCTTAACAACTTTATCAACCTGGGTGCCAACTTTCAAAGAGCTATGTACTTGTACCCCAAGATCCCTCTGCTCGACAACACTATTAAGGGTCCTTCCATTAACCCTATATTTCATATGCCTGTTATTCCTACCAAAGTGAATCACCTCACACTTATCCGTATTGAATTCCATTTGCCACCTCACGGCCCAGCTCTGCAACCTATCTATGTCCCTCTGCAAACTGTAACATCCATCCTCGCTGTCTACAACTCCCCCCACTTTGGTATCGTCAGCAAATTTACTAATCCAACCCTCTACACCCTCATCTAGGTCATTTATAAAAATGACAAACAGCAGTGGCCCCAAAACAGATCCTTGAGGTACACCACTTGTAACTGCACTCCAGGTTGAATATTTCCCATCAACCACCACCCTCTGTCTTCTATCAGCTAGCCAATTCCTAATCCAAACTGCTAAATCACCTTCAATCCCATGCATCTGCACTTTCTGCAGTAGCCTACCATGGGGAACCTTATCAAACGCTTTGCTAAAATCCATATACACTACATCAACTGCCTTACCCTTATCTACCTCTTTGGTCACCTCCTCAAAAAACTCAATAAGGTTTGTGAGGCACGACCTACCCTTCACAAAACCGTGCTGACTATCCCTAATCAATTTATTCCTCTCTAGATGCTTATAAATCCTATCCCTTATAATTCTTTCCAAGACCTTGCCCACAACAGAAGTCAGGCTCACCGGTCTATAATTTCCAGGATGGTCCCTACTCCCCTTTTTGAAAAGAGGGACAACATTTGCCATCCTCCAGTCTTCCGGCACTATACCTGTAGCTAACGACGACATGAAGATCAAAGCCAAAGGCTCTGCAATCTCCTCTCTAGCCTCCCAGAGAATCCTAGGGTAAATCCCATCTGGCCCAGGGGACTTATCAATTTTCATACCCTCAAGATTCGCTAACACCTCCTCCTTATGAACCTCAATCCTACCCAGTCTACAACCTGGTATCGCAGTATTCTCCCCGACAACACTGTCTTTCTCCTGCGTGAATACTGACGAAAAATACTCATTCAGTGTCTCTCCTATCTCCTCAGGCTCCACGCACAACTTCCCACTGCTATCTCTGACTGGCCCTAATCTTGCCCTAACCAATCTTTTATTATTTATATACGTGTAAAAAGCTTTAGGATTCTCCTTAATCCTATCCGCCAAAGTCTTCTCGTGTCCTCTTCTAGCTCTTCTCAACTCTCTCTTTAGCTCCTTCCTGGCTGATTTATAGCTCTCTATTGCCCTAACTGAGCCTTCACGTCTCATCATTATATAAGCCTCCTTCTTCCTCTTCACCAGAGATTCAACTTCTCTAGTACACCATGGTTCCCTCACTCGACCACTTCCTCCCTGCCTGGCAGGTACATATTCATTAAGGACATGCAGAAGCTGTTCCTTAAATATGCTCCACATTTCAGATGTCCCCAGCCCCTGCAATTTCCTGCTCCACCCTATGCATCCTAAATCTCTCCTAATAGCCTCATAATTACCTTTCCCCCAGCTATAACTACTGTTATTCGGTACGTGCCCATCCCTTTCCATCATAAGGTAAACGTAAACTAGGCTTGTAAGGCATGACCTGCCCTTGACAAAACCAAGCTGACTATTTCTAATCAGTCCAAACTTCTCCAAATGTTCATATATCTTATCCCTCAGAAGCCTCTCCATCAGCTTGTTAATGCATATGTTAATGTAGAAGGGAATATTGGACAAATGGATGCCATTTATTGTAATGCAAGAAATCTTAATGTTAAGGTTGATGAAGTGAGGGTGTTGATGAACGTATGGGAATATAATATTATTGCTGGTTGGGAGAAGGGCAGGATTGTCAGCTCAATGTTCCAGGGTCTAGAATCATCAGGAGAGATGGGATGGGTTGTAAAAGAGGGGGTGGTGTCGCAATGTTGATTAAGGAGTTGATTACTGCAGTGAGGAGAGAGAATATCTCAGCAAGCTCCCCAACTGAGACCATATGGTGGAACAGAGAAACAACAAATGGGCAGTCCATTAGTGGGAGTGATCTATAAACCCCCAACCAGTCAGGGAGAGAAAGGATGGCAGATATGGAGGCAAATCTCAGAGAAGTGTAAAAACAACAGGGTAATAATAGTAGGGAATTTCAACTTTCTCAGTATTAGTTGGGATAGGCAAAGGAAGACCAAGAGGGGCAGAATTCTCGAAGTACACCGAGGAGAGTATTTTAAACCAGCATGGATAAAATCCCACAAGAGAGAGGGAGGCAGGCGCTATGGGGGAAAGGAGCCTGGAGCTGGTGTTGGACATGTCAGGGCTGGAACTTGCTGATGAGAGTTACGGTAGTTATGGAAAAAGGAGGAAGGCTGATTTTAATAGGATAAGTTAGGACCGACAAAAGTAGACTGGGAGCAGTTGCTCCCTTCCCTTGTCTCTCCCTCCCATTTCCACCCCCCCACTCCCTCTCCTCCAACTCTCTCCCATTCTTCCCTTCACCATAGGAAGCAGCACAGCGGTTAGCCAAGGACCCAGGGTCAATTCCAGCTTGGGTCACTGTCTGCGTGGATGCTGCACATTCTCCCCGTGTCTGCTTGGGTTTCCTCCCAAAGATGGGTTGCTTGGCCATGTTAAATTGATCCTAGTGTCGGAGGATTAGCAGGGTAAATGTATAGTGTTACAGGAATAGGGCCCGAGTGGGATTGTGTAGGCACAGACTTGATGGGCCAAATAGCCTCCTTCTGTACAGTAGGGATTCTATGATTCTCCCTCCTTGCCTTCCTCTCCACTCCGTCCCTCTCATACTGCGCAGCTGTCCCACCTCCTTCCACCCTCAATAGGAAGGGAGACAGTGTAGGGCACAGGAGGGTGATGCTATATACCTGGTAATCTGGTTTGGTAAAATAATCCAGAGTGGAAACATGATCGAGGAAACTCTGGAATTCTGAGGGCATATGTTTCAGCAGCATCCGGTGATCATATTTTTCCTTAATGAGTCCAACCTGTTCCTGCAATTAGAGAAAAAGACATCAACACACATCAAAAGACAGACACAGAAATGCAGAATGGGACTCTAATATACTTCAGTGACTGCACGATTGTTTTAAGAGTCTGTCACATGGTTTAATAGCGATGTCATTAGGGTGTTGCACAGGCTTCTGTTGTATCAGTTTCACTCTGTACAGGCAACAGAATCTAGAATAAACTTGCTGTGTGACACTTTGAATCTACATCTATAAACTACATCTTGTCTCATTCTTTAAAACCCACAACCATGTTTTGATGATAAAGAACAAAAGTTGGAATTTTGTTTCATCAGGAAGAGGTCCTAAGGAGGAGGAAAAACATTGCCAGTCCTCGCATTTCATATATTAGGAAATCAAAAAACAGATTAAAGATTGTAGTGTCAGTGAAGGAAGGTAAAGGAAGAAAAAGGAAAAAATATTGTATTTCGTGCTGGAAAAAGAATCAGGTAGAATCCTCTGCAGTGCGGGGTCTGTGCACATGTTGCTTTGTGCGGTGGACAGTGGGAAACTCAGGACGCTGTTGAGAAAAGGTGGAAGATCCTGAATAGAGATTCCTTGCAATATGTGGCATATTTGAAAGAAAGAAATGTTTTGCTGTATGGCTGTGTCATTTAATAAAGAAATACATCAAGTCAATAGTCTACTGGGTGAAAAAGGGCAATACTGTAAAAAATCTACATACTGAGCAATCAAGGCTTGTGTCTGGAACAGAAATGGCAGCTCAGATAGGATTCATGAAGAAAACGAACAGTGACATTTCTGTGCAGAATGATTTCAGTTCTTTGTGCAAGAGAATAAAATTACAAACCAATTGCTCGTACTAGCTTTTCTCAGTACAACAGGAAGTAAAACCTGTTATTTGCTCCGAAGGTCGGGTCATCCCGCAAATCCTGAAAACAAAAATTGCGATGACTCGACAAAGATCTTTGAAGGGCCACTCTACAAAGCCACTGATCATCACGGGATGCTTCAGGTTCCACTGGAGGAATCAAATGGAAGGAGAAAGCATTGCTCAGTTTGTGGCAACCTTAAAAAGGCTGGTATGACATTGTGAGTTTGGTTAGAAGATACTTTTCAAGAGCATCTAGTTTGTGGTCTTCAAAATGAGGCTCTCCAAAGAAGACTGCTTACTGAACAGGCTTTGACTTTGAAGACAATGGGAGAAATCGCACTATCAATAGCACCGGCTGCTAGAGAGGCTTCACGCTTTGCTGTAGCAAAGAACAGCTACAGTGGGAAAGCCCATAAGGAGCCAAAACAGCAACAAGCACGTCCCAAACGTGTGAAAATGGGCCAGACAATGCTGGAGCAAGGACAGTCAATGCAAGAATTGTGGCAAAATAGGTCACCTTACAAAAGCTTCTTGGGTTCAGTCACTTCCCTTAAGAATATTCAGAAGAATGACTAAGAATCTGCGACCTTCAAGAAAAAGAATAAGTTGCATTCCACAAAACAGATTTACAACATAGAAGATAAGGATTACAACTGTGAAGAGGAGACTGTCCAGAAAGATGAAGATCTAAACTGGATACTTATCCACACAGGGTGAACTCACACAGATTCTGAGTGATTCCAAGGTTAAATGGACACCCTATTAGGTTGGAGGTTGATACAGATGCTGCTGTATCTATAACCCCTGAGACTACACACCAGCAAAAGCTGAAACATCTTCCTTTCAAACTAGCTGCTGTGATTTTAAGACGTCGATGACTGTCGCTGTTGGACTGCGGTGGACACAGTAAGAAGTCTCACATCACCAGATTAAAATCCAACAGGTTTATTTGCTAATACAAGCTTTCAAAGAGCTGTTCCTTCTTCAGGTGAGTGGAGAGTTGAGTTCACAAACAGGTCATATATAAACAATGACTCAATTTATAAGACAGCAGTTGGAATATGAGTTTTTACAGGTACAGACAATGCAAGCAGAGAGAGGGGTAAGCACAGGAAGCCTTAAAATGCATCAAGGTAGATAAATCCCCAGGACCTGATGAAATGTATCCGAGGACACTGTGGGAGGCTAGGAAGGAAACTGTGATCGCCAGCATAGATATTTGGATCATTGATAGTCAGATAAGGTGCCTGAAGGTTGGAGGGTGGCAAATATTCTGCCTTTGTTTAAAAAAAGGCTGCAGGGAAAAGCCTGGGAACTACAGGCCAGTGAGCCTCACATCTGTGGTATATAAACTGTTGGAAGGTATTTTGGGAGACAGGATCTACAAGCATTTACATAGAACATAGAACATTACAGCACAGAACAGGCCCTTCGGCCTTCGATGTTGTGCCGACCAAAATAAAAAGCAACGCCCCTCCAAACTAAACCATTCCCTTGCATTTAGTGATGCAAAGACTGATTAGGGACAGTTAGCATGGCTTGATGGATAGAAAATCATGTCATACAAATTTGATTGAGTTTTTGATTGAGTTTAAACAAGAAGGTAGATGAGGGTAATTCAGTGATGTTGGCTACATGGACTTTAGCAAGACCTTTGACAAGGTACCACTTGGTAGGTTGTTGCATAAGATTAAATCTCACGGGATCCAGTGTGAGGTATCTAAATAGATACAAAATTGGATTCTTGACAGAAGCCAGAGGGTGGTTGTAGAGAGTTGTTTTTCAGACTGGAGGCCTGTGACCAGCGGTGTGCCTCAGGAATCAGTGCTGGGTCCACTGTTATTTGTCATTTATATTAATGATGTGGGTGAGAATATAAGAGACATATTAGTGAATTTGCAGAGGACACCAAGATTGGTGACATAATGTACAGTGAAGAAGGTTATCTCTGAATGGAAAGGGATCTCAGTCATAGTCAGAGGTTTACAGCAGGGAACAGGCTCTGCAGTCCAATCTGTCCATGCCACCCTTTTTTTTAAACCCCTAATCTAATCCCAATTTCCCACATTTGGTGCATATCTCTCTATACACATCGTACCCATGTAACTATCTAAATGCTTTTTAAAAGACAAAATTGTACCCACCTTTACCACTACCTCCAGTAGTTTATACAACACACTCACTATCCTCAGAAAAAAACTCCCTCTGGAAACGTTTGCAACTCTCCCCTCACCTTAAACCTATGCCCTCTAGTTTTAGACTCCTCTACCTTTGGGGAAAAGATATTGACTATCTCGCTGATCTGTGCCTCTCATTATTTTATAGACCTCTATAAGGTCACCCCTCAGCCTCCTACGCTCCAGAGAAAAAAGCCCCAGTCTATTCAGCCTCTCCTTATAACTCAATCCATCAAGTCCCTGTAGCATCCTAGTAAATCTTTTGTGCACTCTTTGTAGTTTAATAATATTCTTGCTGTAATAGGGTGACCAGAATTGCACACAGTATTCCAAGTGTGGTCTTACCAATGTCTTGTACAACTTCAACAAGACACCCCAACTCCTGTATTCAATGTTCTGACCAATGAAACCAAGCATGCCGAATGCCTTCTTCACCACTCTGTCCACCTGTGACTCCACTTTCAAGGAGCTATAAACATGTACCTCTAGATCTCTCTGTTCTGTAATTCTCCCCAATGCCCTACCATTAACTGAGTAAGTCCTGCCCTGGGTCAATCGACCAAAATGCATTGGAGAGGGTGCAGAGGAGGTTTACCAGGATGTTGCCAGGAATGGAGGGCAGGTCTTATGAAGAGATGCTGAGGGATATGAGGTTGTTTTTGTTAGAAAGAAGGCGGCTAAGAGGAGACCTTATTGAAACATATAAGATGATTAGAGGTTTAGATAGGGTGGACAGTGATAGCCTTTTTCCTAGGATGGAGAAAGCTAGCACGAGGGGACATAGCTTTAAATTAAGGGGTGGTATGTAGTGACCATTTCAGCTCGGGGAAATAGTCTCTGAGAGTCCACCCTATCTATTCCTCAACCTATCTTCATAAGGCCTGCCTCCCAATCCAGGCAGCATCCTTGTAAATCTCCTCTGAACTCTCTCAATAGCTTCTACATCCTTATAGAGTTGTATCATTACCTCCTGACTCCTAAACTCTATTCCTCGATTAATGAAGGCCAGTACACCATACGCCTTCTTGACCACTTCTTCCACCTGCGAGGCCGATTTAAGAGTCCTATGGACCCGGACCTGAGATCCTTCTGCTCTACAACACAGCTAAGACTCCTACCCCTTATATTGTACTCCTTCATCCCATTATTCCTGCCAAAATGGACCACTACACATTTATCTGCGTTGAAGTCCATCTGCCACTTCTCCGCCCAGTCTTGCATCCTGTCTATGTCCCGCTGCAACTTTTGGCATCCCTCCAGACCATCCACAACACCACCGATCTTTGTATCGTCGGCGAACTTACTCACCCATCCTTCCACTTCCTCATCCAGGTCATTTATGAAAATGACAAACAGCAAGGGTCCTAGAACAGATCCCTGGGGCACTCCACTGGTGACCGACCTCCATGCAGAAAAAGAGCCATCCACAACCACCCTCTGCCTTCTGCAGGCAAGCCAGTTCTGGATCCACAAGGCCAAAGCCCCTTGGATCCCATGGCCTCTCACCTTCTCAAGAAGTCTTGCATGTGGGACCTTGTCAAATGCCTTGCTGAAGTCCATGTACACCACGTCCACTGCTCTTCCTTCGTCAATGTGTTCAGTCACATTTTCGAAGAACTCAATTAAGCTCGTAAGGCACGACCTGCCTTTTACAAAACCATGCTGACTATTTCTAATCAACCTAAACTTCTCCAAATGCTCGTAAATCTTGTCCCTCAGAAGCCTCTCCATCAGCTTACCAACCACTGAGGTCAGACTCACCGGTCGGTAATTTCCAGGACTATCCCTGTTCCCTTTCTTGAAAATAGGGACCACATCCGCAATCCTCCAATCCTCTGGAACCTCTCCCGTCTCCATTGACGACGCAAAGATCATCACCAGGGGCTCTGCAATGACATCCCTCACCTCCCACAATAACCTGGGGTACATCCCATCTGGTCCCGGAGACTTGTCTATCTTGATAGCATTTAAAAGTTCTAACACATCCGTTTCCTTAATATCTACATACTCAATCTTTTCAGTCTGCCGCAAACTTGTAGTGCATCCTCCCAGATCACTTTCCACCGTGAATACTGAGGCAAAGTACTCATTAAGCACCTCTGCCATTTCTTCCGGTTCCATACAGACTTTTCCCCCTTCACCTTTTATAGGTCCTATCCCTTCTCTTCTCATCCTTTTACTTTTCACATATTTGTAGAAGGCCTTGGGATTCTCCTTAATCCTACCAGCCAAGGCCTTCTGGCTCTCCTAATTTCCTTTTTAAGCTCTCTTCTATAAGCCTTATACTTCTCTAGATCCCCAACATCTCCTAGCTCTTTGAACCTTTTATACACCTTTCTTTTCTTCCTGACTATGTTCACCACAGCCTTCGTGCACCACGGTTCCCGCGTCCTACCAAAACCTCCTTGTCTCACCGGAACGTTGTCGTGCAAAGCTCCAGACAAGCATTCCTTGAATATCTGCCACCTTCCTTCTGTGCTTTTCCCCAAGAACACCTCCTTCCAGTTTATTCGCCCCAACATCTGCCTGATGTCTTCATATTTCCCCTTATTCCAGACAAACACCTTCCTAGCCTGCCTGATCCTATCCTTTTCCAACGCAAGGGTGAAGGAGATAGAATTATGATCTCCATCCCCAAGATGCTCTCCTACCGAGAGATCCATCACCTGTCCTGGTTCATTAGCTAGTACCAGGTCCAGTACAGCCTCTCCTCTCGTAGGCTTGTCCACGTGCTGTGTCAGGAAACCCTCCTGAACACACCTAACAAACTCCTCCCCATCCAAACCCCTTACCCTTGGGATATTCCAGTCGATGTTTGGGAAATTGAAGTCTCCCATCACAACAACTCTGTTATTTCTACATCTCTCCAGTATCTGTTTCCCTATCTGCACCTCAACTTCCCTGTCACTATTGGGCGGCCTATAGAATACACCCAGCAACGTCACCGACCCTTTGCTATTCCTAACTTCCACCCACAGAGACTCCGTAGACATTCCCTCCTCGGTATCCACCTTCTCTGCAGCCATGACACTGTCCCTGATCAACAGTGCCACTCCACCACCTCTTTTGCCTCCCTCCCTGAAGGATCTGAATCCCGGGACCTGTAGTACCCAGTCCTGTCCCTGAGACATCCAAGTCTCTGTAACGGCCACCACATCACAATCCCAAGCAGCAATCCACGCCCTAAGTTCATCCACCTTATTTACTACACTCCTGGCATTAAAATAGACACAGCTCAGTCCCTCAGACTGGACATTTCCCTTCTCCCCCACTCGTCTAACCTGCCTCTCATCCTGCCTAGAGTTCTTCCCTACCTGGGAGCTAACTTCCTTGCTCCCAGTCTCCACATCACTATTCCCTCCCCCTAACCTTTCTAGTTTAAAGTCCCCCCAGTAGCCCTGGCCAGTTTTCCCGCCAAGATATTAGTCCCCCTGGGATTCAGGTGCCACCCGTCTTTGCTGTACAGGTCACACCTACCCCTAAAGAGGTCCCAATGATCCAGGAACCAGAATCCCTGCCCCCGACTCCAGTCCCTCAGCCACATATTCA
Source organism: Sphyrna mokarran (assembly GCA_024679065.1). Taxonomy (NCBI): domain Eukaryota; kingdom Metazoa; phylum Chordata; class Chondrichthyes; order Carcharhiniformes; family Carcharhinidae; genus Sphyrna; species Sphyrna mokarran. The sequence goes on from JAGIQG010000005.1 coordinate 1,640,546, forward strand.
ACCTCCATCTCATACTATTCCTGCTCTCACTCTCCCGAGGCGCAGGCAGCAATCCTGAGATTACTACCTTCGCTTTCCTCACTTCCTCAAAAAACTTCATCAAGTTTGTGAGAGACAGTTTCCCCCTCACAAAACCATGTTGCCTCTCACTAATATGTCCATTTATTTCCAAGTGGGAATAAATCCTGTCTCAAAGAATCCTCTCAAATTCCTCCCTCACCACTGATGTAAGGCTTACCGGCCTGTAATTACCTGGATCATTCTTGTTACCCTTCTTAAACAAAGGAACAACATTGGTTATTCTCCAATCCTCTGGGACCTCCCCCGTAACCAGTGAGGATACAAAGATTTCTCTCAAAACCCCAGCAATTCCCTCCCTTGCCTCTCTCAGTATTCTGGGATATATCCCATCAGGCCCTGGGGACTTGTCTACCTTAATGTTTCTCAAGATTCCCAATATCTCCTCCTTTCTGATCTCAACATGACTCAAACTATCTACAATTCTTTCCCAGACTCATCATCCACCTTTTTGCTGAATACTTACCAGAGTACTCATTTAATACCTCGCCAAATTCCTCTGGTTCCACGCACAGGTTCCCTCCCCTGTCCTTGAGTGGGCCAACCCTCTCCCTGGCTCCCCTCTTGCTTCTTATATATGTGTAAAATGCCCTGGAATTTTCCTTAATCCTGCTGGCCAATGAATTTTCATGACCACTTTTAGCTCTCCTCCTTCCTTGTTTAAGTTTCTTCCTACTTTCCTTGTATTCCGCACTTGCTTTGTGTGTTCCCAGCCTCCTGGCTTCAACAAATGCTTCCTTTTTCTCGTTGACTCGGCTCACAATATCTCTTGTTATCCGAGGTTCCCCAAATGTACCACACTTAACCTTCATCCTTACAGGAATGTGCCGATCCTGAATCCCTATCAACTTACACTTGAAAGCCTTCCACATGCCAGATGTTGATTTGCCCTCGAACATCTGCCCCCAGTCTACCTTCTTCCGTTCCTGCCTAATATTGTTGTAATTAGCCTTTCCCTCAGTTTAGCACCTTCACTTATCTTTATCCATCAGTATATTAATGCTCACTGAATTGTGGTCACTGTTCCTGAACTGCTCCCCAGCTGAAACACTAACCACCTGGCCGGCCTCATTCCCCAAAACCAGGTCCAGTTTGGCCCCTTCCGTAATTGGACTATCTACATACTGTTTCAGGAAGCCTTCCTGGACACTTCTTACAAACTCTGCCCCATCCATGCTCTTAGCACAAAGTGAGTCCCAGTTAAAATCTCCCACCACAACAACCCTGTTACTTTTACATCTTTCCAAAATCTGCCTACATATCTGCCTATGTTTATGGAAATCCACATTGGAAACCAGACTGGGGAGACAATTTAGAGACAATTTGTTTCACCAATCAGCCCACACTATCTTTGGGATGTGGGAGGAAACCGGAGCGCCCGGAGAAAACCCACACAAGCACGGGGAAAATGTGCAAACTCCCACAGACACAGGCCCAAATCCATGTATCTGCACAGCACAGCGATAGTCACTGAGCTGTCGTGTTGCCCATCAAGTGGTCCAGTTTAAGTGTACACTAACGATATGAAGTGCTAGGCTACTCTCGAAAAATTCATGAGCAGCCCTCACACGACCCATCGCGTGTATGGGCAACAAGGCGGACCAAAGCACCTATGGAATGCAAGAGAAAAACATCAACAACTAGGAATATGCAATTCCCAGGAACTTCCCAAGGCTCATGATCCCTATCTAAAACAGTCTTCTATATCCCTCCATCTCTATTCTGCTCATGTGCCTATTTAAGTATTTCTTAAATAACTCCAACGTCCCTATCTCCACCACCTTACTTGGCACTGCATTCCATATCCCCCCAACCCTCTTGTGTGAAAAACCTCCCTCTAATATCCAAATTATATCTCCCCCCACCGCCTCACCCTAAGCCTGTGGCCCCCTAGTAATACAGAACATAGAACACTACAGCACAAACAGGCCCTTCGGCCCACAAGTTGTGCCGAACACATCAAAACCTACCCAGCCATAGACCTATCTATAACCCCCAATCCCATTGGATCCCATATACTCATCCAGAAGTCTTTTAAAAGACCCCAGCGAGTTCGCCTCGACCACCACCGACGGCAGCCGATTCCATTCACTCACCACCCTCTGAGTGAAAAACTTTCCCCTAGCATCCCCTCTGTACTTGCTTCCCTGCACCTTAAATCTGTGCCCTCTCGTCGCAACCATTTCAGCCCTGGGAAATAGTCTCTGAGAGTCCACCCAAATATTTGATTCAAACTAGGAAAAAACTTACCACTGTTTACTCTATCTATCCCCTTCATAATCTTGTACACCTCTATCAGATCTTCTCTCAGTCTCCGTCTTTCTAAGGAAAACAGTCCCAATTTGTCTAATCTCTCCTCATAACTCAGACCTTCCATACCAGGCAGCATCCTGGTAAACCTCCTCTGCACTCTCTCCAGAGTCTCCACGTCCTTCCGGTAGTAAGGCGACCAGAACTGGACGCAATATTCCAAATGAGGTCTAACCAGCGTTTTATACAATTGCAACATTAAAGGCCAGCTCTTGTACTCTATACCCCTTCCTATAAAGGCTAACATACTATATGCTTTCTTCACAACCTTCTCCAGTTGTACTGCCACCTTCAGAGACTTGTGCACTTTCACTTCCAGGTCCCTCTGTGTTTCTATTTTCTTAATAGGTCTCCCCTTTATCATATACATTCTTATACATCTTATCATATACCTCCCCCCTACATTCTTTCTCCCAAAATGCACTTTGGTCTCCTTATTGAGAAAAGATATACTGGCACTGGAGGGGATGCAGAGGAGATTCAGTAGGTTGATTCCAGAGTTGAAAAGATTGGTTTATGAAGAGAGACTGAGTAGACTGGGGCTGTACTCATTGGAATTCAGAAGAATGAGGGGAGATCTTATAGAAACATGTAAGATTATGAAGGGAATCGATAAGATAGAAGCAGGGAAGTTGTTTCCACTGGTGGGTGAAACTAGAACTAGGGGAATAGCCTCAAAATAAGGGGAATTAGATTTAGGACTGAGTTGAGAAGAAATTTCTTCACCCAAAGGGTTGTGAATCTGTGGAATTCCCTGCCCAGTGAAGCAGTTGAGGTTCCCTCATTGAATGTTTTTAAGACAAAGATAGATAAATTTTTGAACAGTAAAGGGATTAAGGGTTATGGTGAGCGGGTGGGTAAGTGAAGCTGAATCCATAAACAGATCAGCCATGATTTTATTGAATGGTGGAGTAATTTATTGAATGGTGAGCGGGTGGGTAAGTGGAGCTGAGTCCACGAAAAGATCACTGTGATCTTATTGAATGACAGAGCAGGCTTGATGGGCTGAATGGCCGACTCCTGCTCTGAGTTCTTATACCCTCGTCCAGATTTCAGGAAGGGTCGTACACCTTGTTTCTGATTTGAGGATGGCCGACAGGGCCCCCCCTCACCCCTGGGAATCACCGACGGGGCCCCCCTCCCCCCTGGGGATCGCCGACGGGGGCCCCCGTCCACCCCCCCCGGGGATCACCGATGGGCCCCCCTCTCCCCCGGGGATCACTTACCTTGTCTTTTATTTTCCTCCATGGTAACTGGCCAACCGCAAACTCCACCAACATGTAGAAAAGTGACCACAGATCATCGTGTCGACCCATCTCCTGCAGATTGGAAATATAACAAGTGATCATTACCACAGGCTGTCACCGCGTCTCCCTCTCCCCTAAATCAGTCAGCTCCCTATCACTCTCCACTTCTCCCTTCCATCACTCTCACGTCATCTTGTCCTCTGCAATTTTTTATTCTATTCCTTTTTAATACTAGACAGCATGGTTGTGTCGGGCTGGTGTTTATACTCCCTCTAATCTGCTCCCCACATCCTATCCCTCCCATCCTCAATGTTCACCTCGCTCACCCCGCCCCGATGAAAGCGGAACCAAAAGAGGAAATGCTGGAAAATTTCAGCGGCTCTGGCAGTAACTGTAAGGAGAGAAAAGAGCTGACCTTTTGACTCCAGATGACCCTTTATCAAAGCTGAGAATTTCCTGCGTTCTCTCTTTTGGTTTCAGATTCCAGCATCAGCAGTAATTTGCTTTTTACCCTATGGGAGTGAGTTCCACACACTCATCACTCTCTGCGTAAAGATGTTCCTTTCGAATTCCCAGTTGGATTTTTTGGCGATTATCTCATATTGACGGCTTTTTCCCCGCAGGAAGAAACATTCTCTCTGTATCTACTCAATTAAAACCATGAATACATAGCTTGCAATAACTATACATTCCTTCAACTCACAAAGACCAAAAGTATAGTCAGTTGATCACGGTTAACAATGTTCTGGATTGTATAAGATTAAAGTTGTCAAAAATAGTAAATCTGAGGATTGGAAAAAAGCAAAGGAGGACCAAGAAAGGGAAAACAGGAAATGAAAAACTGTAAAACTTCCACAGGGATGTAAAAAGCATTTGGCCAAGATAAACGGGGTCCATTACAGCCAAAGTCAGGAAAATTTGTAATGGGGAATAGGAAAATGGCAGAGAAGCTAAATGATTACTTTGTGTCTGTTTTAACTGAGGAAAATATAAGAAATCTCCCAGCTGTAGGTGAAGATGAGCAAGGATGGAAATAAAACATTGAGGGTTATTCGGTGTTTAGGAAGGACAGATGGAAAGGAAAAGGTGGTGGAGTTGCATTGTTGATTAAAGATGATATTGAAATGATATTGTGGAAAGATATTACATAGATAATAGGAAATCTGTATGGGTCAAGTTAAGAAATAACAAGGGTGAAAAAACATTGGTGAGGATGGTATACAGACCCACAAACTGCAGTGATAATGTTGGGAAAAGTATTAGAGATCAGAAATCAGAGATGCACGTGTTAAAGGAACATCCGTGATTATGGATGACTTCAATCTGCACATAGATTGGGAGAGTCAAATTAATCACAGTACAATGGTGGAGCTTTTTCAAGGAACAAATACTGCATGTCCTCGATAGGTATGTCCCTGGCAGGCAGGGAGGAAATGGCTGAGTGAGGGAACAAAGGAGGTTGACTGTCTTGTTAAGAGGAAGAAGGAAGCATATGTAAGATGAAAAAACAAGGTTTAGTTGGGTCACTTGTAGCTAGAAATCAGTTAAAGAAAGGGCTTAGGAGAGCCAGGAGGGGGTATGAGAAGTCCTGGGAGGGTCAGATAAAGGAAAATCCCAAGGCTTTTTAATCTTCTGTGAGAAATAAAAGAATGACCAGTTCGAGGTTAGGGCCAGTCAAAGATAGTCACAGGAACTTGTGCCTGGAGTCAGAGATAGGTGAGGCATTGAATGAATACTTTTCTTCAATGTTCACTAAGGAGAGGGGCCATGTTTTTGAGGATGAGTGTGTAATACAGGCTTACAGGCTGAGGGAAGATGTATTAGCAATTTTGAAAAACCTGAACATAGAACATAGAACATTACAGCGCAGTACAGGCCCTTCAGCCCTCGATGTTGCACCGACCAGTGGAACCAATCTAATGGCCCTCTAACCCAAACTATTCCAATATTATCCATATGCCTATCCACTGACCATTTGAATGCCCTTAAACTTGGCGCATCTACAACTGCAGCAGGCAGGGCATTCCACACCCTTACTACCCTCTGAGTAAAGAACCCACCTCTGACATCCGTCCTATAATTATCACCCCTTAATTTAAAGCTATGTCCTCTTGTGTTATCCATCTCCATCCAAGGAAAAAGGCTTTCACTGTCCACCCTATCTAACCCTCTGATCATCTTGTACATCAGAGTAGATTCTTTACTGAGAGAGTGGTTGGGGTGTGGAATGCACCAGCCTGCTGTGATAGTGGAATCAGACACTTTAGGAATTTTCAAGCGGTTATTGGATAGGAACATGGAGCACACCAGAATGAGAGGGAGTGGGATAGCTTGATCTTGGGATTGGACATAGCTCAGAACAACATTGAGGGCTGAAGGGCCTGTACTGTACTGTAATGTTCTATGTTTCTATGTTTAATAGAGGAGGAATTTCTGAAGTGTATATGGGATGGTTTTCTGGAGCAATACATTGAGGAACTAACAAGGAGGAGACCATCTTGGGCTGGCTATTATGCAATGAGAGAGGATGAGTTGGCAATGTAGTTGAGAGAACAGCTTTGGGGATGAAATATAATATGGTGGAACTCTTCATTAAGGTGGATAGTGATGCAGTTGATTCTGAGACCAGAGTCTTGAATCTCAGAAAAGGAAATATGATGATAAAAGGCATGAACTGGCCATGGTGGACTGGGAAACATTAGTCAAAGGAAAAGCAGTGGACAGCCAATGGCAGATATTTAAAGAATAAATAAGTGAATTCCAGAAGGTGTTTATTCCTGTTTGGTGCCAGCATGGTGAGGGAGTTGTGGCCAAACCATGATTTACAAGGGGAATTAGAGTATCAGATTCAAGAAGCATAAAAACTGGCAAGAAAAAGCAATAGGCCTGAGGATTGCGGGCAGTTTAAAATTCAGCAAAGGGGGACCAAGGGATTAATTAACAGGAAAACAGACAATGAAAGTAAGCTAGTGGAGAACATAATAACTCACTTTAACAGTTTCTATATGTAAAAAGAAAAAATAAATGTTGGTTCCTTACAGTCACAAACAGGAGAATTCATATGGGGAATAAATAAATGCTGAACTAAATTTATACTTTGCTTCTATCTTCACAAAGGAAGACATGAATAATGTACCAGGAGTGCTGAGAGAAAGCTGTTTTAGTGAGGAGCTGAAGGAAATCAGCATGAGGAGAGAAATGGTTTTGGGGAAATTGATGGGATTGAAGGTGGATAAATCTCCAAGACCTGATAATCTTCATCCCAGAATACTTCAGGAAGTGGCCCTGAAAACAGTAGATCCATTGGTGGTTATTTTCAACACTTCTCTGGACTGGTTGCTACAGATTGGAGGGTAGCTAATGTCAGCGTGCTGTTGTAAAGGGAGGTAGAGAGAAAACAGGGAACGATAGACCAGTGAACAGAACACTGGTACTGGGGAAGGTGCTCGAGTCCATTATTAAAGACTCAGCATCTGGAAGGCAGTGGGAAAATCAGACAAAGTCAGCATGGATTTACAAAAGGGAAATTATACTTGAGGAATCTATTGGAATTCTTTGAGAATGTAATTAGTAGAGTTGACCAAGGAAGACCAGAGGATAGGGTTTATTTAGATTTTCAGAAGGTTTTCAACAAGGTAAAGTTAAAGCACAGGGGATTGCAGGGAATGTGTTGAGATGGATAGAAAGCTGGTTAGCAGATAGGAAGCAAAGAGTTGGCATAAATGGGTCTTTTCTTGATTGGCAGTCAGTGATTAGTGGGGTTCCAGAGGGATCTGTGCTCAGACCCTAACTGTTCACATTATGTATTATGATTTGGAAGAAGGAACTGAATGTATTATCTTCAAAATTGCAGGTGATACAGCGTTGGGAGGGTGAGCTGTGAGGAGGATGTAGAGATGTTTCAGTGTGATTTGGACAGGCTGAGTGTGTGGGTATCCGTATGGCAGATGCAGCATAATGTGGATAAATGTGAGGTTATCCACTTTGGCAGCAATAATAAAGACAGATTATTACTGGAATGGGTATAAATTGAGAGACCTTGGTGTCCTCATACATCAGTTGCTGAAAGCAAGCGTGCAGGTAGAGCAGGCAGTAAAGGTGGCCAATGGTATTTTGGCTTTCATAATTAGAAGATTTGAGTATAAGGATAGGGATGTTCTGCCACAAGTGTATAAGACGTTTGGGAGACCACACCTGGAGTATTGTGCGCAGATTTGCAGCAAAGGTTCACCAGACTTGTTTTGTAGATCGTGGGACAGTTTTATGGAGAGATAGGGAAAGCTGGGCCTGTATTCGATGGAGTTTGAAGAATGAGAGATGATCTCATTAAAGCATACACAATACTAAAACAAATAGACAGGGTAAATGCTGACGAGATATTTCCCTTGGTTGGAGAGGTTAGAACCAGGAAGCATGATTTCAAAATTAGGGGATGCCAGTTAGAGTGGAAATGAGGAGAAATTGCTTCACACAGAGGATTTGAATGTTTGGAATTTCCTACCCCAGAGGCTGTGGAAGCTCAGTCATTGAGTATGTTTAAAGCAGACACTGACAGATTTGTAAATCCCAGTGACAAAGAGATCAAACACCCCATCTGTGAACTAACCAATGTTTTATAAACTTGTACCAAGACCTCTGCTGCTTCTATATTCTATAATCCACCTAATGAAGGCAAGCATTCTGTATGCCTTCTTCACCACCTCATCTGCCTGTGCTGCACCTTCAGGGATCTATACAAAGGTCCCTTTGTTCTTTAATACTCTCCAGATACCCACTGCTTATTGTGTAGACCTCCCGAAATGCATCACACTCACACCTATCAGGATTAAATTCCATCTGCCATTGCTCTGCTCAGCTTTCAGTCTGTAGGCAAAGACGACAACACCAATTTTTATGTCACCTGCAAACTTACCAATTATCCCTTCTACTTCCACATCCCATTCATTAATGTATATAACAAACAGCAAGGATCCACTGCTGGTCACAGGTTTCCAATCACAAAAGCAGCCCTCCACCATCACCCTTTGCTTCCTACTAATAAGCCAATGTAGATCCCAATTTGCCTTGTATCCCATGTACTTTAACCTTTTGGACAGGCCCTCCTATGTGGCACCCTGCCAAAGGCCTTGCTCAAGTCCACACAAACCAAATCAATCTCTCTGTCAGGATCCCAGCAATCTCCTTCCTTGCCTTTCACTGCAGCCCGAGGTACATTTCATCAGGCTCTGAGGACTTATATATCTTTATGCCCGCTAAAACATCTAATTCCTCCTCTTTATTCAGCTTAGACTGCTCTAGAATCTTACTATTCCAACCAAAATCTCCAGCTACAATATCTTTCTCTTTTGTGATGACAGGTGAAAAATATTCATTTAAGAACTCGCCCACATCCTCTGGTTTCATGAACAGATTACCCATTTGGTCTCAAATTGGCCCCACTCTTTCTGCTAATCCTCTTGCTCTTAATAAAATGCTTTACAGGTTTTCTTCATCTTATAGAACCATAGAACATTACAGCTCAGAAACAGGTCTTTCTGCCCTTCTTGTCTGAGCCAAACCATTTTTTGCTTAATCCCACTGATCTGCACCTGGACCATATCCCTCCACACCCCTCTCATCCATGAACCCATCCAATTTTTTTCTTAAATGTTAAAAGTGACCCCGCATTTACCACTTTATCCGGCAGCTCATTCCACACTCCCACCACTCTCTGTGTGAAGAAGCCCCTCCCCCAATATTTCCTTTAAATTTTTCTCCTTTCACCCTTAACCCATTCCCTCTGGTTTTTTTTCTCCCCTAGCCTCAGTGGAAAAAGCCTGCTTGCATTCACTCTATCTATACCCATCAAAGTCTTATACACCTCTATCAAATCTCCCCTCATTCTTCTAAGCTCCAGGGAATAAAGTCCTAACCTATTCAATCTCTCTCTGTAACTCAGCTTCTCAAGTCCCAGCAACATCCTTGTGAACCTTCTCTGTCCTCTTTCAACCTTATTTACATCCTTCCTGTAACTAAAACTGTACACAATACTCTAAATTCAGCCTCACCAATGCCTTATATAACCTTACTCCAACTTTTATACTCAATACTCCAATTTATAAAGGCCAATGTACCTAAAGCACTTGTACGATTCTGTCCACCTGTGACGTCACTTTTAGGGAATTCTGTCCCTGTATTCCCAGATCCCTCTGTTCAACTGCACTTTTCAGTATCCTACCATTTACCCTGTACGTTCTACCTTGGTTAGTCCTTCCAAAGTGCAATACCTCACACTTGTCTACATTAAATTCCATCTGCCATTTTTCAGCCCATTTTTCTAGTTGGTCCAAATCCCTTCTGCAAGCTTTGAAAACCTTCCTCACTGCCCACTACACTTACAATTTTTGTAACATCAGCAAATTTACTGATCCAATTTACCACATTATCTGCCAATGTTATTTTATGGTCCCTCTTTGCCCTTCTAATTTCTTCTTTAACCCTTCAAAGAACAAAGAACAAAGAACAAAACAGCACGGGAAACAGGCCCTTCGGCCCAATGAACTCGTGCCGCCACCCCAATGTTCCCATCTCTACCCGTGATCCCTGTCCATGTTTATACATCTATGGATTAAAAACCAAATTTGAGACAATTTAGGGAGAATTTGTTTTGCCAATTAGCCTAAGAGCACATCTTTGGGATGTGGGAGGAAACCGGAGCACCCGGAGAAAACCCACGCAAGCACGGGGAGAATGCGCAAACTCCCACAGACACAGGCCCAAATCCATGTATCTGCACAGCACAGCGATAGTCACTGAGCTGTCGTGTTGCCCATCAAATGGTCCAGGTCAAGCGTACACTAACGACGTGAAGCACTAGGATACTCTCGAAAAAAATCCAAGAGCAGCCCTCTCACGACCCATCGCGTGTATGCCCCTCGTTAGACAACAAGGTGGACCAAAGCACCTGTAGGATAAAAACAAGTACATCAATATCATCGTTTATTTACACACTTCCCAGGGACTCCCAAGGCTCATGATCCCTATTTTAAATCAGTTTTCTATACCCCTCCATTCCCATTCTGTTCATGTGCCCATCTAAGTATTTCTTAAATATCTCCAGAGTACCTGCCTCCACCACTTTACTTGGTAGCGCATTCCATACCCCCACCACCCTCTGTGTGAAAAATCTCCCTCTAGCATCCAAATTATACCTTACCCCCTCACCCTAAGCCCGTGACCCCTTGTGCTATTTGAGTTCATCCTAGGAAAAAGCTTAACCCTGTTTACTCTATCTATGCCCCTCATAATCTTGTACACCTCTATGAGATAGAACATAGAACATTACAGCGCAGTACAGGCCCTCGATGTTGCGCCGGTCAGTGGACCCTCTAACCTAAACTATTCCAATATCACCCATATGCCTATCCACCGAACATTTGAATGCCCCCAAAGTAGGCGAGTCCACAACTGCTGCAGGCAGGGCATTCCACGCCCTCACCACCCTCTGTGTAAAGAACCTGCCTCTGACATCCGTCCTATAACTACCACCTCTTAATTTAAAGTTATGTTCCCTCGTGTTGGTCATCACCATCCGAGGAAAAAGGCTCTCACTATCCACCCTATCCAATCCCTTGATCATCTTATACGCCTCAATTAGGTCACCGCGTAACCTTCTTCTCTCTAATGAAAATAACCTCAGGTCCCTCAGCCTTTCCTCATAAGGCCTTCCCACCATACCAGGCAACATCCTGGTAAACCTCCTCTGCACCCTTTCCAATGCTTCCACATCTTTCTTATAATGCGGCGACCAGAACTGTACGCAATACTCCAAGTGCGGCCGCACCAGAGTTTTGTACAGTTGTAACATAGCCTCACGGCTCCTAAATTCAATCCCTCTACCAATAAAAGCTAACACACCGTACGCCTTCTTAACAACTTTATCAACCTGGGTGCCAACTTTCAAAGAGCTATGTACTTGTACCCCAAGATCCCTCTGCTCGACAACACTATTAAGGGTCCTTCCATTAACCCTATTTAGAAAAGAGGCGACTTGATGAAAAGCTTCAAGCTTCTGAGGGGCACTGAGAGTAGACATGGAGAGGATGTTTCCACTTTAACAAAGAACAGGCCCTTTGGTCCACCGAGCCTGCATCAAGACCTTTCTAAAGACCTTTTGCCTCAATATGGTTCATATCCCTCTATTCCCTGTCAAAGGAAGGATCCAGAATTCAGAGGTTTAAATGGGGATGAGGTCTTTTCTCTTTGGAGGGAGTAAGTCTCTGGAACTCTCTTCCTCAAAGGGCAGTGCAAGCAGAGTCTTTAAATGAGATACATTCTTGGTAGGCAATGGGACAGATTGCCACATCTGAAGTTATCAGATCAGTTCTGATCTTATTAAGTGGTGCAGCAGGCTTGAGGAGCCAAATGATCTACTCCTATTTCTTGTTTATTAGTTTGTAAACACTTGTTTGTATGGAGAATGTGACCTCCTGTTCTTCATTCCAAAATACACATTTATCTACTTAGATCCTGTGCCTTATGCTTTATATCCACTCTGCAAGTTCATTCCTGTTTTCCTGCTCCTCCTCTGTAAACACATCCTTCCACAATCAGGAAATATTCACTAACTCTCAAACCAGATTCCTGATTTCCAAGTCCAGATTGTTTCTGCTGATGTCAGAGTCTCTCCCTGTGTGGAACACCATGTCCTGCCTCCCTGCATTGCTGCCTTGGGGATTCAGATCTGCTATGCCTCCTTGCTCCATCCCACTCTACCCAGGAAAGCTTTAACCAGTTCCCTTACTCGGTTTTTATGGGCATTGACAGATGCGTAGCGAACGGTTCCTCGGAATCCAGCCACAGCTCGAGGCTACAGAAAAGAAACAAGAGTCAGTGTGACATGACAAACAAATACAGAAGGCCACCGTCCGGGTCCTGCCAAGAACAGGTACAGCAATCAGTAAAGGTGGCAAATAGTATGTTGACCTTCATAGCGAGAGGATTTGAGTATAGGGATAGGGATGTTTTACTGCAATTGTACAGGGGGTTGGTGAGGCCACACCTGGAGTATTCTGTACAGTTTTGATCTCCTTATCTGAGGAAGGATGTTCCTTGCTATAGAGGGAGCACAGTGAAGGTTTACCAGACTGATTCCTGGGATGGCAGGTCTGTCATATGAGGAGAGACTGAGTGGGTTAAGATTATACTCACTGGAGTTTAATCTTATAATTTATAAGATATAGAAACTTATAAAATTCTAACAGGGTTAAACAGGACAGATTCAGAAAGAATGTTCCTGATGGTGGGGAGAGTCCAGAACTAGGGGTGAGAGTTTAAGAATAAGGGGCAAAACCTTGAGGCCAAAAATTGTGTGATTTCAGGAAGAAATTAGATAGAACTCTTGAGGCTAAAGGGATGAAGGGATATTGGGGGAGAGGAGGTGGGAAATCAGCATATTGAAATGAATGGCACAGGAGGCTTGAAAAGGCCAAATGGCCTACTCCTGCTTTGAGTTTCAATGCAAGGCCACCCCAAACCACTCCAAGGCAGCATCACATTAGCATTTCCCAACACAAGTCGAAGTTGATGACGCAGGCTAATCCGCTCAGAAGACAGCTGGCCGACCCCGGCTGCCTGAGGACAATAACCTGCTTTCCCCAACCTCTGCTCTCTCAGCGGTGAAGTGAAAGAAGCAAAGTGAGCTAGTGGTGAGCAGACAGTTTGAAACTCTCACCACCTCATCGATTCTCATCTCAAGGTTCCAACACAGGGAAATCACAGCACATCAGGTGAAAATAAAAAGCAAAGGAAAATTAAATCTCAATACAGGGGTCTCCCGTACAGAGCTCATCATCACTGATTCATTCCAGTCCTTAAATCACCTACCAATCCCTGCTGAATCTACGCACATTGATCCAATCCCTGCCGAATGTACAGATATTAATCCCCAGATTAACCCCCAGTGTGACCCCTGTGCACTGACACTAACCCCCAGTGTGACATCTGCTTTGAACCTTGCCCCCTTAACCTTGAACTTGTGACTCCTTGTGTTCGTAACCTCTGACCTGGGAAAAAGCTTCCCACTGTTCACCCTATCTATGCCCGTCATAATTTTATACACCTCTATTAGGTCACCCCTCATCCTCCGTCTTTCCAGGGAGAACAACCCCAGTTTACCCAATCTTTCCTCATAGCTAAGGCCCTCCATACCAGGCAACATCCTGGTAAACCTTCTCTGCATTCTGTCCAAAGCCTCCATATCCTTCTGGTAATGCGGGGACCAGAAGATACAGACGTAGCCTAACCAACCTTCTATACAGCTGCAACATTATATGTCAACTTTTATACTCTATACCTCTATAAAGGCAAGCATACCATATGCCTTCTTACCACCTTCTCCACCTGTTCTGCCACCTTTAAGGACTTGCACCCCTAAGTCTCTCTGTGTGTCGACACTCCTGATGGTTCTGCTATTTATTGTATAGTTCCCCTCTACAATAGTTCTACCGAAATGTATCACTTCACATTTATCTGGATTAAATTCCATCTGCCATTTCTCCGCCCTATTTTCCAGCCTCTCTATACCCTGCTGTATTCTCTGACAATGTTCATCGCTATCTGTAACTCAGCAATCTTTGTGTCATCCGCAACCGATCACACCAGTTACACCTTCTTCCAAATCATTTATATATATCATAAACAGCAGAGATCCCAGTACAGAGCCCTGTGGAACACCACTAGTCACAGACCTCCAGCCGGAAAAAGACCCTTCCACTGCTACCCTCTGTCTTCTACGGCCAAGCCAGTTCTCTACCCATCTAGCCACTTCACCTTTTATACCGTGAGACTTAACCTTTTGCACCATCCTGCCATGAGGGGCCTTATCAAACACTTTACTAAAATCCATATAGACAACATCCGTGGCCCTTCCCTCGTCAACTGTTTTTGTCACCTTCTCAAAAAACTCCACCAAATTTGTGAGGCGAGACCTCCCTCTTACAAAGCCACGCTGTCAGTCACTAATGAGATTATTCCGTTCCAAATATGCATACATCCTATCTCTAAGAATCTTCTCCAACAACTTCCCTACCACGGACATCAAGCTCACCAGCCTATAATTACCTGGGTTATCCCTGCTACCTTTCTTAAATAACGGGACCACATTCGCTATCCTCCAATCATCTGGGACCTCACCTGTGTCCAACAAAGAGACAAAGATCTCCGTCAGAGGCCCAGGAATTTCATCTCTTGTCTCCCTGAGCAGTCTAGGATAGATGCCATCAGGCCCTGGGGATTTGTTGGTTTTAATGTTCCCTAAAAAACCTAACACTTCCTCCCTTGTAATGGAGATTTTCTCTAACGGGTCAACGCCTCCCTCTGAGACACTCCCAGACAACATGTCCCTCTCCTTTGTGAATACTGATGCAAAATATCCGATTAGGATCTCCCCTATTCCCTTGGATTCTAAGCATAATTCCCCTCCTTTGTCCCTGAGAGGAACGATTTTTTTTCCTGACAACTCTTTTATTCCTAATGTATGAATAAAATGCCTTAGGATTCACCTTAATCCTGTCTGCCAAGAACATTTCATGATTTCTTTTTGCCCTTCTAACTCCCCATTTGAGTTTTTTCCTACTCTCTCTGTATTGTGAACATAGAACACTACAGCACAAACAGGCCCTTCGGCCCACGAGTTGCGCTGATCACATCTACCAATCCACAGACCTATCTATAACCCCCTATCCTATTCGTTTCCATATACTCATCCAGAAGTCTCTTAAAAGACCCCAGTGAGTTTGCCTCAACAACCTCCGACGGCAGTCGGTTCCATTCACTCACCACCCTCTGAGTGAAAAACCTACCCCTGACATCTCCTTTGTATTTGCTTCCCTGCACCTTAAATCTGTGTCCTCTCGTAGTGACCATTTCAGCTCGGGGAAATAGTCTCTGAGAGTCCACCCTATCTATTCCTCTCAACATTTTATAAACCTCTATCAGGTCGCCTCTCAACCTACGTCTCTCCAGTGAGAAGAGTCCCAGTTCCCTCAACCTATCTTCATAAGGCCTGCCTCCCAATCCAGGCAGCATCCTTGTAAATCTCCTCTGCACTCTCTCATAGCCTCTACATCCTTCCTATAGTGAGGCGACCAGAACTGCGCACAATACTCCAACTGGGGTCTGACAAGAGTCTTATAGAGCTGCATCATTACCTCCTGACTCCTAAACTCTATTCCTCGATTAATGAAGGCCAGTACACCGTACGCCTTCTTGACCACTTCCTCCACTTGCGAGGCCGATTTAAGAGTCCTATGGACCCGGACCCTGAGATCCTTCTGCTCTACAACACAGCTAAGACTCCTACCCCTTATATTGTACTCCTTCATCCCATTATTCCTGCCAAAATGGACCACTACACATTTATCTGCGTTGAAGTCCATCTGCCACTTCTCCGCCCAGTCTTGCATCCTGTCTATGTCCCGCTGCAACTTTTGGCATCCCTCCAGACCATCCACAACACCACCGATCTTTATATCGTCGGCGAACTTGCTAACCCATCCCTCCACTTCCTCATCCAGGTCATTTATGAAAATGACAAACAGCAGGGGTCCCAGAACAGATCCCTGGGGCACTCCACTGGTTACCGACCTCCATGCAGAACAAGACCCATCCACAACCACTCTCTGCCTTCTGCCGGCAAGCCAGTTCTGGATCCACGAGGCCAAAGCCCCTTGGATCCCATGCCCTCTCACCTTCTCCAGAAGCCTTGCATGGGGGACCTTATCAAACGCCTTACTAAAGTCCATGTACACTATGTCCACCGCCCTTCCTTCGTCAATGTGTTCAGTCACATTTTCGAAGAACTCAACTAGGCTCGTAAGGCATGACCTGCCCTTGACAAAACCATGCTGACTATTTCTAATCAGTCCAAACTTCTCCAAATGTTCATATATCTTATCCCTCAGAAGCCTCTCCATCAGCTTACCAACCACTGAAGTCAAACTCACCGGTCAGTAATTTCCTGGACTATCCCTGTTCCCTTTCTTAAAGATAGGAACCACATCCGCAATCCTCCAATCCTCCGGAACCTCTCCCGTTTCCATGGACGACGCAAAGATCATCGCCAGGGGCTCTGCAACCACTTCCCTCACCTCCCACAATAACCTGGGGTACATCCCATCCGGTCCCGGCGACTTGTCTATCTTGATAGAATTTAACAGGTCTAACACATCCTCTTTCCTAACATCCACATACTCAATCTTTTCCGTATGCCTCAAACCTGCAGTGCAATCTCCCAGTTCACTTTCCACCGTGAATACCGAGGCAAAGTACTCGTTAAGCACCTCTGCCATTTCTTCCGGATTCACACAGACTTTTCCCCCTTCACCTTTTATAGGTCCTATCCCTTCTCTTCTCATCCTTTTACTTTTCACATATTTGTAGAAGGCCTTGGGATTGTCCTTAATCTTCCCTGCCAAGGCCTTCTCATGACCCCTTCTGGCTCTCCTAATTTCCTTTTTAAGTTCCCTTCTACACACCTTATATTCCTCTAGATCCCGAAAATCCCCCAGCTCTCTGAACCTTTTATATACCTTTTTTTTCTTCCTAACTAGGTTCACCACTACCTTCGTGCACCACGGTTCCCGCGTCCTACCAAAACCTTCTTGACTCCTCGGAACGTTGTCTTGCGGAGCCCCAGAGCTCCAGCGCTCCATCTGTTTTTAGCTGCCTGGATCTTACATACTCCTCTCTTTTCTTTTTAATCAGATCCACAATTTCTCTGGTTATCCATGACTCTCGAATCCTACCTTTCCTATCCTTCCTTTTCACAGGCACACGCCTGTCCTGCAGCTCCATCAACTGTTCCTTAAAAGACTCCCACATGCCAGACGTGGATTTACCCTCGAACAGCCTCTCCCAATCAACAGCCACCAATTCCTGCCTAATCCGGCTATAGTTAGCCTTCCCCCAATTCAGTTCCCTATCCGTAGGACAACACTCATCCTTCTCCATTATAGAATTGTGGTCACTATTTGGCACATGTTCCCCTATTGGAACTTTGATAACCTGACCAGCTCATTCCCCAGTACTAGTTCCAGTATAGCCCCCTCTCTAGTTTGTCTATCTACATATTGTTCCAAACATCCTTCCTGTATGCATTTTACAAACTCCTCCCCGCCCAGACCCCCAGCGCTAAGCACTTTCCAGTCAATACCAGGGAAAGACCCCACTACGACAATCCTATCCAGAATCTCCTTATATATCCGTTCCTCCATTTCCCATGAGCTGTTGGGGGGCCTGTAGTATACCCCCAGCATAGTGACTGCACCCTTCCTGTCTCTGAGCTCCATCCACAGTGACTCATTAACATGACCCCTCTAAATTTTCCACCCTCTGTACTGCTGTAATATGCTCCCTAACTAACATCGCTACTCCCCCACCTCTTTTAGCCCCTCCTCTGTCTCACCTAAAACATTTACACCCCAGAATATGCAGCTGCCAGTCATATCCTTCTTTTAATCAACTCTCCGTCACTGCAACTACATCTGAGTTCCACGCAAGCATTAATGCTCTAAGTTTGTCTGTCTTGCCCGTTACGCTCCTGACCTCCAAAGCCCAGTGTGTCATCCTTGTACACTAACTGATCCCCCCAGTGTAACCATGAGCCTTTAGTCTATATCTCCTCCTGGTGTTACCTTTTTGGGAGACCTCTGTCTAATAAAATATAACAGAAAAACAGAAACTGAACAAATGAAGGACTCACAACTCTGTTTAACTTTCTGTAATGATGAGAGCATGCAGGGGCAGGAATTCTGATCAGCAAACATAAGCTTCTGGATGAAACACAAGAATGAGGAATCCAAAATAAACTGAAAAAGAAAAACAGAAACAAGCAGCTAAATCCAACCAGACAATTCCCCAGAGCTCACCCCATACAGCTCACCCAACGACCCCAACCAGCCCATCCCAACCAGCAGTGCGGCGCCCCCTCGGCACTGTCCCTCTGACAGTGTGGCACTCCCTCAGCACTGACCCTCTGACAGTGCGGCGCCCCCTCGGCGCTGTCCCTCTGACAGTGCAACACTCCCTCAGCACTGACCCTCTGACAGTGCGGCGCCCCCTCGGCGCTGTCCCTCTGACAGTGCAACACTCCCTCAGCACTGACCCTCTGACAGCGCGACACTCCCTCAGCACTGACCTCGACAGTGCGGCGCTCCCTCAGCACTGACCCTCTGACAGTG
The DNA here is from genome assembly GCA_024679065.1 of Sphyrna mokarran. NCBI lineage: Eukaryota > Metazoa > Chordata > Chondrichthyes > Carcharhiniformes > Carcharhinidae > Sphyrna > Sphyrna mokarran. Next base: position 1,659,399 of record JAGIQG010000005.1, read on the forward strand.
CGGCACTCCCTCAGCACTGACCCTCTGACAGTGCGGCACTCCCTCAGCACTGACCCTCTGACAGTGCGGCACTCCCTCAGCACTGACCCTCTGACAGTGCGCACTCCCTCAGCACTGACCCTCTGACAGTGCGGCACTCCCTCAGCACTGACCCTCTGACAGTGAGGCACTCCCTCAGCACTGACCCTCTGACAGTGCGGCACTCCCTCAGCACTGACCCTCTGACAGTGCGGCACTCCCTCAGCACTGACCCTCTGACAGTGCGGCACTCCCTCAGCACTGACCCTCTGACAGTGCGGCACTCCCTCAGCACTGACCCTCTGACAGTGCGGCACTCCCTCAGCACTGACCCTCTGACAGTGCGGCGCTCCCTCAGCACTGACCTCTGACAGTGCGGCACTCCCTCAGCACTGACCCTCTGACAGTGCGGCACTCCCTCAGCACTGACCCTCTGACAGTGCGGCACTCCCTCAGCACTGACCCTCTGACAGTGCGGCACTCCCTCAGCACTGACCCTCTGACAGTGCGGCACTCCCTCAGCACTGACCCTCTGACAGTGCGGCACTCCCTCAGCACTGACCCTCTGACAGTGCGGCACTCCCTCAGCACTGACCCTCTGACAGTGCGGCACTCCCTCAGCACTGACCCTCTGACAGTGCGGCACTCCCTCAGCACTGACCCTCTGACAGTGCGGCGCTCCCTCAGCACTGACCCTCTGACAGTGCGGCGCTCCCTCAGCACTGACCCTCTGACAGTGCGGCACTCCCTCAGCACTGACCCTCTGACAGTGCGGCACTCCCTCAGCACTGACCCTCTGACAGTGCGGCGCTCCCTCAGCACTGACCCTCTGACAGTGCGGCGCTCCCTCAGCACTGACCCTCTGACAGTGCGGCGCTCCCTCAGCACTGACCCTCTGACAGCGCGGCGCTCCCTCAGCACTGACCCTCTGACAGTGCGGCACTCCCTCAGCACTGACCCTCTGACAGTGCGGCACTCCCTCAGCACTGACCCTCTGACAGTGCGGCACTCCCTCGGCGCTGACCCTCTGACAGCGCGGCGCTCCCTCGGCGCTGACCCTCTGAGTATGGCGTGGCCTCAGGCTGGTTTGGGAGGACACAGTAGGCTATGTCAGAAAGTGCCAATCGAGCACAAATAGGTGAGTGTGGCAGACAGCCGTGTCCAAGAGAAGCTCAGGTTCCTTTCAGCTCGAGGTTGTCCTTGAGGCAGCCGGAGGGCACACAGGACAGGAAGTAAAATGAATGGAGTGTGACTGGCACAGTGCTGAGTGCAGCACAGACAATCCACAAGACAATCAGCTCCTCATGTCATTAAAACACCACAGCACAATTACTCCATACAGAGTACTGTTGTCTTGCTCAACATTAACAAATATTCAACTTAACACCATATCAGGGCAGCAGAAACATGTAACAACTCAAAAACTGACTCTCACTGGGGTACGGCTCCCACACACACTGACTCTCACTGGGGTACGGCTCCCACACACACACTGACTCTCACTGGGGTACGGCTCCCACACACACTGACTCTCACTGGGGTACGGCTCCCACACACACACTGACTCTCACTGGGGTCCCACACACACTGACTCTCACTGGGGTACGGCTCCCACACACCCACTGACCCTCACTGGGGTACGGGTCCCACACACACACTGACCCTCACTGGGGTACGGCTCCCCCACACACACATATACTGATGGTCACTGGGGTACGGGTCCCTCAAACACACACACAGACTCTCACTGGGGTACGGCTCCCACACACACACAGACTCTCACTGGGGTACGGCTCCCACACACACAGACTCTCACTGGGGTACGGCTCCCACACACACACAGACTCTCACTGGGGTCCCACACACACTGACTCTCACTGGGGTACGGGTCCCACACACACACTGACTCTCACTGGGGTACGGCTCCCCCACACACACATATACTGATGGTCACTGGGGTACGGGTCCCTCAAACACACCACAGACTCTCACTGGGGTACGGCTCCCACACACACAGACTCTCACTGGGGTACGGCTCCCACACACACACGACTCTCACTGGGGTACGGCTCCCACACACATGACTCTCACTGGGGTACGGCTCCCACACACACTGACTCTCACTGGGGTACGGCTCCCACACACACTGACTCTCACTGGGGTACGGCTCCCACACACACTGACTCTCACTGGGGTACGGCTCCCACACACACTGACTCTCACTGGGGTACGGCTCCCACACACACTGACTCTCACTGGGGTACGGCTCCCACACACACTGACTCTCACTGGGGTACGGCTCCCACACACACTGACTCTCACTGGGGTACGGCTCCCACACACACTGACTCTCACTGGGGTACGGCTCCCACACACACTGACTCTCACTGGGGTACGGCTCCCACACACACTGACTCTCACTGGGGTACGGCTCCCACACACACTGACTCTCACTGGGGTACGGCTCCAACACACACACTGACCCTCACTGGGGTACGGGTCCCACACACACTGACTCTCACTGGGGTACGGCTCCCCCACACACACTGACTCTCACTGGGGTACGGCTCCCCCACACACACACAGACTCTCACTGGGGTACGGCTCCCACACACACATATACTGATGGTCACTGGGGTACGGGTCCCTGAAACACACATACTGACTCTCACTGGGGTACGGGTCCCTCAAACACACATACTGATGCTCACTGGGGTATTGTTCTGTCGTTCTTGCCTGCATCCCTCCAAGATCCTTGTGCGCAGTTACTCACCGGCCGCACCTCTCCATTTGTGTTGGTGTACTGTCGAGCCAGACCAAAGTCCAACATATAGCACTTCCTATAGGTGGATGGTAGACGACCCATTGCAAAGTTGGACTATTGGGTTTAGGGAGTGGGTGTGGGATTGAGGGGTGGGTAGAGGTAGAAGAGAAAAAGCAAGTGAGTGAAAGATTTCACTGAGATACATTGCTGTAATTACCACTGACTGATGTCTTTCCCATCACCATAACCCCTTCTTCTCACTTCCGGAACCTGCAGCGTGGATGGAGACGGCAAGTAGGAAGAGCAAACAGGTGAGAATGGAGAGTGAGAGAGAAGCAGAGTGGCAGACAGAGCAGAAGCTTAGGGAGTGAGAGTTTTCACCTGCTCCTTCCCCTGATACCACTGGCAGAGTTAGAGCTGCTCAGTTACCATACTCACCGGTTTGATGTCACGATGCAGAAAACCCACAGAATGAATGGCTTCGATGGATTGCAGGATCTGTTTGCCCAGTCGCAAGGTGGTACTCATTGTGAAGGTCCCTCTGGGTTGGCTTCGCCGCAGATCTGCTAGGTTACGGCCCTGGAAAAGATTGCAATGTCAGGATCAGTGTTACAAAAACTGGGGGAGAAGTGTATAGTGAGGAAGATTGTCAGAGGATATAGCAGGATATAAATCAGCTGGAGACCTGGGCCAAAAGATAGCAGATGGAATTTAACCCAGACAAATGTGAGATCATGTGATTTGGAAGATCTACTACAGAAGGAAGGTATTCAGTAAATTACTCAGCCCTTAGAAATATTAGTATGCAGAGGAATTTAGGCATGCAGATCCACAGTTCCCTGAAAGTGGAAACTCAGACAGACAAGGTGGTCAAGCTATGCTGACCTTCATCGGTCAGGGTGTTAAGTATAGGAATTAGAATATCATGTTGCAGCTGTATGAGACTTTGGTCAGGTCGCATTTGGAATACTGAGTACAATTCTGGCATACAGGTCTATCACATGGAAACAGGCCATTCCGCCCAACTTGTTCATGCTGCCTTTTTGTTTAAACCCCTAAGTTTATCACAGGTGCCCACGTTTGGCCCCTATCCCTCTCTACCCATCTTACCCACGTAACCGTCTAAATGATTTTTAAGAGATGAAATTGTACCTGCCTCTACTACTGCCCCTGGCAGATTGTTCCAAACACTCACCACCCTGTGTGAAAAAAATGCCCTTCTGGACTCTCTTGTATCTCTCCCCTCCCACATTAAACCTATGTCCTCTAGTTTTCGACTCCCCTGCCTCTGGGGACAGATGTTGAATATATATCTTATCCATGCCCCTCATTACTTTACAAACCTCGATAAAGTCACTCCCTTAGCCTCCTATGCTCCAAAGAAAAAGTCCCAGTCTATCCAGCCTCTCCTTATAACTCAAATCATTAAGTCCCAGTAAGTATCCTAGTAATTATTTTCTTTCTAGTCTAATAGAACATAGAACATTACAGCGCAGAACAGGCCCTTCGGCCTTCAATGTTGCGCCGACCAATTAACAAAAAGCAGTGACCCTCTAACCTAAACCATTCCCTTTTCATCCATAAACTTATCTACTAACCTCTTAAACGCCACCAAACTTGGCGCATCTACAACTGCAGCAGGCAGGGCATTCCATACCCTTAACACCCTCTGGGTAAAGAACCTACCTCTGACATCCGTCCTATAACTACCACCCCTTAATTTAAAGCTATGTCCCCTCGTGCGAGCTTTCTCCATCCTAGGAAAAAGGCTATCACTGTCCACCCTATCTAAACCTCTAATCATCTTATATGTTTCAATAAGGTTTCCTCTTAGCCGCCTTCTTTCTAACAAAACAACCTCAAATCCCTCAGCCTCTCTTCATAAGACCTGCCCTCCATACCAGGCAACATCCTGGTAAACCTCCTCTGTACCCTCTCCAATGCCTCCACATCTTTCTTATAATGTGGGGACCAGACCTGCACACAATACTCCAAGTGCGGCCGCACTAGAGTTTTTTTTTTAGAGCAACACAGCACGGGAAACAGGCCCTTCGGCCCAACGAGCCCGCGCCGCCGTCATAACTTTATAGTAACAATTCCATTATCCTATTCTAATTTTAGGTTATTCCTAATATGGAAGAATCTCAATGTAGGGACAGTTTTGTACAGTTGCAACATGACATTGCGGTTCCGAAATTCAATCCCCCTACCAATAAAAGCTAAGACTCCATATGCCTTCTTAACAACATGATCAGAAAGGAAGTTTGATGAGGACTTGTCTGTTGAGGTAGTATGGGCTGAGGTTAGAAACAGGAGAGGAGAGGTCACCCTGTTGGGAGTCGTTTATAGACCTCCTAAAAGTTCTAGAGAGGTTGAGGAAAGGATTGCAAAGTCGATCCTGGACAGGACTGAAAGTAATAGGGTAATTGTTATGGGGAACTTTAACTTTACTAATATTGATTGGAATAGCTATAGCTCTAGCTCGTGAGAGGGGTCAGTTTCTTTACAAAGTGTGCAGGAAGGTTTTTTGACTCAGTATGTAGATAGGCCAACTAGAGGTGAGGCTACATTGGATTTGGTGCTGGGCAATGAGCCAGACCAGGTGTTAGACTTGGAAGGTGGTGAACATTTTGGTGATAGTGACCACAATTCGGTTACGTTCACCTTAGTAATGGATAGGGATAGGCATGAAGCTGGGGGCAGTAGTTATAGCTGGGGGAAGGGTAATTATGAGGCCATCAGGAGAGAATTAGGGTGCATAGATTGGACTAGGAAACTACAGGGACTGGGAACATCTGGAATGTGGAGCTTATTCAAAGAGCAGCTGCTGCGAGTCCTTGATAAGTATGTCCCTGTCAGGCAAGGAGGAAATGGTCGAGTAAGAGAACCTTGGTGTACGAAAAAAGTTGATTTGCTGGTTAAAAGGAAAAAGGATGCTTATGTCAGGATGAGGCTTGAAGGCTCAGTTAGTGCAATGGATAGCTATAGATTAGCCAGGAGGGAGCTAAAGAGTGAGTTGAGGAGAGCTAAGAGGGGACACGAGATGACTTTGGCTGATAGGATCAAGGAGAATCCTAAAGCTTTCTTTAGATATGTTAGGAATAGAAGATTGGTTAGGGCAAGGTTAGGGCCAGTTATGGACAGCAGTGGGAAGTTGTGCGTGGAGCCTGAAGAGATTGGAGAGGCACTGAACAAATATTTCTCTTCGATATTCACGCAGGGAGATGTAAATGTAGTTGTGGAGAACACTGGGATACAGGTTGCAAACTGGAAAGTATTGAAGTAGATAAGGAGGATGTGCTAGATATTCTTGAGGGTTTGAAGTTAGATAAGTCCCCTGGACCGGACGGGATTTACCCTAGGATTCTCTGGGAGGCGAGAGAGGAGATTGCAGAGCCTCTGGCTCTGATCTTCAGGTCGTCGTTGGTTATGGGTATAGTGCTGGAAGACTGGAGGATAGCGAACGTGGTCCCATTGTTCAAGAAGGGGAAGAGAGCCTTTCCGGGGAATTAAATACCGGTGAGTCTTACTTCTGTTGTGGGCAATGTATTGGAGAGAATTATTAGGGATAGGATTTATAGTTATTTAGAGAGAAATGAATTGATTGGGGATAGTCAGCATGGTTTTGTGAAGGGTAGGTCGTGCCTTACTAACCTTATTGAGTTTTTTGAAAAAGTGACCAAAGAGGTGGATGGGGGTAAGGCAGTTGATGTGGTATATATGGACTTTAGTAAGGCGTTCGATAAGGTGGCCCATGGAAGGCTTCTGCAGAAAATGCAGATGTATGGGATTGAGGGTGATTTAGCTAATTGGATTAGGAATTGGCTAGCTGATAGAAGACAGAGGGTGGTGGTTGGTGGAAATTATTCATCGTGGAGTTCGGTTACAAGTGGTGTACCTCAGGGATCTGTTTTGGGGCCCCTGCTGTTTGTAATTTTTATAAATGATCTGGATGAGGGTATTGAGGGATGGATTAGTAAATTTGCGGATGACACCAAAGTCGGAGGAGTGGTAGATAGTGAAGAGGGGTGTTCTAGTTTGCAGAGAGACTTGGACAAGTTGCAGAGCTGGGCCGAGAGGTGGCAAATGGAGTTTAATGTGGAAAAGTGTGAGGTAATTCACTTTGGCAGGAATAACAAATGTGTAGAGTATAGGGCTAATGGTAGGACTCTTAATAGTGTTGACGAACAGAGGGATCTTGGTGTATGTGTGCATAGATCCCTGAAAGTTGGCAATCAAGTCGATAAGGTTGTTAAGAAGGCATATGGAGTCTTAGCTTTTATTGGTAGGGGGATTGAATTTCGGAGCCGCAACGTCATGTTGCAACTGTACAAAACTCTAGTGCGGCCGCACTTGGAGTATTGTGTGCAGTTCTGGTCCCCGCATTATAAGAAAGATGTGGAGGCTTTGGAGAGGGTACAGAGGAGGTTTACCAGGATGTTTGCCTGGTATGGAGGGCATGTCTTATGAGGAGAGGCTGAGGGATTTGAGGTTGTTTTCGTTAGAAAGGAGGCGGCTAAGAGGAGACCTTATCGAAACATATAAGATGATTAGAGGTTTAGATAGGGTGGACAGTGATAGCCTTTTTCCTAGGATGGAGAAAGCTAGCACGAGGGGACATAGCTTTAAATTAAGGGGTGGTGGTTTTAGGACAGATGTCAGAGGTAGGTTCTTTACCCAGAGGGTGGTAAGGGTATGGAATGCCCTGCCTGCGTCAGTTGTAGATGCGCCAAGTTTGGTGGCGTTTAAGAGGCTAGTAGATAAGTTTATGGATGAAAGGGGAATGGTTTAGGTTAGAGGGTCAAGTTTACTTGGACAAGTTGCAGAGCTGGGCCGAGAGGTGGCAAATGGAGTTTAATGTGGAAAAGTGTGAGGTAATGCACTATGGCAGAAATAATAATGTGTAGAGTATAGGGCTAATGGTAGGATTCTTAGTAGTCTTGATGAACAGAGGGATCTTGGTGTGTATGTGCATAGATCCATGAAAGTAGGCAGTCAGGTCGAGAAGGTTGTTAGGAAGGCATATGGAGTCTTGGCTTTTATTGGTAGAGGGATTGAATTTCGGAGCCGCAACGTCATGTTGCAACTGTACAAAACTCTAGTGCGGCCGCACTTGGAGTATTGTGTGCAGTTCTGGTCCCCACATTATAAGAAAGATGTGGAGGCATTGGAGAGGGTACAGAGGAGGTTTACCAGGTTGTTGCCTGGTATGGAGGGCAGGTTTTATGAAGAGAGGCTGAGGGATTTGAGGTTGTTTTCGTTAGAAAGGAGGCGGCTAAGAGGGGACCTAATCGAAACATATAAGATGATAGAGGTTTAGATAGGGTGGACAGTGATAGCCTTTTTCCTAGGATGGAGAAAGCTAGCACGAGGGGACACAGCTTTAAATTAAGGGGTGATAGTTATAGGACGGATATCAGAGGTAGGTTCTTTACCCAAAGGGTGGTTCGGGAGTGGAATGCCCTGCCTGCAGCAGTGTAGATGCGCCAAGTTTGGTGGCGTTTAAGAGGTTAGTTGATAAGTTTATGGAAGAGAAGGGAATGGTTTAGTTTGAAGGGGCATTGCTTTTTATGTTGGTCGGCGCAACACCGAGGGGCGAAGGGCCTGTTCTGTGCTGTAATGTTCTATGTTCTATATTCTTATCGACTTGATTGCCAACTTTCAGGGATCTACGCACATATACACCAAGATCCCTCTGTTCTTCAACACTATTAAGAGTCCTACCATTAACCGAATTCCACGATGAATAACTTCCATCAACCACCACCCTCTGTCTTCTATCAGCTAGCCAATTCCTAATCCAATTAGCTAAATCACCCTCAATCCCATACATCTGCATTTTCTGCAGAAGCCTTCCATGGTGCACCTTATCGAACGCCTTACTAAAATTCATATATACCACGTCAACTGCCTTACCCCCATCCACCTCTTTGGTCACTTTTTCAAAAAACTCAATAAGGTTAGTAAGGCACGACCTACCCTTCACAAAACCATGCTGACTATCCCCAATCAATTCATTTCTCTCTAAATAACTCTAAATCCTATCCCTAATAATTCTCTCCAATACTTTGCCCACAACAGAAGTAAAACTCACCGGTTTATAATTCCCAGGAAAGTCTCTCTTGCCCTTCTTGAACAATGGGACCACATTTGCTATCCTCCAGTCTTCCGGCACTATACCCATAACCAACGACGACCTGAAGATCAGAGCCAAGGGTCTGCAATTGCCTCCTAGAGAATCCTAGGGTAAATCCCGTCCGGTCCAGGGGACTTATCTAACTTCAAACCCTCAAGAATATCTAGCACATCCTCCTTATCTACTTCAATACTTTCCAGTTTGCAACCCTGTATCCCAGTGTTCTCCACAACTACATTTACATCTCCCTGCGTGAATACCGAAGAGAAATATTTGTTCAGTGCCTCTCCAATCTCTTCAGGCTCCACGCACAACTTCCCACTGCTGTCTATGACTGGCCCTAATCTTGCCCTAACCAATCTTCTATTCTTAACATATCTAAAGAAAGCTTTAGCATTCTCTTTGATCCTATCAGCCAAAGTCTTCTCGTGTCCTAGAACATAGAACACTACAGCACAAACAGGCCCTTCGGTCCACAAGTTGTGCCGAACACATCAAAACCTACCCAGCTATAGACCTATCTATAACCCCCAATCCCATTGGATCCCATATACTCATCCAGAAGTCTTTTAAAAGACCCCAGCGAGTTCGCCTCGACCACCACCGACGGCAGCCGATTCCATTCACTCACCACCCTCTGAGTGAAAATCTTTCCCCTAGCATCTCCTCTGTACTTGCTTCCCTGCACCTTAAATCTGTGCCCTCTCGTCGCGACCATTTCAGCCCTGGGAAATAGTCTCTGAGAGTCCACCCTATCTATTCCTCTCAACATCTTAGAACATAGAACATAACAGCACAGAACAGGCCCTTCAGCCTTCGATGTTGCGCCGACCAATATAAAGCAATGCCCCTCCAAACTAAACCATTCCCTTCTCTTCCATATACTTATCTACTAACCTCTTAAACGCCACCAAACTTGGCGCATCTACAACTGCCGGCAGGCAGGGCATTCCACTCCCGAACCACCCTTTGGTAAAGAACCTACCTCTGATATCCATCCTATAACTATCACCCCTTAATTTAAAGCTGTGTCCCCTCGTGCTAGCTTTTTCCATCCTAGGAAAAAGGCTATCACTGTCCACCCTAACACCCACTGTCCATCTTGTAAACCTCTATCAGGTCGCCTCTCAACCTTCGTCTCTCCAGTGAGAACAGTCCCAGCTCCCTCAACCTGTCTTCATAAGGCATGCCTCCCAATCCAGGCAACATCCTTGTAAATCTCCTCTGCACCCTTTCAATAGCTTCCACGTCCTTCCTATAGTGAGGCGACCAGAACTGCGCACAGTACTCCAAGTGTGGTCTGACAAGGGTCCTATAAAGCTGCAGCATTACCTCCTGACTCCTGAACTCAATCCCTCCATGAATGAAGGCCAGTACACCGTAAGCTTTCTTAACCACATCCTCCACCTGGGAGGCCAATTTGAGAGTGTTATGGACCCGGACCCCAAGATCCCTCTGCTCTTCCACACAGCTAAGACTCCTACCTTTGATAGTGTACTCATTCATCCGTGTCCTCTCTTAGTTCTCCTCAACTCACTCTTTAGCTCCCTCCTGGCTAATCTATAGCTATCCATTGCACTAACCGAGCCTTCAAGCCTCATCCTGACATAAGCCTCCTTTTTCCTTTTAACCAGCGAATTAACTTTTTTAGTACACCATGGTTCTCTTACTCGACCATTTCCTCCTTGCCTGACAGGGACATACTTATCAAGGACTCGCAGTAGCTGCTCCTTGAATAAACTCCACATTCCAGATGTTCCCAGTCCCTGTAGTTTCCTAGTCCAATCTATGCACCCTAATTCCCTCCTTACGGCCTCATAATATCCTTTCTATAAAAGGATGACTAGAACTGTACACAATATTCCAAGTGTGGCCTTACGAATGTCTTGTACAACTTCAACAAGCCATAAGAACATAAGAAATAAGAGCAGGAGTCGGCCATTCAGCTCTTCCAGCCTGCCCCACCATTCAATAAGATCATGGCTGACATCCCAATTCCTGTCACCACACTACTTGGAAGGATGTTGGTACACTGGAAAGGATACAGAAGGAATTTACCAGGATATGGCCTGGTTTGGAGAATAGGGACTATGAAGAAAGGTTGAATAAACTTGGATTGTTTTCATTGGAGCATCGGATGATGGGGGGGGGCATCTGATAGAAGTTTAGTAAATTTGCAGATGACACTAAAGTCGGTGGAGTGGTAGATAGTGAAGAGGGGTGTTATAGTTTGCAGAGGGACTTGGACATGTTGCAGAGCTGGGCCGAGAGGTGGCAAATGGAGTTTAATGTGGAAAAGTGTGAGGTAATGCACTATGGCAGAAATAATAAATGTGTAGAGTATAGGGCAAATGGTAGGATTCTTAGTAGTCTAGATGAACAGAGGGATCTTGGTGTGTATGTGCATAGATCCCTGAAAGTAGGCAGTCAGGTCGAGAAGGTTGTTAGGAAGGCATATGGAGTCTTGGCTTTTATTGGTAGAGGGATTGAATTTCGGAGCCGCAACGTCATGTTGCAACTGTACAAAACTCTAGTGCGGCCGCACTTGGAGTATTGTGTGCAGTTCTGGTCCCCACATTATAAGAAAGATGTGGAGGCATTGGAGAGGGTACAGAGGAGGTTTACCAGGATGTTGCCTGGTATGGAGGGCAGGTCTTATGAGGAGAGGCTGAGGGATTTGAGGTTGTTTTCGTTAGAAAGGAGGAGGCTAAGAGGAGACCTGATCGAAACATATAAGATGATTAGAGGTTTAGATAGGGTGGACAGTGATAGCCTTTTTCCTAGGATGGAGAAAGCTAGCACGAGGGGACACAGCTTTAAATTAAGGGGTGATAGTTATAGGACGGATATCAGAGGTAGGTTCTTTACCCAAAGGGTGGTTCGGGAGTGGAATGCCCTGCCTGCAGCAGTTGTAGATGCGCCAAGTTTGGTGGCGTTTAAGAGGTTAGTTGATAAGTATATGGAAGAGAAGGGAATGGTTTAGTTTGGAGGGGCATTGCTTTTTATATTGGTCGGCGCAACATCGAAGGCCGAAGGGCCTGTTCTGTGCTGTAATATTCTATGTTCCATGTTTACAAGATTATGACAAGCTTGGATAGAATGGGTTGTCAGAGACTTTTTCCCAGGGTTGAAGGGTCAATGACTTGGAGGTGTTAGTTGAGAGCGAGAGGAGGAAAGTTTAAAAAAGATGTAAGGGACAAGTTTTTCACACAGTGGGTGGTGAGTGTCTGGAAAGTGCTACTGGAGGAGATGGTGGGAGATGAATGGATCTTGTCTGTTTGGAGCACAGGCCTGGCTAGGTTTGGATATCAGTGGTATGTTGCAGGGTAATATTGGGATTGTTGAACATTGTCTTGTGGGATGTGTGTGTCGCCGGTGGAGGGAGTGGATAGATGTCGCTGGGAGGAGCCAATCCCCAGCTGCTCTGAAGGTGTGGTGATGAGCTGCCTTCTCCAAATGTTACAATCCCTTTGGAAATCGGGAGATGTTGTTCCACCATCTTGCAATGATAAATAGATGCATACTGTCCAAAACCACACTCGCAATGCTCTCTTTCTCTGCTGATAAATGCTGACAGAGCTGTATTTACTGTTCTTATAAAGGATGCTTGACCTCTGGGCTGTCCTTGTATTAACCGATTAGATTCAGGACTGGCAAATACTGCTTACATTGACCGGTGGAGCGTCAGTACGTGGGCAGGGGGAACACAGTATAACTGGAGAACTCACATTAGGACATCCAAGTACACAAGCAATTCTGTGACCTATTAACTAGAAGCAAGGTCAGTGTATTCATAGAAGAACTGATTCAGCCAAGCTTTATCTGTACTGGCCCAAGACTGTGATCAGGTCTCACTTGGAATACTGTGTCTGTAACCATGAGGGGGGATCTGTGGAGACAGTGCAAAAGATGGTCCCCAGTGTCAATTATGACTATTGAGGGGAGACTATTTGAGCAGAGACTGTAGATTGCAGACTTGGTGTTGAAAGAATCAGATTAAGATTTATCAGATGGTGCAGGGAAAAGAAAATGTTCCAAATGGCCACTCCGGCAAGTAACTAAAACAGTGTTCAGATATCTGGAGAGAATGACTTTCTCAGAACAGGCTGTGAACATGTCCACTTAACCCTGACCTGCTTAGTTTCACATCTACTTTGGCTTATGAGCATAGCTTTAGAAAGTTGATGCTGGAGGAAATGTGGGAGCAGAGTTAGTGGCAATTGTGTCCATGCCGACAGCAATCAGCTGTAGAGCTCCAATGAAATCGTTAGACCATAAAACAGTGAGCCAGTACGAGATTTCAGCCCAGGAATTTGGGGCAGAGTGGGAATTCAGTGCTGAGAGGAAAGAAATCCTCATCTTCAGGAGGAGTCGAGAAGCAGACCTGCGAAGGAGACTCGAAGGCAAGAGAGGGAGAATCTCAGGATTCTCATGAGAGATTACCTTAGGATTACTTCCTGTGCCACATGCCAATAGGGCTTGGAATGAGATAGTGCAACTAAACATGGCTAAAAAGCTGGTGTAGAAGGATGGGTTTCAGATATCTGGATTACTGGGATGTCTTCCAGGAGAGCTGGGGCCTGTACACGGAGGATGGGTTATACCTAAACTGGAGAGGCACCAATATCCTGGCAGGTAGTTTTGCTAGAGTCGGGAAGGTTTAAACTAGTGTGTGTGTGTGTGTGGGGGGGGGGGGGGGGGGGAACGAGGATGAGGACGAGGACGAGCAGTAGATCTGCAACAGAAATAACTGAGGGACAACTACAGACTAAGGCAGTAAGATTAAGGTATCAGCCTGATGAACCTTCTCTGCACTCCCTCCAAAGCCAATATATCCTTAGGCAAATAAGGGAACCAAAACTGCACACAGTACTCCAGTTGCAGCCTCACCAGTGCCCTGCACAGTTGCAGCGAGACCTCCCTGTTTTTATATTCTATCCCCCTCGCGATAAAGGCCAACATCCCATTCGCCTTCTTGATCATCTGCTGCACCTGCAGACTGGGTTTTTGTGATTCGTGCACAAGGTGCAGAGGGACCTGGGGGTCCATCACATGCTGCAGCTTTTCACACTTTAAATAATAATCCCTCCTACTATTATTTCTACCAAAGTGGATAACCTCACACTTGCTAACATTATACTCCATCTGCCAGGTCCTCGCCCACTCACTCAACCTATCCAGATCCCTCTGCAGGTTTTCCACACTCTCCACGCAATTTGCTTTTCCACTCATCTTCGTGTCATCAGCAAATTTCGATACCCTGCACTCAGCCCCTTCCTCCAGATCATCTATGTAAATGGTAAACAGTTGAGGTCCCAGCACCGATCCCTGGGGCACTCCACTAGTCACCAGCTGCCACTTTTGAAAAAATGACCAAAGAGGTGGATGGGGGTAAGGCAGTTGATGTGGTATATATGGACTTTAGTAAGGTGTTCAATAAGGTGCACCATGGAAGGCTTCTGCAGAAAATGCAGATGTATGGGATTGAGGGTGATTTAGCTAATTGGATTAGGAATTGGCTAGCAGATAGAAGACAGAGGGTGGTGGTTGATGGAAGTTATTCATCGTGGAGTTCGGTTACAAGTGGTGTACCTCAGGGATCTGTTTTGGGGCCCTGCTGTTTGTAATTTTTATAAATGATCTGGATGAGGGTATTGAAGGATGGATTAGTAAATTTGCGGATGGCACCAAAGTCGGAGGAGTGGTAGATAGTGAAGAGGGGTGTTCTAGTTTGCAGAGAGACTTGGACAAGTTGCAGAGCTGGGCCGAGAGGTGGCAAATGGAGTTTAATGTGGAAAAGTGTGAGGTAATGCACTTTGGCAGGAATAATAAATGTGTAGAGTATAGGGCTAATGGTAGGATTCTTAATAGTGTTCATGAACAGAGGGATCTTGGTGTATTTGTGCATAGATCCCTGAAAGTAGGCAGTCAAGTCGATAAGGTTGTTAAGAAGGCATATGGAGTCTTAGCTTTTATTGGTAGGGGGATTGAATTTTGGAGCCGCAAAGTCATGTTGCAACTGTACAAAACTCTAGTGCGGCCGCACTTGGAGTATTGTGTGCAGTTCTGGTCCCCGCATTATAAGAAAGATGTGGAGGCATTGGAGAGGGTACAGAGGAGGTTTACCAGGATGTTGCCTGGTATGGAGGGCAAGTCTTATGAGGAGAGGCTGAGGGATTTGAGGTTGTTTTCGTTAGAAAGGAGGAGGCTAAGAGGGGACCTTATCGAAACATATAAGATGATTAGAGGTTTAGATAGGGTGGACAGTGATAATCTTTTTCCTAGGATGGAGAAAGCTAGCACGAGGGGACATAGCTTTAAATTAAGGGGTGGTAGTGATAGGACAGATATCAGAGGTAGGTTCTTTACCCAGATGGTGGTTAGGTTATGGAATGCCCTGCCTGCGTCAGTTGTAGATGCGCCAAGTTTGGTGGCGTTTAAGAGGTTAGTAGATAAGTTTATGGATGAAAGGGGAATGGTTTAGGTTAGAGGGTCACTGCTTGTTCCTAATTGGTCGGCGCAACATAGAAGGCCGAAGGGCCTGTTCTGCGCTGTAATTTTCTATAGAACATAGAACATAGAACAATACAGCACAGAACAGGCCTTTCGGCCCTCGATGTTGTGCCGACCAAAATAAAAAGCAATGCCCCTCCTAACTAAACCATTCCCTTCTCTTCCATATACTTATCAACTAACCTCTTAAACGCCACCAAACTTGGCGCATCTACAACAGCTGCAGGCAGGGCATTCCACTCCCTAATCACTCTTTGAGTAAAGAACCTACCTCTGATATCCGTCCTATAACTCATACCCCTTAATTTAAAGTTGTGTCCCCTCGTGCTAGCTTTCTCCATCCTAGGAAAAAGGCTATCACTGTCCACCCTATCCAAACCTCTATTATCTTAATGCTTCAATAAGATCCCCCCTTAGCCGCCTCCTTTCTAACGAAAACAACCTCAAATCCTTCAACCTCTCTTCATAGGACCTGCCCTCCATACCAGGCAACATCCTAGTAAACCTCCTCTGTACCCTCTCCAATGCCTCCACATCTTCTTATAATGTGGCGACCAGAACTGCACACAATACTCCAAGTGCGGCCGCACTAGAGTTTTGTACAGCTGCAACATGATGCTGCGGCTCCTAAATTCAATCCCCCTACCAATAAAAGCTAAGACTCCATAAGCCTTCTTAACAACTTTATCCACTTGACTGCCTACTTTCAGGGATCTATTGACACATACACCAAGATCCTTCTGTTCCTCAACACTATTAAGAGCCCTACCATTAGCCCTATACTCTACACATTTATTGTTCCTGCCAAAGTGCATTACCTCACACTTTTCCACATTAAACTCCATTTGCCACCTCTCGGCCCAGCTCTGCAACTTGTCCAAGTCACTCTGTAAACTAAAACACCCCTCTTCACTATCTACCACACCACCAACTTTAGTATCATCTGCAAATTTACTGATCCAATGTTCTAACCAGAATAGCACCCACTGATTCCAACTCTCTGCTTCATATTAGATAACCAATCCTCAATCCACGCTAACATTTCACCCCAACTCCATGCACTCTAACCTTCTGCAGCAACCTTTTGTGAAGCATTTTATCAAACACCTTCTGGAAATCTAAAAAAGCCACTGGTTCTCCTCTGTCTACCACACTAGTCACATCCTCGTAGAAATCCAATGAAGTCATTAAACATGACTTCCCCTTCACGAATCCGTGCTGCATCTGCTTGATCAAACCATTGTTTTGTAGGTGTCTTGCTATTTCTTCTTTGTTGACAGATTCTAGCATTTTTCCAACTACGGACGTTAAGCTAACTGGCCTATAATTCCCTGCCTTCTGTCTGCTACCTTTTTTAAACAGCAGTGTAATATTAGCCGTTTTCCAATCCTCCAGACTTCCCCAGAGTCCAGTGAATTTTGATAAATAAAAGGTGTCCGCTATCACCTCTGCCATTTCTTTCAGAACCCTGGGATGCATTCCATCCGGTCCCGGGAACTTGTCTATCTTCAGTCCCGTTAGTCTATCAAACACTACCTCTCTAGTGACAGTAATCGCATTAAGGACCTCATCTTTTACTGTCCTTCTATCTTTAATATTCGGTAAACTATTTGTGTCCTCGTCCGTGAAGACCGACTGGTGCAGAAGGTGAAGTCATGCGGGATCAGAAGAGAGTTGGCAAGGTGGATACAAAACTGGCTTGGCAATAGAAGACAGAGGCTACAACAGAAGAGTGCTTTTCTGAATGGAAGGCTGTGACGTGCAGTACTCAACAGGAACAGCAGAGGAAGTGAACAGTTACTTTGCATCAGTTTTCATGGTGGAAAACACCGGTGGGATACCAGAGCTCCAGGAGAGCCAGGGGGGCTCAGGTGAGTGTAGTGACCATCACTAAGGAGAAGGTTCTGGAGAAACTAAAAGGTCTGAAGGTGGATAAATCACCTGGACCAAATCGACTGCACCCCAGGGTTCTAAAAGAGACAGCTGAGGAAATTGTGGAGGTGTTGGTGGTTGGTCTTTCAGGAATCACTGGAGGCAGGGAGGCTCCCAGAGGATTGGAAAGTAGCGAAAGTGACACTACTGTTTAAAAAGGGAGGGAGGCAGCAGCAGACGGGAAATTATAGGATGGTTAGACTGACTTCGGTCATTGGCAAGATTTTAGAGCCCATTGTTAAAGATGAGATGGCAGGGTATTTGGAAGTGCATGATAAAGTAGGACTGAGTCAGCATGAATTAGTCAATGTGAGGGCAAATCTGACAAATCTGTTAAAGTTCTTTCAGAAGGTAACAAGGAAGTTAGATAAAGGAGAACCAGTTGATGTGGTTTATTTAGATTTCCAAAAGGGCTGTGACAAAGAATCATCATCGAATCCCTACAGTCCAGAAGGAGGCCATTCAACCCATCGAGTCTGAACAATCCCACCCAGGCCCGCTATCCCCGTAACCCCACATATTTACCTCTAGTCTATGCATCCCAGGACACTATGGGGCAATTTAGCACGGCCAATCAACTTCACCCGCATATCTTTGGAGTGTGGGAGGAAACAGGAGTACCTAGAGAAAACTACACAGACAAGGCGAGAACATGCAAACTCCACACAGAATGACCTAAGCCTGGAACTGAACACGAGTCCCTGGTGCTGTGAAACAGCAGTGCGAATTACTGTGCCACTGTGCTGCATAGCAGACTATTAAATAAGTTCAATGCCCATGATGTTAATGGTAAGATCCTGGCACACAGAGAGAGGATTGGCTGACTAGCAGAAGGCACAGAATGGGGATAAAGTGTTTTTTTTCAGGATGGTAGCCAATGTTCGGTGCTGGGACCACTACCTTTCATAATATATATCAATGATTTGGAGGAAAGAACTGAAGACACTGTTTCTAAGTTTGCAGATGATACAAAGATATGTAGAGAGACAGGTAGTATTGAGGAAGCAAAGGTTGCAGAAGGATTTGGACAGGTTTAAGAGAATGGGCAAAGAATTAACAGATGGAATAAAACGTGGAAAAATATAAGGTTTTGCAATTTGGAAGAGGAATTGAGTCACAGACTATTTTCTAAACAGGGAAATGTTAGGAAATCAGAAACACAAATAGACTTGGGAATCATTGTTCAAGATTTGTTCAAGTGCAGAGGAGGTTTACCAGGATGCTGCCTGGTATGGAAGGTCTGAGTTACGAGGAGAGATTAGGCAAATTGGGACTATTTTCCTTAGAAAGACGTAGACTTAGAGGAGATCTGATAGGTGTACAAGATTATGCAGGGGATAGATAGAGTAAACAGGGTTAAGCTTTTTCCTAGGATGGACTTGAATAGCATGAGAGGCTTAGGGTGAGGGGGGTAAGGTATAATTTGGATGCGAGAGGGAGTTTTTTCACACAGAGGGTGGTAGGTGTATGGAATGCGCTACCGAGTAAAGTGGTGGAGGCAGGTACTCTGGAGATATTTAAGAAATACATAGATGGGCACATGAACAGAATGGGAATGGAGGGGTATAGAAAACTGATTTAAAATAGGGATCATGAGCCTTGGGAGTCCCTGGGAAGTGTGTAAATAGATGATGATATTGATGTACTTGTTTTTATCCTACAGGTGCTTTGGTCCACCTTGTTGTCTAACGAGGGGCATACACGCGATGGGTCGTGAGAGGACTGCTCTTGGACCTTTTTCAAGAGTATCCTACTGCTTCACATCGTTAGTGTATGCTTGACCTGGACCATTTGATGGGCAACACGACAGCTCAGTGACTATCGCTGTGCTGTGCAGATACATGGATTTGGGCCTGTGTCTGTGGGAGTTTGCACATTCTCCCCGTGCTTGCGTGGGTTTTCTCCGGGTGCTCCGGTTTCCTCCCACATCCCAAAGATGTGCTCTTAGGCTAATTGGCAAAACAAATTCTCCCTAAATTGTCTCAAATTTGGTTTTTAATCCATAGATCTATAAACATGGACAGGGATTGCGGGTAGAGGTGGGAACATCGGGGTGGTGGCGCGGGCTCGTTGGGCCGAAGGGCCTGTTTCCCGTGCTGTTTTATTCTTTGTTTCTTTGTTGTTTCTTTGATTTAGAGTGCAGAGGAGATTTACCAGGATGCTGCCTGGTTTGAAGGGTAGGTCTTATGAGGAAAGGTTGAGGGAGCTGGGGCTTTTCTCTTTGGAGCAGAGCAGGATGAGAGGCAACTTAATAGAGGTTTATAAGATGATGAGAGGGATTGACAGAGTGGACGCACAGAGACTATTTCAACAATTTCCTTGGGTGGATGTAGCTGTTACTAGGGGGCATAACTACAATGCAGACAAACTATAAAGTTCATGGTGGGAGATATAATAGGGATGTCCAAATAGATTCTTTACTGAGAGAGTGGTTGGGGTGTGGAATGCGCTGCCTGCTGTGATAGTGGAATCGGACACTTTAGATACTTTCAAGCGGTTATTGGATAGGCACATGGAGCACACCAGAATGATAGAGAGTGGGATAGCTTGATCTTGGGACTGGACATAGCTCAGCACAACACTGAGGGCCGAAGGGCCTGCACTGTGCTATGTTCTATTCTCTTAAAGTGTATTCTCTTAAGGTTCAGTCGGCAGTTAGGAAGGTAAATGCAATGTTAGCATTCACGTCGAGAGGGTTAGAATACAAGAGCAGGGATGGACTTCTGAAGCTGTATAAGACTCTGGTCTGACCCCATTGGGAGTGTTGTGACCAGTTTTGACCCCGTATCTAACGAAGGATGTGCTGGCCTTGGAAAGGCTCCAGAGGAGGCTCACAAGAATGATCCCTGGAATGAAGTGCTTGTCATATGAGGAGTGGTTGAGAACTCTGGGTCTGTACTCATTGGAGTTTAGAAGGATGAGGGAGGATCTTATTGAAACTTACAGGATACTGCGAGGCCTGGACATGAAGAGGACGTTTCCACTAGCTGGAAAAGTTAGAACAAGAGGCTGAAGGGACGATCCTTTAAAACAGAGATGAGGAGGAATTTCTTCAGCGAGAGAGTAGCGAATCTGTGGAATTCTCTATCACAGAGGGCTATGGAGGCCAGGTCACTGAGTGTCTTTAAGACAGAGATAGATAGGTTCTTGATTAATAAGGGGATCAGGGATTATGGGAAAAAGGCAGGAGAATGGAGATGAGAAAAATATCAGTGATGGTTGAATGGGGGAGCAGACTCTTGGGCCAGATGGCCTAATTCTGCTCCTAACTTCTGGGACCTTTGCTGTTCATAGTATATATCAATGATTTGGAGGATAAAGCAGGTGATCTAATTAGTAAGTTTACAGATGACATAAAAATTGTTGGAAATGCAGATAGTGACAAAGATTGTAAGTGGATACAGATCGATTGGACACTTGGGAGGAGAGATGATAGATGGAGTTCAACGCAGACAAATGAGAAGCAATACATTTTGAAAGATCTAATACAGATAGGAAATACACAGTAAATGGCAAAACCCTTAAGAGTATTGATAGGCAGAGGGATCTGGGTGTACAGGAACATAGGTCACTGAAAGTGGCAAAACAGGTGCAGAAGATAGTCAAGAAGGCACACGGCATGCTTGCCTTCATCGGCCAGGGTATTGGGTTGAAAAATTGCCAATTTTTAGGCCATACTTGGAATATAGTGTTCAATTCAAGTCACTACACTACCAGAAGGATGTGGAAGCTTTGGAGAGGGTACAGAAAAGATTTACCAGGATGTTGCCTGGTATGGAGGCCATTAGCTATGAGGAGAGATTAGAGAAACTTGGTTTGTTCTCACTGAAGCGACCGGAGGTTGAGGAGTGACCTGATAGAAATCTACAAGATTATGAGGGACATGGACAGAGTGGATAGTTAGAAGCTTTTTTCCAGAGTGAAAGAGTCAATTATTCATGGGCCCAGGTTTAAGGTGTGAGGGGCAAGGTTTAAAGGAGATGTACAAGGTAGATTTTTTTTGTTTTTACACAGAGGGTAGTGGGTGCCTGGAACTCACTGCCGGATGAGGTAGTGGAAGTGGATACGGTAGTGAGTTTTAAGGGTCGTGTAGACAAGTGCATGAATAGGATGGGAATAGAGGGATATGGTCCCCGGAAGCGTAGAGGGTTTTAGTTCAGTCGGGCAGCCTGGTCAGTGCAGGCTTGGAGGGGCCGAAGGGCCTGTTCCTGTGCTGGAATTTTCTTTGATCTTTGCGTTGCAGACCCTAACTACGCTGCCAGACGGTGCACTCCGGATCTTCCCACACCACCAACATTTTGAACTTTTGAAGTTTCACACCATCCTCTTCACAGTTCTCAATAATTCCACATTTGATATCATCCACAAACTTTGAAATTATCTAGATTATTAATATAAATCAGGAGAAACAAGACTGCCAATACCAATCGTTGGGGGTCTCCACTACCTACCTTACTCCAGCCTGAGAAACATCTCTGAACCCTTACTCCTCTCTTCCAATTATTCAGTCAGTTTTGTATCTTTTATTGCACGAGTTATCACTCTTCTCAATGTTGTGTGGCACTGTCTCGAATAACTCTTAAAAGTCCACACTCAGCCCTTTCAGCAGCAGCATTCCCCTATTAACCTGCAGCAGGAGATTCACGTGCTGGTAAACAGCATATACACTGACGTGCTGAGTGAGCGAAGCTGGATGTTGCAGCAGGAAGGATGGCCAGGTGACAGGGGGTGACTTAAGTTGTAACAGGAACGCCACATTCAGAAAGTAATTCCAACATGAAACAAGCTGTTACCTGCAGCTGCATTACGACATAATTAAACTTCTCGTTCCTCCCACAGCCAATGAATCTGCACACATGATCCTTCCCTGAACAGAATGATAACACTAATTATTATAATGGACAAAAAAGAGCCCGCTGGAGACACGAAGCAGTCACTGATGAGGGAATATATTTGCCACACATCTCCCTGACCTTGCAGCTTCTTCAGAACAGCCACCTCCATCTTCAGCACCTGCTTTGGTTGCTGGGCAGATTCCACTTTCAGTGCAACGTTCTCCCGGATTAACAAATCCGTTGCCTCATATATCTCACCAAACCCTCCTCCGCCAATCTTCTTCAGCTGAAAGAGAGACACTGAGCAGTGGGTTAACCGTGGCACAAAGATCAGATATACCATACATCAGGGTACGGGCTGCTACACGGGTTGTGACAGGAGGTTAACTGGGTGCATCAAGTAAGTAAGCCTCGAATAAACTGGTGCGCCGCCAGGCTTGGGGGAGGGGGAGCGGAGAGTGTGCCATGCCAGGCTTGGGGAGAGGGAGGGGGTGGGGTGCCGCAGGGCTCAGGGGGAGGGGGAGGGGGGAGTGTGCCATGTCGGGCTCAGGGAGGGGAAGGGGGAAGTGAAGAGGACTCCGCTGGGCTCCGGGAGAGGGGGAGCACACTGCCGGGCTCCAGCAGGCCCGTGTGGTTCCAGGTGGGCCACGGGTGCCAAGGCCCAGGGTAGGTGGGCACAGAGCTCGTGGGGGCACAGGGCTAGCACAGGGCAGGACGGGGGTAGGTGGTAAAGCTGACATTACTCACCACTTTCCAGCGGTCTTTTACAACAAAGGCCACGGGTAAAATATCGACCTGCTCCCCTCCACCGCTCATGTTTGCCTCTTCCTGTGCCGGGCCTGCTAGGCACTGCATTGAACAGCCAGTGAGAACTCATACAGACTGCATCCAAAACGATCCATTTACCTGTAAGAATACAAACCCAGTGAGATCCACTCAGTGACACTGATAATTACAGGCCCGAGTCTGCAGGACGGATATCAGAGGTAGGTTCTTTACCCAAAGGGCGGTTAGGGAGTGGAATGCCCTGCCTGCAGCAGTTGTGGATGCGCCAAGTTTGGTGGCGTTTAAGAGGTTAGTTGATAAGTATATGGAAGAGAAGGGAATGGTTTAGTTTGGAGGGGCATTGCTTTTTATATTGGTCGGCGCAACATCGAAGGCCGAAGGGCCTGTTCTGTGCTGTAGTGTTCTATGTTCTATAAGTCACACCCTGTCCCAGCTTTAAGAAAGGCTCATCAGCTCTTTTCTCTCCTTCCAGATAGGCTGCCAGACCTGCTGAGATTTTCCAGCATTTTCTCTTTTGGTTTCAGATTTCAGCATTGGCAGGAATTTGCTTTTACCCTACACCAGAATCCTTACCCTGACTCCTCCTCCCCCCCCCCCCCCAAATCATCACTATACCATCCCTCCCCCAAACTGGGAGGCTGAGCCTGCATGCCCCCACCACCCCCCCTGCAATTCCTTACCAAGAAAGTGGATTCTGCCCCTCCCGCACCACCTCCCCCCCGCCAAATCCCTTAAAGGAAAGGCAATCCCTGTACCCCACCCCCCCCAATCCCTTACCGGGGAGGTGGACCCTACACACCACCTTCCCAATCCCATACCAGGAAAGTGGACCCTACCCTCCCCCTCCCCACGGCCAGGCAGAGGCCCAGGCTGTCAGGAACTTGGAGTCGAGTGGGAATTGAGGAGGAAGAGGTACTTTCTGAAGGGTAGGGGGTTTTAGTTCAGTCGGGCAGCCTGGTCAGTGCAGGCTTGGAGGGGCCAAAGGGCCTGTTCCTGCGCTGGAATTTTCTTTGTTCTCTTTGCTTTCTAATTATTAATCCCTGGCCGTGGCCTTGCCCTGCTGCAGTGATAGAGGACAGACAGAAAAGAGCTGATTGGTAAGTAGCAAAGTCACCTCAGTATTTAATCATTCTATCACTTACATTTTCAACAAAGAAAATTACAGCACAGGAACAGGCCCTTCAGCCCTCCAAGTCTGCATCGACCATACTGCCCTGCTGAACTAAAACCCCCTACTCACGGGGACTAGATCCCTCTGTTCGCATCTCATTCATGTGTCTTGACAGGTCACTATTGTATCCACTTCCACTACCTCTTCCAGCAGTGAGTTCCAGACACCTACCACCCCCTGTGTAAAAAATCTGCCCTGTACATCTCCTTTAAACCTTACCCCTCACACCTTAAACTCATGCCCCCTAGTAACTGACTCTTCTACCCCGGGAAAAAGCTTCTGACTATCCACTCTGTCCATGTCTCTAATAAAAATGCAGCCTAATTAGAACTAGGGGCATGGCCTCAAAATAAGGGGGAGCAGATTTACATAGAACATAGAACATTACAGCGCAGAACAGGCCCTTCGGCCTTCGATGTTGCGCCGACCAATTAGGAAAAAGGTGCTGCAGCTTTATAGGACCCTTGTCAGACCACACTTGGAGTACTGTGCACAGTTCTGGTCGCCTCACTATAGGAAGGACGTGGAAGCTATTGAAAGGGTGCAGAGGAGATTTACAAGGATGTTGCCTGGATTGGGAGGCATGCCTTATGAAGACAGGTTGAGGGAGCTGGGACTGTTCTCCCTGGAGAGACGAAGGTTGAGAGGCGACCTGATAGAGGTTTACAAGATGTTGAGAGGAATAGATAGGGTGGACTCTCAGAGACTATTTCCCAGGGCTGAAATGGTCGCGACGAGAGGGCACAGATTTAAGGTGCAGGGAAGCAAGTACAGAGGGGATGCTAGGGGAAAGTTTTTCACTCAGAGGGTGGTGAGTGAATGGAATCGGCTGCCGTCGGTGGTGGTCGAGGCGAACTCGCTGGGGTCTTTTAAAAGACTTCTGGATGAGTATATGGGATCCAATGGGATTGGGGGTTATAGATAGGTCTATGGCTGGGTAGGTTTTGATGTGTTCGGCACAACTTGTGGGCCGAAGGGCCTGTTTGTGCTGTAGTGTTCTATGTTCTAAAGCAATGACTCTCTAACCTAAACCATTCCCTTTTCGTCCATAAACTTATCTACTAACCTCTTAAACACCACCAAACTTGGCGCATCTACAACTGCAGCAGGCAGGGCATTCCATACCCTTACCACCCTCTGGGTAAAGAACCTGACATCTGTCCTATAGGACTGAGTTGAGGAGGAACTTTTTCACACAAAGGGTTATGAATGTGTGGAATTCCCTGCTCAGTGAAGCAGTTGAGGCTCCCTCATTGAATGTTTTTAAGACAAAGATCGATAAATTTTTGAACAGTAAAGGGATTAAGGGTTATGGTGAGTGGGCGGGTAAATGGAACTGATTCCACAAAAAGATCAGCCATGATATTATTGAATGGCAGAGCAGGTTCGAGGGGCCGAATAGCCCACTCTGCTCCTAGTTCTTATGTCCTAATGTTTTAACTAAGGTTCTGTAAAGCTGCAACATGACTTGCCAATTTTTAAACTCAGTGCCCCAGCCGATGAAGGTAAGCATGCCGTATGCCTTCTTGATTACCTTCTCCACCTGCATTGCCACTTTCAGTAATCTGTGTACCTGTACACCCAGATCCCTCTGCCTATCAATACTCTTAAGGGTTCTCCCATTTACTGTATATTTCCTATCTGTATTAGATCTTCCAAAATGCATTACCTCACATTTGTCAGGATTAAACTCCATCTGCCATCTCTCCGCCCAAGTCTCCAACTGATCTATATCCTGCTGTATCCTCTGATGGTCCTCATCGCTATCCACAAATCCACCAACCTTTGTGTTGTCCACAAACTTACTAATCAATCCAGTTACATTTTCCTCCAAATCATTTATATATATTACAAACAGCAAAGGTCCCAGCACTGATCCCTGAGGAACACCACTTGTCACAGCCCTCCATTCAGAAACACACCCTTCCCCTGCTACCCTCTGTCTTCTTTGACTGAGCCAGTTTTATATCCACCTTGCCAGCTCACCTCTGATCCCTTCTGCACCAGTCTGCCATGAGGGACCTTGTCAAAGGCCTTACTGAAATCCATGTAGACAACATCCACTGCCCTACCCTCATCAATCATCTTCATCACTTCCTCAAAAAACTCCATCAAGTTAGTGAGACACAACCTCCCCTTCACAAAACCATGTCGCCTCTCACTAATACGTCCACTTATTTCCAAGTGGGAATAAATCCTGTCTTGAAGAATCCTCTCCAATAATTTCCCTACCACTGATGTAAGGCTCACCGGCCTGTAATTACCTGGATCATTCTTGCTACCCTTCTTAAACAAAGGAACAACATTGGTTATTTTCCAATCCTCTGGGACCTCCCCTGTAACCAGTGAGGATACAAAGATTTCTCTCAAAACCCCAGCAATTCCCTCCCTTGTCTCTCTCAGTATTCTGGGGTATATCCCATCAGGCCCTGGGGACTTGTCTACCTTAATGTTTCTCAAGAACCCCAATACCACTTCCTTTTTGATCTCAACATGATCAAACTATCTACACATCCTTTCCCAGACTCATCATCCACCAAGTCCTTCTCTTTGGTGAATACTGACACAAAGTACTCATTTAATACCTAGCCCGTTTCTGTGTTGGGGTTGTTTGTGTTGGGTTGTGTTTTTTTTTTTTTTTTCTTAAACGCCACCAAACTTGGCACATCTACAACTGCTGCAGGCAGGGCATTCCACTCCCGAACCATCCTTTGGGTAAACAAAGGGTTTCCTCTGGTTCCAAACACAGGTTCCCTCTCCTGTCCTTGAATGGGCCAACCCTCTCTCTGGCTACCCTCTTGCTCTTTATATATGTATAAAAGATCTTGGGGTTTTCCCTTACCCTACCAGCCAATGATTTTCATGACCCTTTTTAGCCCTCTTTAGCATACATAGAACACTACAGCACAAACAGGCCCTTCAGCCCACAAGTTGCGCCAGTCATACCCATACATACTACTAGGCCATAGAACTATCTGTCACTCCCAATCCCATTTAATCCCATATACTCATCCAGAAGTCTCTTAAAAGACCCCAGTGAGTTTGCCTCTACAACTATTGATGGTAGCTGATTCCATTCACTCACCACCCTCTGAGTGAAAAACTTACCTCTAGCATTTGTACTTGCCCCCCAGCATCTTAAATCTGTGTCCTCTCGTAGCGACCATTTCAGCCCTGGGAAATAGCCTCCGAGAATCCACCCTATCTATTCCTCCCAACATTTTATAAACCTCTATCAGGTCGCCTCTCAACCTTCGTCTCTCCAGGGAGAAGAGACCTAGCTCTCTCAACCTAAGGCCTGTCCCCCAATCCAGGCAACATACTTGTAAATCTCCTCTGCACCCTCTCAATAGCCTCTACATCCTTCCTATAGTGAGATTCCTTGTTTAAGTTTCTTTCTGCTTTCCTTGTATTCCACACTCACTTCGTGTGTTCCCAGCCTCCTGGCTTTAACAAATGCTTCCTTTCTCTCTTTGACTCGACTCACAATATCTCTTGTTATCGAAGGTTCCCAAAATGTACCATACTTATCCTTCATCCTTACAGGAATGTGCCAGTCCTGAATTCCTATCAACTCACACTTGAAAGCCTTCCACATGCCAGATGTTGATTTGCCCTCAAACATCTGCCCCCAATCT
Source organism: Sphyrna mokarran (assembly GCA_024679065.1). Taxonomy (NCBI): domain Eukaryota; kingdom Metazoa; phylum Chordata; class Chondrichthyes; order Carcharhiniformes; family Carcharhinidae; genus Sphyrna; species Sphyrna mokarran. Next base: position 1,687,192 of record JAGIQG010000005.1, read on the forward strand.
ACATTCTTCAGTTCCTGCCTAATATTGTTGTAATTAGCCTTTCCCTCAGTTTGGTACCTTAACTTCAGGGCTACACGTTATCCATCTGTACCGGAAAGCTTACTGATTTGTAGCTAACTGAATTCAGAAGTAATTCTTGTGATTTTTAGGTTGTAAGGGTTATATTTGGAAAAGTGACATCAGCTAAATTTGAAAACAAACCATGGCAAAACAGATTAATGCAGTAATTAACAAGGTAGAGATAGCTGGGTTGTTGACGTGCTGTAACTGTATGTGGAAGCTGGCAGATCCCATACTGACCTGCCACGCCCCAACACCTCACTGCAGTGACACCACACTCCTCTTCCCCCACCCGACCCATACTCTTCACTGTCCCCTGCAATGACACCATACTCCCCCACCCCTTCCCTCCCCCAGTGACACCACACTCCTCCACCACCACCCCCCCCGCAGCAACACCACACTACCCCCACTACCCTCTGTGACACCACACTCCCCCATCACACCCCCCCCCCCCCCACCCCGCAGCAACATCACACTCCCCCACCACCATCCCCCTCCACCCCTAAACCGGCAGTGACACCACACTTCTCTAAATCCACTGATCTATAAACATGGACAGGGATCGCGGGTAGAGATGGGAACATTGGGGTGGCGGCGCGGGCTCGTTGGGCCGAAGGGCCTGTTTCCCGTGCTGTTTTGTTCTTTGTTCTCCTCCCCACGGTCTGGCTCAGAATTGATGAGCTGGAGTCAGAGCTTCAAATATTGCGGCACATCCGGGAGGGGGAGAGTTTCCTGGACACTGTTTCAGGAGATGGTCACACGCGACAGGTTAGGTACCTCTAATTCAGTCAGGGATAGCAGGGTGTGACTAAGTGAGGCAGGTAGAGGGATATGGAATTCAGGAACTCAGGATCCTCAGCTCTTGACCTTGTCTAATAAGTATGAAGTACTTGTGTGGATGAGGAAGTGAGCTGTAGGGAAGATGAGCTAACCAACCACTGCATCAAGGGACAGGAGGCTATTTAAGAAGGGAGCAAAAGGACAAGTGTTAGTTGTAGGGGATTCTATAATTAAGGGGATTGTGAGCACCTTTTGTAAGCTGGATTGAGAGACTGATATGGTATGTTGCCTGGCTGGTGCTAGAGTGAGGAATACCTCTGACCAGATTGAAAGGATATTGGAGTGAGGTGGGGAGGATCCAGTTGTTGTGGCCCACATTGGCTCAAACAACATAGGCAGGACTAGGAAAGAGAACCCATTTGGGGATTATCACAAACTAGAAACTAAATTGAAGAATAGGTCCTCAAGGGTTATAATCTCTGGATTACTAGCCATGTGTGAATTGGTACAGCAATGAGAAAATTAGGGAAGTGAACACATGGCTAAAGGAGTGGTGTGGGAAGGAGTTCCATTTCATGGGACATTATTATAGAATATAGAACATAAAAGTTGTTGCACAAATGGAGACAAATAGGTATAAATTTGATGAGGATTACTGAAACCTGGTTACAGGAAGACCAGAACTGGGAGTTGAATGTCCAAGAGTACTCAGTATTCTGGGAGGATAGACTGAATGGAACAGGAGGTGCCATTGCTTTATTGGTTAAAGATGACATCAAGACATACTAAGAAATGACATTGATACTAAGGGGCAACACCTTAAACCAATCTGGGTGGAAATTAAAAACAAAGGAAATAACATCTTGATTGGAGTAACTTACAGCCCCAGAGCAATACAGCCAGAGTGGGTCCCACAATATAAACCAAGGAACAACAAGCACAATCTATAACCCTATGGCCCAGCATATCCCCCACTCAAACATTACCAACAAGGCAGGGGATCAACTCTGGATCAGGGGAGAGGGCAGGAGGGCATGTCAGGAGCAGCACCAGGCATCCCGAAAAATGAAGTGTCAACCTGATGAAGCTACAACACAGAAACGCTCGCATGTTAAACAGCATAAACAGCAAGTGACAGAGCTAAGAGAAATAGACAGAACTTCTTTCCAAGATTATGCCAAAGTGTCACTCTAACTCTTTTAAACTCTCTAACAATGTTTTAATTCAATTGATCTTTCTCTGCACACTAGCTATGACTGTAACACTACATTCTGCGCTCATTTTCTTCTCAATGAATAATAGTTTTGTCTATACGCTAATACATGTGACAATAATAAATCAAAGCGATATCACAACCAACAGATCAGCTCAAAGCTCTGCAGTCCTGCCACATTCAATCATAAATAGTGGACAATTAAACAACTCACTGGAGGAGGAAACTCCACAAATATCCCCATCCTCAATGATAGAGGAGTTCAGCACCTCGGTGTAAAAGATAAGGCTGAAATATTCACAGCAATCTTCAGCCTGAAGTATCGAGTGGATGATCCATCTCCACATCCTCCAGTGATCCCCAACATTTCAGATTCCAGTCTCCACCCAATTCCATTCACTCCCCGTGATATCAAGAAACACCTGAAGATGCTGTCTGTCAGAGACGGCTGCACAATGTTTGATATCATGTGTGATTCCTCAGATAACAGTTCACGTCAAAATGTCCTGGACCATACCCAGACTTGGCTGACACCACACAAGTGTCAACAAAAGAGGATCTAACCATTACTCCTTGGCATTCAATGGTATTGCCATCACAGGTAAGAGATTTTGGGAGTTACCATTGACCAGAAACTGAACTAGACTAGCCAAACAAATACTGTGACTACCAGAGCAGGTCAGAGGCTAGACGTCATGCAGCGAGTAACTCATCTCCTGACTCTTCATAAGATTCTAAGATATAAGAGCAGACATAGCCCATTCAGCCCATTGAGTCTGCTCCATCATTCAATGACATGATTTCTTATCTGATGAGATAATCCTCGACCACACATTCCCACCATAACCCTCGATTCCTTTATGAACTAAAATCTGTCTGTCTCATCCATAAAAAGACTTAATGATCCAGCTTCTACAGCCCTCTGCAATAAAGAATTCCAAAGATTTACTCCCCTCTGAGAAGAAATTCCTGTCTTCAATAGAGTGACTCCCTTACTCTGAGATTATTCTTTCTGCCCCTAGACTCTCCCACAAGGGGAAACAATCTGTCATCATCGACCCTGTCAACTCCCTGAGAATCCAATATGCCTCAATAAGGTCACTTCCCATCCTTCTAAACTGCAACGAGCACAGGCCCAACTTACTCAACCTGTCCTCATAGAAAAATCCAAAGCCTGTCCACCATCTACAAGGACACAAGTCAGGAGTGTGACAGAATACTCCCCACCTACCCAGATGGGGGTAGCTCCAACAACACTCAAAAGCTCATCACCATCCAGAACAAAGCAGCCTGCTTGATTCCTACCCCTTCCACAAACATTCACTCCGTCCACCACAGATGCACAGCGACAGCCCATGTGTACCATCTACAAGATGCACTGCAGCAACTCACCAAGGCTCCTTAGACAGCACCTTCCAAACCCACAACCATTGAGGAGGACAGAATGAATAATAAAAGCAGCACTATGACATTATTGACAGAACAGAGAGAGAAACTCAGAGTGCAGGGACAGGCCCTCCCGCCCATTACAGCAGAGACAGGCCCTTCAGCCCAAACTGGTCCATACCGACCAAAATATCCATCTAATCTAACCCTGCCTGCATTTGGCCCAACACGTCTTCCCCTCCCTTCCTCCAGCCCCTCTCATCCACAGCCCATTCCCCACAACTCCCCCTTATCCACAGTCCCCTCGCCCACTACCCCTCTCCCTCCCTCCTCAACACTTGCAATTCACTTTGTCCTATCTAATTCAGAGGCAATAGTATAGTTATATTTCACTGAACTAATAATCCAGAGACCCAGGATAATGTTCTGGGGACCTGGGTTCAAATCCCACTACGGCAGAATTTGAATTCAATAAAAAATTTTAATTAAAAGTCTAAGAATGACCAGAAACCATGGTTCTTTGTTGGAAAAACTCATCTGGGACACTCATGTCCTTCAGGGAAGGAAATCTGCCATCCTTACAAAGAACAAAACAGCACGTGAAACAGGCCCTTCGGCCCAACGAGCCCGTGCCGCTACCCCGATGTTCCCACCTCTACCCGCGATCCCTGTCCATGTTTATAGATCTGCTTCTACTGCCACCTCTGGCAGCTTGTTCCAGACACTCACGCCCGCTGTGTGAAAAAAAATTGCCCCCTGGACACTTTTGTATCTCTCCCCTCTCACTTTAACCCTATGCTCTCTCGTTTTAGACTTCTCTACCTTTGGGAAAAGATATTGACTATCTCGCTGATCTGTGCCCCACATTATTTTATAAAATTACCCCTCAGCTTCCTAATCTCCAGGGGAAAAAGTCCCAGTCTATTCAGCCTCTCCTAATAACTCAATCCATCAAGTCCCGGTAGCATCCTAGTAAATCTTTTCTGCATTCTTTCTAGTTTAATAGTATCCTTTCTATAATAGGGTGATCAAAATTGCACACGGTATTCCAAGTCTGACCTTATCAATGTCTCGTACAACTTCAACAAGACATCCCAACTCCTGTATTCAATGTTACATAGAACACTACAGCACAAACAGGCCCTTCGGCCCACAAGTTGTGCCGAACACATCAAAACCTACCCAGCCATAGACCTATCTATAACCCCCAATCCCATTGAATCCCATATACTCATCCAGAAGTCTTTTAAAAGACCCCAGCGAGTTCGCCTCGACCACCACCGACGGCAGCCGTTTCCATTCACTCACCACCCTCTGAGTGAAAAACTTTCCCCTAGCATCCCCTCTGTACTTGCTTCCCTGCACCTTAAATCTGTGCCTTCTCGTCGCGACCATTTCAGCTCTGGAAATAGTCTCTGAGAGTCCACCCTATCTATTCCTCTCAACATCTTGTAAACCTCTATCAGGTCGCCTCTCAACCTTCGTCTCTCCAGGGGGAACAGTCCCAGCTCCCTCAACCTGTCTTCATAAGGCATGCCTCCCAATCCAGGCAACATCCTTGTAAATCTCCTCTGCACCCTTTCAATAGCTTCCACGTCCTTCCTATAGTGAGGCGACCAGAACTGCGCACAGTACTCCAAGTGTGGTCTGACAAGGGTCCTATAAAGCTGCAGCATTACCTCCTGACTCCTGAACTCAATCCCTCGATGAATGAAGGCCAGTACACCGTAAGCTTTCTTAACCACATCCTCCACCTGGGAGGCCGATTTGAGAGTCAAATCGGCCTCCCATTGTTTTGACCAATGAAACCAAGCATGTCGAATGCCTTCTTCACCACTCTGTCCACCTGTGACTCCACTTTCAAGGAGCTACAAACCTGTACCCCGAGATCTCTTTGTTCTGTAACTCTCCCCAGTGCCCTACCATTAACTGAGTAAGTCCTGCCCTGGTTGAATCGAACAAAATTCATCACCTCACATTTATCTAAATTAAACTCCATCTGCCATTCGTCAGCCCACTGGCCCAATTGATCAAGATCCCATTGCAATTGGAGATAACTTTCTTCACTGTCCACTATGCCACCAATCTTGGCATCATCTGCAAACCTATTAACCATCACTCCTATATTCTCATCCAAATCATTAAATGACAAATAACAGAGAATCAGCACTGATCCCTGAGGCACACCGCTGGTCACAGGCCTCCAGTTTGAAAAACAATTCTCTACAATTACCCTCTGGTTTCTCTCAAGAAGCCAATTTTGTATCCATTTTGATACCTCAGCCTGGATTCAATGAGATTTAACGTTATGCAAAAACCTACCACGCATTACCTTGTCAACTGCACTGCTCTCATCTACCTTCTTGGTTACCCCTTCAAAAAAACTCAATGAAATTTATCAGACATGATTTTCCACTCACAAAGCCATGCTGAATAAGAATAGAAGATTGGTTAGGGCAAGATTAGGACCAGTCATAGATAGCAGTGGGAAGTTGTGCGTGGAGCCTGAAGAGATTGGCGAGGCACTGAATAAATATTTCTCTTCGGTATTCACGCAGAGTGCTGGAAATGTAGCTGTGGAGAGCACTGAGGTACAGGGTGGCAAATTGGGGAGGATTGTAGTAGATAGGGAGGATGTGTTAGAAATTCTCGAGGGTTTGAAGTTGGATAAGTCCCCTGGGCCGGACGGGATTTACCCTAGGATTCTCTGGGAGGCAAGAGAGGAGATTGCAGAGCCTCTGGCTCTGATCTTCAGGTCCTCGTTGGTTACGGGTGTGGTTCGGAGGACTGGAGGATAGCGAATGTGGTCCCATTGTTTAAGAAGGGGAAGAGAGACCTTCCAGGGAATTATAGGCCAGTGAGTCTTACTTCTGTTGTGGGCAAAGTATTGGAGAGAATTATTAGGGATAGGATTTATAGTTATTTAGAGAGAAATGAATGATTGGGGATAGTCAGCATGGTTTTGTGAAGGGTAGGTCGTGCCTTACTAACCTTATTGAGTTTTTTGAAAAAGTGACTAAGGAGGTGGATGGGGGTTAAGGCGGTTGATGTGGTATATATGGACTTTAGTAAGGCGTTTGATAAGGTGGCCCATGGAAGACTTCTGCAGAAAATGCAGATGTATGGGATAGAGGGTGATTTAGCAAATTGGGTTAGGAATTGGCTAGCAGATAGAAGACAGAGGGTGGTGGTTGATGGGAGATATTCATCGTGGAGTTCGGTGACGAGTGGTGTGCCTCGGGGGTCTGTTTTGGGGCCCCTGCTGTTTGTAATTTTTATAAATGATCTGGATGAGGATATTGAGGGATGGATCAGTAAATTTGCAGATGATACTAAAGTTGGTGGTGTGGTAGATAGTGAAGAGGGGTGTTTTAGTTTACCGAGTGACTTGGACCAGTTGCAGAGCTGGGCCGAGAGGTGGCAAATGGAGTTTAATGTGGAAAAGTGTGAGGTAATGCACTTTGGCAGGAACAACAAATGTGTAGAGTATAGGGCTAATGGTAGGGCTCTTAATAGTGTTGAGGAACAGAAGGATCTTGGTGTATGTGTCAATAGATCCTGAAAGTAGGCAGTCAAGTGGATAAAGTTGTTAAGAAGGCATATGGAGTCTTAGCTTTTATTGGTAGCGGGATTGAATTTAGGAGCCGCAGCATCATGTTGCAACTGTACAAAACTCTAGTGCGGCCGCACTTGGAGTATTGTGTGCAGTTCTGGTCCCCACATTATAAGAAGGATGTGGAGGCATTGGAGAGGGTAGAGAGGAGGTTTACTAGGATGTTGCCTGGTATGGAGGGCAGGTCCTATGAAGAGAGGTTGAAGGATTTGAGGTTGTTTTCGTTAGAAAGGAGGCGCTAAGGGGGGATCTTATTGAAGCATATAAGATGATTAGAGGTTTGGATAGGGTGGACAGTGATAGCCTTTTTCCTAGGATGAAAAAAGCTAGCACGAGGGGACACAACTTTAAATTAAGGGGTATGAGTTATAGGACGGATATCAGAGGTAGGTTCTTTACTCAAGAGTGATTAGGGAGTGGAATGCCCTGCCTGCAGCTGTTGTAGATGCGCCAAGTTTGGTGGCGTTTAAGAGGTTAATTGATAAGTATATGGAAGAGAAGGCAATGGTTTAGTTTGGAGGGGCATTGCTTTTTATTTTGGTCGGCACAACATCGAAGGCCGAAGGGCCTGTTCTGTGCTGTATTGTTCTATGTTCTATGTTCTATGTTCTATGTTCTGACTGTCCCTAATCAGTCCTTGTATCTCTAAATGCTCTAGATCTTGTCTCTCAAAATACCTTCCAACAATTTACCCACAGATGTGAGGCTCATTTTCCTGTAATTCCCAGGCTTTTCCCTGCAGCCCTTTTTAAACAAAGGCACAACATTTGCCTCTCTCCAATCTTCAGGCACCTCACTTGTGACTATCAATAATTCAAATATCTTAGCTAGGGGACCCGCAATTTCCTCCCTAACCTCCCACAGTCTCATGGGATGTGCTTAGGTCCCAGGGATTTATCTACCTTGATATGTTTTAAGATTTCCAGCACCTCCTTCTCTGTAATATTTACACTGCGCAAGACATCACTATTTATTTCTCCAAGTTCCTTAACATCCATGTTTTCTCAACAGTAAATATTGATGAGAAATATTCATTTAGGATCTCCCCCATCTCTTGTGGATCCTCACATAGATGATCTTGTTGATCTTTAAGAGGTCCTACTCCCTCCCTTGTTATTCTTTTGCCCTTTATGTATTTGTAGAATCTCTTTGGATTCTTTGTTTTGGCAGATAAGGCAATCTCGTGTGCTTTTTTACCCTCCTGATTTCTCTCTTAACTCTACTCCTACACCCTCTATACACTTCCAGGTATCCATTTGATCCCAGCTGCCTGTGTGTCATATGCATCTTTCTTCTTCTTGACCACGGCCTCAATATCCCGAGTCATCCACAGTTCCTGACTTCTGCCAGCCTTGCCCTTCACACTAAGAGGAATGTTTTAACCTGAACTTCGGCTAACACACTTTTGAAAGCCTCCCACTTACCAGACGTCCCTTTGCCTTCCCACAGACCTCCCCAATTAACTTTCAAAAGTTCCTGCCTGATACCATCAACATTGGCCTTGCCCCAATTTAGAATTCCATTCCATTCCATTCACTCCCCGTGATATCAAGAAACAGTTAGAGACACTGGATGTTGCAAAGGCAATGGGTCCTGAGAACATTCCAGCAATAGTCCTGAAGACTTGTGCTCCAGAACTTGCTGCTCCCCCAGCCAAGCTCTTCCAGCACTGTTACAGCACTGGCATCTACCCGACAATGTGGAGAATTGTCCAGGTACGTCCTCTACATTAAAAACAGGACAAATCCAACCCAGCCAATTACCATCCAATCAGTCTACTCTCCATCATCAGTAAAGTGATGGAAGGGATCATTAACAGCGCTATCAAGCAGCTCCTGCTCAGCAATAACCTGCTCAGTGACGTCCAGTTTGGGTTTGTCCAGGGTCACTCAGCTCCTGATCTCATTACAGCCTTGGTTCAAACACGGACAAAAGAGCTGAATAGAACATAGAACAAAGAACAAAGAAAATTACAGCACAGGAACAGGCCCTTCAGCCCTCCAAGCACCAAACATGCTGCCCAACTGAATTAAAACCCCCTACCCTTCTGGGGACCACATCCCTCTATTCCCATCCTATTCATAGAACATTACAGCACAAACAGGCCCTTTAGTCCACAAGTTGTGCCGATCATATCTATACATACCAGGCCACAGAATTATCTATAACCCCCAATCCCATTAAATCCCATGTATTCATCCAGAAGTCTCTTAAAAAGACCCCAGCGAGTTCGCCTCTACCACCACTGACGGCAACCGATTCCATTCACTCACCACCCTCTGAGTGAAAAATTTACCTCTAACATCTCCTCTGTACTTGCCCCCCAGCATCTTAAACCTGTGTCCTCTCGTAGTGACATTTCAGCTTGGGGAAATAGTCTCCGAGAATCCAGCCTATCTATTCCTCTCAACATCTTATAAACCTCTATCAGGTCGCCTCTCAACCTACGTCTCTCCAGTGAGAAGAGACCTAGCTCCCTCAACCTAAGGCACGCGCCCCAATCCAGGCAACATCCTTGTAAATCTCTCTGCTTCCACATCCTTCCTGTAGTGAGGTGACTAGAACTGCACACAGTACTCCAAGTTTCAAACAGGAAACATCCCTGAGGAATACCTGAGGTGAAGTTAGAAAATAGATGAGAGCAGTGCGGTAGACACTGGTACATGGACTTTAACAAGACCTTTGACAAGGTACCAGAGGTCAGTAAGGTTAGATCTCGTTGGATCCAGGGAGAACTAGCTAGCTGGATATAAAATTGTCTTGCTGGTAGGAGACAGAAAGTGGTTGTCGAGGGCTGTTTTTCAATCTGGAGGCCTGTGACCAGCAGTATGCTGGATCCATTGTTAATTGTCATTTATATAAGCCAATTTAGGAGGTATGGTTAATAAGTTTGTGGATCACACCAAGTTTGATGGATGGTGAAGAAGGTTATTTAGGATTGCAACAGGATCTTGATCAATTGGGCCAGTGGGCTGACCAATGGCAGATAGAATTTAATTTAGACAAGTGCGAGGTGATGCATTTTGGTAGAATGAACCAGGGCAGGATTTATACAGTTAATGGTAGGGCGTTAGAAAGTCAAACAGAGAGATATGGGAGGGAACAGGTGCATAGTTCCTTGAAAGTGGCATCACAGGTAGACAGGGTGGTGAAGGCAGTGTAGGGGCACTTGCCTTCATTGGTCAGAACACCGAGTACAGGAGTTGGGATATTCTGTTACAACTGTAATAAACACTGGCAAGGCCACATTTAGAGTACTGCATATAATTCTGTCACTGATGTAGGGAAGGATGTTATTAAACTGGAAAACAGGCAAAAAAGATTTATAAGGATGTTTTTAGGATTGGAAAGTTTGAATTATAAGAAGAGCTGGATAGGCTGGGATTTGTTTTCCCCTGGAGTGTAGGAGAACAAGAGGTGCCCTTAATGAGGTTTATAAAATCATAAGGACATTCATAAGGTGACTAACTAAGCTCTTTTCCCCAGAGTAGGGGGAGTCCGAAACTAGAGGCAGAGGTTTAAAGTGAGAGGGGAAAGGTTTAAAAGGTATCTAACGGCACCTTTCTCACACAGATGATGGTAAGTATATGGAGTGAGCTGCTAGAACATAGAACATTACAGCGCAGTACAGGCCCTTCGGCCCTCGATGTTGCGCCGGCCAGTGGACCCTCTAACCTAAACTATTCCAATATCATCCATATGCCTATCCATTGAATATTTGAATGCCCCCAAGGTAGGCGAGTCCACAGCTGCTGCAGGCAGGGCATTCCACGCTCTCACCACCCTCTGTGTAAAGAACCTGCCTCTGACATCCATCCTATAACTACCATCTTTTAATTTAAAGTTACGTCCTCTCGTGTTGGTCATCACCATCCGAGGAAAAAGGCTCTCACTATCCACCCTATCCAATCCCTTGATCATCTTATACGCCTCAATTAGGTCACCGCGTAACCTTCTTCTCTCTAATGAAAATAACCTCAGGTCCCCCAGCCTTTCCTCATAAGGCCTTCCCACCATACCAGGCAACATCCTGGTAAACCTCCTCTGCACCCTTTCCAATGCTTCCACATCTTTCTTATAATGCAGCGACCAGAACTGTACGCAATACTCCAAGTGCGGCCGCACCAGAGTTTTGTACAGTTGTAACATAACCTCACGGCTCCTAAATTCAATCCCTCTACCAATAAAAGCTAACACACCGTACGCCTTCTTAACAACTTTATCAACCTGGGTGCCAACTTTCAAAGAGCTATGTACTTGTACCCCAAGATCCCTCTGCTCGACAACACTATTAAGGGTCCTTCCATTAGCCCTATATTTCATATGCCTGTTATTCCTACCAAAGTGAATCACCTCACACTTATCCGTATTGAATTCCATTTGCCACCTCACGGCCCAGCTCTGCAACCTATCTATGTCCCTCTGCAAACTGTAACATCCATCCTCGCTGTCTACAACTCCCCCCACTTTGGTATCGTCAACAAATTTACTAATCCAACCCTCTACACCCTCATCTAGGTCATTTATAAAAATGACAAACAGCAGTGGCCCTAAAACAGATCCTTGAGGTACACCACTTGTAACTGCACTCCAGGTTGAATATTTCCCATCAACCACCACCCTCTGTCTTCTATCAGCTAGCCAATTCCTAATCCAAACTGCTAAATCACCTTCAATCCCATGCATCTGCACTTTCTGCAGTAGCCTACCATGGGGAACCTTATCAAACGCTTTGCTAAAATCCACATACACTACATCAACTGCCTTACCCTTATCTACCTCTTTGGTCACCTCTTCAAAAAACTCAATAAGGTTTGTGAGGCACGACCTACCCTTCACAAAACCGTGCTGACTATCCCTAATCAATTTATTTCTCTCTAGATGATTATAAATCCTATCCCTTATAATTCTTTCCAAGACCTTGCCCACAACAGAAGTCAGGCTCACCGGTCTATAATTTCCAGGATGGTCCCTACTCCCCTTTTTGAACAAAGGGACAACATTTGCCATCCTCCAGTCTTCCGGCACTATACCTGTAGCTAACGACGACATGAAGATCAAAGCCAAAGGCTCTGCAATCTCCTCTCTAGCCTCCCAGAGAATCCTGGGGTAAATCCCATCTGGCCCAGGGGACTTATCAATTTTCATACCCTCAAGATTCGCTAACACCTCCTCATGAACCTCAATCCTGCCCAGTCTACAACCTGGTATCGCAGTATTCTCCCCGACAACATTGTCTTTCTCCTGCGTGAATACTGAAGAGATGTGTTGTAAAACACAGCGGCGTACGGGTGGGGTGGGGCATGGTTTGAGATGCGTATACTTTAATGCAAGGAGTATTCGCAATAAGGGGGGAGGAACTTGCAGCTTGGACCAGTACCTGGAACTTCGATGTTGTGGCCATTTCAGAGACTTGGGTAGAGCAGGGACAGGAATGGATGTTGCAGGTTCCGGGGTACAAATGGTTTAGTCGGAGTAGAGAAGGAGGTAGAAGGGGGGGAGGAGTGGCGTTATTGGTCAAAGACTGTATCACGGTGATAGAAAAGAAGTTTGATGAGGACTTGTCTGTTGAGGTAGTATGGGCTGAGATTAGAAACAGGAGAGGAGAGGTCACCCTGTTGGGAGTCTTTTACAGACCTCCTAATAGTTCTAGAGAGGTTGAGGAAAGGATTGCAAAGTCAATTCTGATTAGGAGTGAAAGTAGTAGGGTAATTGTGATGGGGGACTTTAACTTTGCTAATATTGATTGGAATAGCTATAGCTCTAGCTCGTTAGAGGGGTCAGTTTTCGTACAGAGTGTGCAGGAAGGTTTTTTGACTCAGTATGTAGATAGGCCAACTAGAGGTGAGGCTACATTGGATTTGGTGCTGGGCAATGAGCCAGACCAGGTGTTAGGCTTGGAAGTTAGTGAACATTTTGGTGATAGTGACCACAATTCGGTTACGTTCACCTTAGTGATGGACAGGGATAGGCATGAAGCTGGGGGCAGTAGTTATAGCTGGGGGAAGGGTAATTATGAGGCCATCAGGAGAGAATTAGGGTGCATAGATTGGACTAGGAAACTACAGGGACTGGGAACATCTGGAATGTGGTGCTTATTCAAGGAGCAGCTGCTGCGAGTCCTTGATAAGTATGTCCCTGTCAGGCAGGGAGGAAATGGACGAGTAAGAGAGCCTTGGTGTACGAAAAAAGTTGATTTGCTGGTTAAGAAGAAAAAGGAGGCTTATGTCAGGATGAGGCTTGAAGGCTCAGATAGTGCAATGGATAGCTATAGATTAGCCAGGAAGGAGGTAAAAAGTGAATTGAGGAGAGCTAAGAGGGGACACGAGAAGATGTTGGCTGATAGGATTAAGGAGAATCCTAAAGCTTTCTTTCGATATGTTAAGAATAGAAGATTGGTTAGGGCAAGATTAGGGCCAGTCATAGACAGCAGTGGGAAGTTGTGCGTGGAGCCTGAAGAGATTGGTGAGGCACTGAATAAATATTTCTCTTCGGTATTCACGCAGAGTGCTGGAAATGTAGCTATGGAGAGCACTGAGGTACAGGGTTGCAAATTGGGAAGTATTGTAGTAGATAGGGAGGATGTGTTAGAAATTCTCGAGGGTTTGAAGTTGGATAAGTCCCCTGGGCCGGACGGGATTTACCCTAGGATTCTCTGGGAGGCAAGAGAGGAGATTGCAGAGCCTCTGGCTCTGATCTTCAGGTCCTCGTTGGTTACGGGTGTGGTTCCGGAGGACTGGAGGATAGCGAATGTGGTCCCATTGTTTAAGAAGGGGAAGAGAGACCTTCCTGGGAATTATAGGCCAGTGAGTCTTACTTCTGTTGTGGGCAAGGTATTGGAGAGAATTATTAGGGATAGGATTTATAGTTATTTAGAGAGAAATGAATTGATTGGGGATAGTCAGCATGGTTTCGTGAAGGGTAGGTCATGCCTTACTAACCTCATTGAGTTTTTTGAGAAAGTGACCAGAGAGGTGGATGGGGGTAAGGCGGTTGATGTAGTATATATGGACTTTAGTAAGGCGTTTGATAAGGTGGCCCATGGAAGACTTCTACAGAAAATGCAGATGTGTGGAATAGAGGGTGATTTAGCTAATTGGATTAGGAATTGGCTGGCAGATAGAAGACAGAGGGTGGTGGTTGATGGGAGATATTCATCGTGGAGTTCGGTGACGAGTGGTGTGCCTCAGGGGTCTGTTTTGGGGCCCCTGCTGTTTGTAATTTTTATAAATGATCTGGATGAGGGTATTGAGGGATGGATCAGTAAATTTGCAGATGATACTAAAGTTGGTGGAGTGGTAGATAGTGAAGAGGGGTGTTATAGTTTACAGAGTGACTTGGACAAGTTGCAGAGCTGGGCCGAGAGGTGGCAAATGGAGTTTAATGTGGAAAAGTGTGAGGTAATGCACTTTGGCAGGAACAATAAATGTGTAGAGTATAGGGCTAATGGTAGGGCTCTTAATAGTGTTGAGGAACAGAAGGATCTTGGTGTATGTGTCAATAGATCCCTGAAAGTAGGCAGTCAAGTGGATAAAGTTGTTAAGAAGGCATATGGAGTCTTAGCTTTTATTGGTAGGGGGATTGAATTTAGGAGCCGCAGCATCATGTTGCAACTGTACAAAACTCTAGTGCGGCCGCACTTGGAGTATTGTGTGCAGTTCTGGTCGCCACATTATAAGAAAGATGTGGAGGCATTGGAGAGGGTACAGAGGAGGTTTACCAGGATGTTGCCTGGTATGGAGGGCAGGTCCTATGAAGAGAGGTTGAAGGATTTGAGGTTGTTTTCGTTAGAAAGGAGGCGGCTAAGAGGGGATCTTATTGAAGCATATAAGATGATTAGAGGTTTAGATAGGGTGGACAGTGATAGCCTTTTTCCTAGGATGGAGAAAGCTAGCACGAGGGGACACAGCTTTAAATTAAGGGGTATGAGTTATAGGACGGATATCAGAGGTAGGTTCTTTACTCAAAGAGTGATTAGGGAGTGGAATGCCCTGCCTGCAGCTGTTGTAGATGCGCCAAGTTTGGTGGCGTTTAAGAGGTTAATTGATAAGTATATGGAAGAGAAGGGAATGGTTTAGTTTGGAGGGGCATTGCTTTTTATTTTGGTCGGCACAACATCGAAGGCCGAAGGGCCTGTTCTGTGCTGTATTGTTCTATGTTCTATGTTCTAGATGATGATAGAGGAGGGTTCAATTATAATATTTAAACAGGTAGATGGATGGGAAAGGTTTCGAGGGGTATGGCCCAAACACAGGCAAATGGGACTAGTTCAGTTCCGGAAACCTGGTCGGCACGGATGAGTTGAACAAAAGGACTGTTTCCGTGCTGTATATCTCTATAACTGCTTTTAACATCAAGGCAGTATTTGACCTGCTACGGCATCAAACAGCCCTGGCAGAGTGAAATCAGTGGAATCAGGGCAAATGCTCTGCTGGTTGGAATCGTGCCTGGTTGTCGCTATGGAGGGTCAGTCATCTCAGCTCTAGGATATCTCTGCAGGAATCCCTCAGGAATTCCGAGGCCCAACAATCTTCAGCTGCTTCACCAATGACCTTCCCTCCATCGCAAGGTCAGAAATGGGGATGTTCGCTGATGATTGCACAACGTTCAGCACCATTCGCCAATTCTCAGATACTGAAGCAGTTCATGTTCAAATACAATAAGATGTGGACAGTATCCAGGTTTGGGCTGACAAGTGACATTCGTGCCATAAATCACCAAGAAGAGGCACTCCAACCACTGCCCCTTCACACTCAATGGTGTAACCATCACTAAATCCCCCACTGTCAACATCCTGGGGTTATCACTGACCAGAAACCAAACTGGAGGAGCCGTATAAATACTGTGGCTACCAGACTAGGTCAAAGGCTGGGTAAGCAACTCACCTCCTGACTCCCCAAATCCTGTCCACCATCTAAAGGCACAAGTCAGGAGTGTGATGGAATATTCCCCACTTGTCTGGATGGGGGCTGCTCCAATAACACTCAGGAAGCTCAACATCATCCAGCACAAAGCAGGCTGCTTGATTGCTACCCCTTCTGCAGACTTTGACTCCCTCCATCACAGATGCACAGTGACAGCTGTGTGTACATCTACGAGGTGCACTGCAGCAACTCACCAAGGCTCCTTAGACAGCACCTCCTGCTACCACCTAGAAAGATAAGAACAGCAGACACATGGGAACAACACTGCTTGGAAATTCCCCTCCAAGTCACTCATCATCCTGACTTGGGAATATAATCACTGTTCCTTCACTGTCACTGGGTCAAAAACCTGGAATTCCCTCCCAAACAGGACCGACATCTCAGAGACTGCAATGGTTCAAGGTGGCAGCTCACCATCATCTTCTCAAGGGTAAAATGGGATGGGTAACAAACGTTGGTCTCCAGACATCTACATCCTAGAAACGAGTGAGAGTGAGAGCTAATTCCTGCACCCTTCCCCTTGAACAAGAGTTGATGAATGTATTAGTATTTGGGAAAATATGGAGGGAGAAGTAGAGGTATTGACAATGAAAGTTATAATTAAAATTGCAAAAAGGTCATGTGAAGCTGCCAGACTGAATGGCCAATCCCTGTTGTGGAAGTAGGTTGTAACGGTATAGTCCACTTAACAGCAGAAATAGGATATTGAAATACCTGCAAAGGACACAGCTCTGTTATACATCAGCCAGACACATCCTACCCCTCAGTACCACACAGGGCTGTCTGCATCCTTTGCCACCTGCATGCCCATAAGGAACTTCACATACACACTAAATATATCCAAGAGGCAGCTGGATACGGCACTTGGATATAATAAAGGTTATGGGGAGAAAACAGGATTAAGCTATTGAGTTGGACAATCAGCCATGATTGCAATGAATGGCAGAGAAGGCTCAAAGGGCCGAATGGCCTCCTGCTCCTATCTACGTTTCTATACCAATATTCCCAGCAGGGGTCAGTGCCAGAACTCGCAATACAGTGGTCTGGTCCTGCACAGGGTGGGCACTTCCCCACCACCCCCACTCCTACCCCCCCCCCCAGCACACCTGGGGAAGGACAATGAGGGGGAACGCAGGGGTGGAAGTCAGGGTGAGAGAGGGAGTGTTGTGGGGGAGGTCAGGCTAAGAGGTGGAGTGGGGGGGGAAGTCAGGGTGAGAGAGGGAGTGTTGTGGGGGAGGTCAGGCTAAGAGGTGGAGTGGGGGGGGGAGGTCAGGGTGAGGAGGGAGTGTTGTGGGGGAGGTCAAGGTAAGAGGTGGAGTGGGGGGGGAGGTCAGGGTGAGAGAGGGAGTGTCGTGGGGGAGGTCAAGGTAGAGTGGAGTGGGGGGGGAGGTCAGGGTGAGAGAGGGAGTGTTGTGGGGGAGGTCAAGGTAAGAGGTGGAGTGGGGGGGAGGTCAGGGGAGAGAGGAGTGTTGTGGGGGAGGTCAAGGTAAGAGGTGGAGTGGGGGGGGAGGTCAGGGTGAGAGAGGGAGTGTTGGGGGTGGGGGAGGTCAGGGTGAGAGAGGGAGTGTTGGGGGTGGGGGAGGTCAAGGTAAGAGGTGGAGTGGGGGGGGAGGTCAGGTAAGAGGTGGAGTGGGGGGGGAGGTCAGGGTGAGAGAGGGAGTGTTGGGGTGGGGGAGGTTGGTGGAGTGGGGGGGGAGGTCAGGGTGAGAGGTGGAGTGGGGGGGAGGCCAGGGTGAGAGAGGGAGTGTTGGGGGTGGGGGAGGTCAAGGTGGAGGTGGAGTGGGGGGGGGAGGTCAGGGTGAGAGGGGGAGTGTTGGGGTGGGGGGAGGTCAAGGTAAGAGGTGGAGTGGGGGGGGAGGTCAGGGTGAGAGAGGGATGGGGGGGGGAGGTCAAGGTAAGAGGGGTGGGGGGGGGGGGGGTGAGAGAAGAGGGGTGTGGGGGGAAGTCAGGGTTGAGAGAGAGAGTGTTGGGGGGAGGTCAGGCTAAGAGGTGGTATGTGGGGGGGAGGTCAGGGTGAGAGAGGGGTGGGGGGGGGTTAGAGAGAGGAGGTGTATGTTGATATTCCTGTAAGGATGAAGGATAAGTGTGGTACATTTTGGGAACCTCGGATAATGAGAGATATTGTAAGTCGAGTCAAAGAGAGAAAGGAAGCATTTGTTAAAGCCAGGAGGCTGGGAATACACGAAGTGAGTGTGGAATACAAGGAAAATAGAAAGAAACTTAAACAAGGACTAAGGATGGCTAAAAGCGGTCACAAAAACTCATTGGCCAGCAGGATTGAGGAAAATCCCAAGATTTTTATAAATATATAAAGAACAAGAGGGGAGCCAGGGAGAGGGGTGGCCCACACAAGGACAAGGGAGGGAATCTATGTGTGGAGCCAGAGGAAATGGGCTCGGTATTAAATGAGTATTTTGCATCAATATTCACCAAAGAGAAGGACTTGGTGGATGATGACTCTGGGAAAGGATGTGTAGGTAATTAGAGTCACGTTGAGATCAGAAAGGAGGAGATATTGGGGTTCTTGAGAAACATTAAGGTAGACAAGTCTCCAGGGCCTGTTGGGATATACCCCAGAATACTGAGAGAGACAAGGGAGGGAATTGCTGGGGTTTTGAGAGAAATCTCTGTATCCTCACTGGTTACAGGGGAGGTCATGATGTGAAGATGCCAATAAGAAGTCTCACAACACCAGGTTAAAGTCCAGCAGGTTTATTTGATAGCAAATGCCGCTAGCTTTCAGAGTTCTGCCCTTCGCCAGGTGATTGGGGGGGGTGGTTCTGATCACAAACAGGGTATATAAAGACACACAGTCAGTTTACAGAATACTGATTAGAATGTGAGTCTTTACAGCTAATCAAGTCTGAAAAATGCAGACAATGTGAGTGGAAATAGCATTAAACACAGGTTAAAGAGATGTGTATTGTCTCCAGACAGGACAGTTAGTGGGATTTTACAAACCCAGGCAAGTTACGGGGGTTACAGATAGTGTGACATGAACCCAAGATCCCTATTAAGACCGTCCTCATGTGTGCGGAACTTGGCTTTCAGTCTCTGCTCGGCGACTCTGCGCTGTCGTGTGTTGTAAAGGCTGCCTTGGGGAATGTTTATTCAAAGATCAGAGGTTGAATGCCTGTGACCGCTGAAGTGTTCGCCATCAGGAAGGGAACAGTCTTGCCCGGTGATTGTCGAGTGGTGTTCATTCATCTGTTGTCGTAGTGTCTGCATGGTCTCCCCAATGTACCATGCTTCGGGACATCCTTTCCTGCAGCGAATCAGGTAGACAACGTTGGCTGAGGTGTGAAAGTATGTACCATGTATCTAGTCACAGACATAGTGGACTTTGTCATCCAGTACTTCCCCGGAGCAGAGTAGCTATGACATTTTCTCTGGAGTCTTCAACATGTCATTGACGAAGATGAACATCTTGCCAAGGCCATCCCCACACTCCCACTTCTTGCCTTCAAACAACCGCACAACCTCAAACAGACCGTTGTTCACAGCAAACTCCCCAGCCTTCAGGAGAACAGTGATCACAATATCACACAACCCTGCCACAGCAATCGCTACAAGACATGCCAGATTATCGACATGGCTGCCATCATCTCATGTGAGATCACCATCCACCAGGTACACAACAGCACAGAGTCGCTGAGCAGAGACTGAGAGCCAAGTTCCACATACAAGGACGGCCTCAACTGAGATCTTGGCTTCATGTCACACTATCTGTAATCCCCATGACTTGCCTGGATTAGCAAAAAACCTCACTAACTGTCCTGTCTGGAGACAATACACATCTCTTTGATCTGCGCATAATGCTCCCTCCACTCACATTGTCTGCACCTTTAAGACTTGATTAGCTGTAAAAACTTACATTCTAATCAGTATTCTGTAAACTGAGTGTGTGTCTTTATGTATCCTGTTCGTGATCAGAACACCCCCAATCACCTGACAAAGGGACAGTGCTCCGAAAGCTAGCGGCGTTTGTTACCAAATAAACCTGTTCGATTTCAACCTGGTGTTGTGAGACTTCTTATAGGGGACGTCCCAGAGGATTGGAGAATAGCCAATGTTGTTCCTTTGTTTAAGGGTAACAAGAATAATCCAGGGTAATTACAGGCCGGTGCCTTACATCAGTGGTAGGGAAATTATTGGAGAGGATTCTTCAAGACAGGATTTATTCCCACTTGGAAATATGTGGATGTATTAGTGAGAGGCGACATGGTTTTGTGAGGGGGAGGTCGTATCTCACAAACTTGATGGAGTTTTTTGAGGGAGTGATGAAGATGATTGATGAGGGTAGGGCAGTGGATGTTGTCTACATGGACTTCAGTAAGGCCTTTGACAAGGTCCCTCATGGCAGACTGGTGCAGAAGGTGAAGTTATATGGGATCAGAGGTGAGCTGGCAAGGTGGATACAAAACTGGTTCAGTCAAAGAAGACAGAGGGTAGCAGGGGAAGGGTGTGTTTCTGAACGGAGGGCTGTGATAACTGGAGTTCCTCAGGGATCAGTGCTGGGACCTTTGCTGTTTGTAATATATATAAATGATTTGGAGGGAAATGTAACTGGATTGATTAGTAAGTTTGCGGGTGACACAAAGGTTGGTGGATTTGTGGACAGCAATGTGGACCGTTGGATGGCGCCAGCCCAGAC